>OX465555.1:4152044-4752044 GCA_950022955.1 Xestia ashworthii | reverse complement strand
CATCACCTGCCTGGCATTTGACAAGTTGCACTCAGTTTTATAAGAGCACATGTGAGTAGTAGTAAATATTGATGAAGGAAGACAAAAGAAAAGATGGATGGATTGTGTGACTTTTGATATGAAGGAAAAAAAGGAGTCAATGATAGCAAGCCGATTGACAGGGAGAAGAAGAAGAAGAAGAGAGAAAAAAATGTGTTGCACCCACCTTAAATAACATGGGACAGGGGTAGAAAGATGACTCGGCTGTGTAAGGATTATTACGTTATTAAGAAAATGATACGCTCTGCAGTGGGTGAGATAAACAGTTGGTAGATCTTGATGAAAATAACGTAATACGCATGATACGCATTTATGAAGATCAAGTGAGGGTAGTTGAATAAACGCCTTCGCTCTGCTGTGGCGGTACCTCTAATACTTCAGTCTTCCCGCGACCACGGCTGGTGCAATCCGGTCGAAACGTCGGGCTTATATTAATGGTAAAATTCTCGTAAAATGATCTTGAAGATCGTGAAAGAAAAAAAAAAAAAAACAAAATAACGTAAATCTAGAACCTTCAAATATGGCGGATCGAGCTGGATAAATAATATCAGCCACTCGGGTCGATTTTTATGTTAAGCCATGCTTGCCTAGGTTGGTCTGTGGATGGGTGACCACCCTTACATACCGAGTTTCCTGCGTGCCTCGGAAAGCACGTTAAGCTGGTGGTCCCGGCTGTCATTTGTCCATCTTTGACAGTCGTTACAGGTAGTCAGTGGCCCAAAAAGTCTGACACCAGTCTTACCAAGTGGTGTCGTATTTCCCAGTTTAACTAGGTTGTGGAGGTCAGATAGGCGGTCGCTCCATGTAAAATACTGGTATTCAGCTGCATCCGGTTAGACTGGAAGCTGACCCCAACATAGTTGGGAAAAGGCTAGGCAGATGATGATGATGAGCTGGATAAAACCAACGAACAGTGGTCCACATTAGCCCTGGATAGAAAAAACTGGAAGTCATGGGGAGAGGCCTTTGCCCAGCCGTGGGATGACACAGGCTAACAGTATCAGTAAACCCTTCAACTCACCAAATATAGTCATGGGCCTGGTCTTCTCGTCTTCAGCCAGGAAGGTGGATACCACACATGTGTAGTTGCCGGTCAGCTCTGGATCTGGTGACGTGATGTGCAGAGCTCGGTGTTGCGTGTATGGGTTGTGGGATACTTTGTATGTTAGGTCCACCTAGTTGGAAATATGGTTTATTCAATTACTTCTCATTGCAAACAAATGGTCGGTTTTTAACCGACTTCCAAAAAGGAGGAGGTTCTCTATTCGACTGTATGTATTTTTTTTTTCATGTATGTTCACCGATTACTCGAAGACGCCTGAACCGATTTGAAAAATTCTTTTTTTGTTTGAAAGGGTATACTTCCAAGTTGGTCCCATAGAAATATTGTCATGATCTGATCACGAACTTCGGAGATATGGAACGGAACTCCTTAATTAATGATAGCAAATGGACTGGGATTGCTGAAATCTATTGTCTGTCTATTGTTTACACCAGTTCATAACATAACATCACGCCACCGCACCGGTACGCTGTGAAGGGGTAAGCACAAGTGAACCACTAAAAAGTGAAAAATAAAAACTTTTTTGCAAAAAAATAGAACCGACTTCAAAAAAGTGAAAAATAACTTTAGCTTCAGAAGTCGGTGACAAAAAAACTTAATAAATCAATCAAACAATGGTCACCGACTTCTGAAGCTAAAGTTATTTTTCACTTTTTTGAAGTCGGTTCTATTTTTTTTTACAAGTCATAATATTGAAATTGGTTACCTTATTCCTCAAAATTCCAAGCGCTTGTGGCTTTTGTGGTGGAATCCATTGGTACACCGGCTGTGTCTTGTCCATGTAAAACCACTTGACCACTAGACCGGTGACGTTGCTCGTAACGAAGTCGCAGTCCAGTGTGACGGCGTCTTTAGTTCCATATTGAATCACATCTGGAACTCGTATGTTGATGATCCGAACTGAATGAACACCTAGAATGAATTATTTCATTGGTTAATTAAAATTGTACTATTTGAATATTTTTTTTATAGTATCCCTTTGGATTTTTTCAATATATTTATAGGGCAACATCTAAGCCCTACGAAATCAATGTAACACAGAATAAATGTTGTAACAACAAGAAATAATCCAGTTTGTCGTCATATTTATTTATTTAGATAACTCAAAAGCGCGCCAAAACTCGGCGGTGCGGTATACCAGATCGTTAACGAACCCAGTTTTGGAAGCCAATTAGTTTCAGCATGTCGACATATTATGCAATATTTCACTAAAAACAAAATTCTAGATTGTTCCACGCATACGTTTTCCAATACAATAATTTTAGCGAAAAACCCAATCTATCCTGACATGGTCCGGGACTGTGGGACACGATAACTGGGCCGTGTCCCGAAAGGTTCAAATTCCGATGAGGCAGGACAAAAAATTAAAACATTCCGTGGTATTGGCAGAATCAATATTAACGGGGGAGTTCGCCGCAGCACCCCGGGGACCTTCGCGCGCCAGTGGTCAAACCCGCTGGGTTTCATAAATACCAAGCCAATTGGCTCGGATGAGCGGCGACCACCTGTCATGTTCGACGTTAACTTTAGGAGCATCAATACGTTCGGCTCAAATTATTTTATTCAATGACGCAGTTCGGTGCTCATTGATTGTCAAGGGAATTTATTAAAGGATCTTTGTTTGTGACTGTTTATTCAATAACTGATATTTGGACAGCTTTTGAATAATCGAAAAGAAAGAGATATAAAGTAACGTTTACGTTCATTGCACTCTTTACCTCCTCTATTACTGCAAATTAAAACAGCACGAATAATAACCATTGTCAATCCTTTATTAGTCTACCCGAAACGAACAAAAGCTAACAAAAATCAGTTTCACAGATATTTGTCTAAAACATTTTTATTTTTACCCAAAATAATCTGGCACAAAATTGAAGGGATTCCGGGAGGACGCATTAGGCTGCCGTTCTAGCGGAAACATCATATTATCGACGGAGGAATCCACCGGAATATTGTTTCGTGGTTTCCTATCAATTCCGGGGATGCCTTTGAGCACCTCACCCGTTTTTACGTCAAATATTTCAGCGTTGTTATTATTGGAAACCATTTTTGCTCTGTATTAACGAAATTATACGGAGTTAGAGAATTAATTTATTAAGGTCCACGTAATTTGTATAAATCTCCACTGAGAAATTAATTTTAGGGACCTTGACTCAATAATGTTTGAAAACATTATGCTGTCCTTTTGGAGCAATACTGGGTTTGAAATTTAATTCTGGCAGATATTGAATTTGCTTTAGTGCTATTTTATATTCAATATATTCAAAGAATATTAAAGTAAAATAGGTATGTAAGTTCCTAGGTTCCTACATAGGTGTAGGCATAGATATATAATTTTGTTACCTCAATGGGTGTAGGTACTTAGTTCACTACATATTATAAAACAAAGATCTCCGCCGCGACTGACTGTCGGTTCACGATAAAAAAAAAAACTCAAAAGCTACTGCATTACTTTTCATGCTGTTTTCACCAATGGATAGACTGGTTCTCGAGAAAGGTTTTGTTAGCGGGTGAAGCCGTGGGCATCAGCTAGTGTGTAATAATTTATAAAAAATTAAAAATAAATAAAATAAAAAGGTTTATACTTCATCTATCATTTTTAGGGTTCCGTAGCCAAATGGCAAAAAACGGAACCCTTATAGTTTCGCCATGTCTGTCTGTCTGTCTGTCCGCGGATAATCTCAGTGACCGTTAGCACCAGAAAGCTGAAATTTGGTACCAATATGTATATCAATCATGCCGACAAAGTGCAAAAATAAAAATTTAAAAAAACATTTTTATTAGGGTACCTTCCCCAGACGTAAAGTGGGGAGCGATTTTTTTTTTAATTTTGACCCTGACGTGTGATATATTGTTGGATAGGTATTTAAAAATGAATAGGGGTTTTCTAAAATCATTTTTTGATAATATTAATATTTTAGGAAATAATCGCTCCGAAAGTCAAAAACAATGTGTCCCCCCCCCCTCTAACTTTTGAACCATAAGTTTAAAAAATATGAAAAAAATCACAGAAGTAGACCTTTATATGAACTTTCTAGGAAAATTATTTTCAACTTGATGAGTTGAATAGTTTTTGAGTTATATAGCACTTTTTCAAAAAAACGCAAATGATAACTTTGTTTTTCATACAAATACTATGAAAAACAAAGTTATTTTTGCTGACGAAAAATGTTGGTATTTTTAATGGTCTGGGAAGCTACGGAACCCTACAGTGAGCGTGGCCCGACACGCTCTTGGCCGGTTTTTTGACATTGACAAGGCTTTACTACAAAATCAACACATATATATCTATGACAAAATCAAAGCAATGAACCATCACAGCAGACATTATTTAAATACTCCCACAACAAACACAAAATAAGGGTCTGATTGGTTTCACTTACATCAACCCAACAAAACAGTTTTATTAAAACTCGTCGTCAGTTCATTGGGGTGTGTGCACATCGCAGAAAGTTGCGTCCCGCCGCCATATTGCATACACCCGCCATATTATCTGAGTTGCCATCCGTAACAGCCAGTGCCATTGTCAACAGACGGACTCATTACACTATCTTCAGTATTGTCCACAAAAGAAATTAAAAAATATACGTTTGTTTGACATGACAGGACAACGTCAAAGGACTTTTTTTTTTGTTTAGCAGTCGTTGGCAACATTTGGGCAGTGTTGGTCGGATTTCGGTTGTAAATTAGGAAAAATTGTGCGGTTTTTTTGGCTATACTTACATTTAGATGAATTCTGTATTTAATGTTTCAGAGTCAGTTAACGAGTTTAGAATTTTTATTTTAGTATTTACTGAATTGGCGATGGGTGTTTTTGGAACTGTATTGTGAACTCGTAAACTAGATAAAGTAAAATAACCTATAAAAACAATTTCGAAGATAAGAAGCGGTATTAATGTTTTAAACCGTTAGGTTGTAAAACATCGCAAAATAATTACGTTACGTTTCGTCAAGAATTACATTAAAATATTGTTGTAGATTTGTAATAATCAATAGTATGTACATTTATATTTAATTTCTGGCGGGGTGTGCCAGTTCACATTTCGAACAACTTAAGTACGGTGGGTAAATTAAAAGATTTAAATCTTACTGCAGCGTTACAAATAATAATTGGTCTCCAAAATATAAAAAAGCAAAGATCTTTTGAGGCCTCATATTTCTAATTTCCAGTAAGGACTTCTCAAAGGACTATAGAAAGTGCCAAGTCACCTCAAAGAGGTTTCGACTCAAGAAATGAGTAAATTGCGATATAAGAGGCAATATAGCAGACAGACTTGGCACAATGCCAAACTGACATTAAATTATGAGGTCTTTAAGTGGCGATATATCGAGACTTGAATTGTAAAGGTTTAAATTTTACTTCCAATAAGTGAATTGTACTTTGTTTGTGCAGACGAGATAATGAAAATATTGAGGAAAGTGGAATATTTGTCTTTTTTTTTTCGTTTTTGAAACTCTTGGTCAAGCTGCGATCTAAAAGCGTTTTTTTTAACATTTCAAAAAACAGTGTTGTTACTCAAACTGTCTTTCTTCTCATTCGAATTAAAACTTAACTACTTATCTATATTTTGTGGTTACAATTCATTTGGAGTGATTTGGTAGTTTGTGGTTACTTGAAGTGCTCGCGACCGTACATTTATACCAAGTGCAACAAGAGTATTAAATTATGCTGTACAGATACCAGTCGAAAAATTATCTTGAAAAAAAAGAAAAGAATATCGCAATCATCTGCAAATGGAACCTTGTGACGAAACCTCCATAAGAATCCTATGTCACAACTGCAGCTGGTCATAAAAGACCATCATCGCAAACCCCACAATAATAACATCAAACAAACAGCATGTTTAGCAAGAAAGCCTCAACAAGTATTGCACAGGCCGTTGCTCCTGCGCACCGCTTCGTTGATCACCCTCGTCACGGTGTGCAAGTATGTTAGTACAATTTACGTTTTTTTCTTGAAGATAAAGTGTATGGTTTTGCGATAGTCAGTGCAATACGTGAAGAAGCCGTTTTCGTGTAGTTTTCGTCATTTTTGAACCTCTAGATGTTTAAGATGATGTACACTAGAGTGCGTTATGGTGGTTTCGATTAATGGTTGCTAACTAACTACTAACTACTTTAAAGAATTTGTAATTAAAACTGTTGCATTTCATCGAAGCTTCTAAACTATCAAGAGGAAATATTTGATTTTCTATTTGTTTGTTTGTTACGATTTAACTCAAGAACTCCTCAACCGATTTAAAAATACTCACCATTAGAGAGCTACATCTTTACCAAGTAACATAGGCTATACATTATATTGATATCACACAATTTAGCTGAACTATCACAATTTTCGTGGACGAAGTCGCGGGCAATGTACTACTTTCATATTAAGATCTAGTATTTTTTTTGAGTTGATACAGGCCTATGACATGTATAATTATTAGCCTCGAAGGGTTTACCAAATTTGTACCTGTTACATCCACAGTTCCACATTCGTTCCACGTCCGGACCATATTGCATCCAACCGGGCACAAATCCAGACGAGGCTGCTGAGAAACTGGGAAATTCATGATGGAATTCCCAACAACACTTTGCCTGTCCGATCTGAGATTCGATCTCAGGACCTTGCTCAGCAGTTGCGACTACTGAACCAACGAGCCGTCGATGAATAGTCGATGGTAGTACAGTTTCAGTGTGATTGTTCCGGGTGCCCACTTTAAAAGCTGCGTTGGGGACACTCCGACTAGGTTTAAACTATATAGTTTCAATTTACCATTCTATTTTTTTTTATACTGGCAACATTAAATTTTCTTTCGGCTTATTTTGTGGCATTACGCACCTCCCTAACTTTACATAATTCGCATGCCACGTTCCCATTTGACCGGAGATCCGTTTAATAATTCGAAGTCATTCATCGTGAATATTTAAACACGCACCTTCCGGCACGTGTTCTCGAATTATTCACATGTTATATGTAAGAAAGTGACAAGAATATACTCTTCCCCTTCGTTTAAGGTGACAATGAGGGAGATGGGTATAGGACATCTGTATCGGAATCATCGGGTGTGACCGACTCGTGCGCAGTCTAATAAACTGCTGATGATAGCAACGATAGCAAGTAACTGTCGGTGTTTGGCGCCATATTGTTCTTGGGCCATTGTGGTTTGTTTTATTCTTTTTCTGTTTTGTATGTAGTGCGGTTGCATTGTAAGAACATATATTGAACAAAGAATATGGTAACGGGTTTCTCATGTCTAGACTAGAGAAGGCTGTAATTTGTTAAGATATACTAGACGTAAAAATCTAGTATAAAGCTTAAATTCCTCGGGCCTGTGGACGGTTAGCTATGGGCTAGCCAGCCGTCCGTTCGTCTAATGACGACAGGCCGTGTCGACGGCGCGTTCGTGTTCCACGCGCGCCTCAAAGAGATGTCAGTAAAGTGAAGGGCCCGCAAGGGCCGAAGCCGGCCGGGGTTGCGGGCCTGTCCGAAAGAGATACCGTGGCCCCGGAACATAAAGGGCGAGGAAGGAACATGGATGGGTTTTAGTCAGTAAAAGTCTGACACTCCCTCCCGCTCCGCCCAGAGTGGGAGAAGTTATTTGATGATTTCCCATCCTAAAAAAAAGGCTTGAATTCCTCCTGTGTTGACGTCGGTCGAGTATACATTGTGTTCTATTTAGCACCAAGGTGCGACGCAGACGCCAGCGGCGCGTATGTTGCTACTGTTCTTCTCGCTGACGTAGGTACGCCCGCCACGAGCAGGCGTTGTCGGCGAACCAGTCGCTATCTTGAACAAAATTGGTCGGAAACCGGGTGTCTGACCTTTTCTTCCTGGTTGGGACCGAAAATCGCTTTGGTGATAATCAAACAATCAGACAAGATAAATCTAGGAGTAAAATATTTATCTACTTGAAAAGAAAAATCTTTTATTCTTTTATTTATCGATGATCGGTCTCAAATATACATTCTGCCCATATTCTTTCAACACCACTATTAGGCCTATTTCTACGGAAAGAATCATCGTCTTCCGACGTGATCGGACGACAAATGAACGGATATGAATTAGCATATAATACGATGTACTAATCACAAGGATGTCATTAGCTATAATGTTTTCTTACTCGGCAAAGACATGATTTATAAGTGTCAATAAAATTGATTCACTGCTTAACTTAACTTTTATTTAAGAATCTTGGTTAAATAAATTAATAACAGCTACTTGACTCAATCTTCAGGAATTCAGGATAAGCCGCGCCTGCCTAGGTTGGTCCATCATGGATGGGTGAATAGCCATTATATAAGTACCGAGTTTCGTCCGGGTCTCAGAAAGCACGTTAAACCGTTGGCCTCGGCTGTCATTTGTATATCTTTACCACTCGTTACAGGTAGTCAGTGGCTCGAATGTATGACAACTAGTCTTACCAAGGGTATCCTATTCTAACTGGGCTGTGGAAGTCAGATAGGCAATCGCTCCATTTATAATACTAGTATTCCGCTGAATTCGGTAATTGGATCATCATCGGCATTTAACTTTTTATATTCACGTCCCCGTATATATTTATGACGCTCTATGATTCACGTGTCTACAAGGCAGTGAAGCACGTTTTCTTTTCTTTTTTTCTGTTATTTCGTTACCATGGTTACTAATCGAAAACTGCCAGTGACCGAAATCAAAAGTGGCACATGTCACATACTTCATTAATATTGAGGAAAAAATTTTGAAGAAAATATTTAAGTGAGAATTGACCAAAGGTTTTGCACACCGGTGAGAGACGAGTAGTAAGTTCGACCTCTACTCATTGCAATATTGCTGTAAATCATAAAACTTATTTAATTTCTTATGAAAACTTACAGCTAAGAGAACTGTCTGTATAGTTGATAGTTTGTGAAAGAAGACTAATTAAAAGTTCTCATTTCAAGTATAAGGGTAGCACATGAAACAGAATATAAGCAAGAGAAAGTAAGAAGTACTAAGCAATCGAAAAGGCTGAACAGGTTTTAGTGGTCTTCAAAAGTCTCTCAGTCAAGATAGTAGTCATCCAGATATTTTAGTCGATACACATCATGAGGTAAAAAACTCTAGAAGCATTTGTAGAATCAAAACCAACAACATCTGTTGGGCCACAGAAACAATTAAAAAAGTTAAAAGAATGCAATTTTGAATATCTCTCATATATTTATATTTATTTATTATATTCGTAACCACATCATCACGTTTGTAATCACCAACGGTATCGTTCGCGACTGTAACACGAAGGTATTAAGTTACAGAATTATAATCATCAAAATCATCAATACAACCCTCCAAATTCATAAGAGTCGATGAACGAATTTTTCACGGTCAAAGTCCTTCTCCGACTCCTATGAACATGGAGGGTTGTATTGATGATTTTGATGATAATAATTCTGTAACTTAATATGTCTTACAATCGCGACCGATATGTTTATCAACATAAAACTTAGCACTGCCCTGGAAATTGCAAAAAACGTAAGAAAATTTGAATTTCGCGGGCCACCCTGACGCTATCACTTTAAGAGAGCGCACACAAATAAATAAGAACTGAAGGCATCTCATCATACCGGTTGAACAAGGAACGGTACCGTACTGGAAGCCTTACAATCTCGTCTTCTTCCGGAGCGCTCGGATGTGGTGCAATTTGTGGTTGTTTTGTTAATAAACAGCAGGCTATGAACCTTTATATTGGTATGCTTTATCTTGTATAGGATGTATAATAGTAGTTGATCCCATGATATGTAGCTTTAGCACCCCATACAGAACGTCAAGAGGTCCCAAAAAAGTGACCTATGGGTAGTCTATCCCCCAATGTTGTTAAAAACCAAGTCATTTTGACTGGACCAACGCAACGGCTTACATGATTTAAAAGGCAAGGAGAAAACCTGTTATGTAATGGGTGGTCAGCGATCCATGGACCAACCTAGGCAAGCATGGCATAACCTGAAGATCCAAGCGGCTACCACGAGTTCCAAGACGAATCTAAAATCTAAAGTTTTATAAAAAGTTACCCCACACCGTGTTCATCTTACCAGCTATAGTCACTAGCATGAAAAATAAAAATAATAAAACATATAATTACTATGGCCGCACGAGTCACGACCTGACTCCCTTGTTTTTTTTTCTGCATTATTTAACAAAAGCAGCGCGCGTTAGGCACGCGACTAAGACATGTGTTCACGGTCTGCTTGTCCACACTTACGGACAAAGGTGTTTGATTATAAAAAACAGGATTCCCGCTCTTGTGCACATGCCTTTTTTGCCTGTAAGGGGCGAAGACGGTAGGAAGAAACGAGCGTCGTTTTATGACGTTGTAAAGGTCAGGTTCTGATTTATGCCATGACCTGACCATTGGCAAAAAGACTTGGTTTCAGTAGCTTTTTTGCTTAGTAACACGAGGTAGCTTTGTCTGGTAGAAACTGTGTGGTGTCTGAAAGTCATCGAAGCAGAAAATTAACCGATTTAAAATGCTAGTTAGAGCTACTGTACGGTTTACATACATTTGCCCTAGTTTTAATTTTGCTTACTGGTCAATACGCGGCCACAAGGTTGGATTTTAATATTTTATAATTAGTGTGCATTTAGGCGACCACGCCAACTAAAGTGTGAGAATTGCCAACAAGAACTTAACTGTAACTTACGGGAATAAACTAAAATATCTTCTGTGAGACTTTATCTTGAACACACTCAACAAACTACAACTACAACTTCATTGTCAATGTACAATCCCACTAAGACTGTACAGCTACGTAAATGGACTAACAAAAGATTATTTTCTTAATAATATTTATTGATAGCCTAACTTACTTTAAGTTGCTGTATCTCTTCTTATTTGATGTACACCAAACATGGGAAAAGTTTATCTAAATGTAATGCAGTTTAAAACACATCTCCTGAGTTTCAAAAACCATTTAAAACTTCTAGAACTCAAGCAAAATACTCTAAAATTCCCAAGAACTCTGTGCAAAACATTTGAATCGTGCCACTTTACGCAAATCCTCACCTCCTTTATAAAATCGTTCATGAACTCGAACCGGGTCGAAGGCGGAACCATTAAATACACATCTAAAGAATCTTCAGTATCAAATTCCAAAGAATAATATAAAGTTGCTCGATGAGGAACATCGTGAAAGTGACTTGCTTAATGTTAAATAGGGGTTCGACACTCCGATGTCAGTTGTGCCTTTGAATTTTTAAAGACACTGAGTTGAAACTTTCTCATGCATTAGGGCGACCACCATTTTAAAGATATTTTACAGATTCCGTTTGCAGCTTTATTTTCGTATTAGGGACGCGGCTAACTTACGCGACGCGTCTTTAAGAATTCAAACGAAAGCTTATTTCGAGAGACCGCGAAAGCCTTTTTACATTCGAAATAATGTTAGCAGTAACTTTTGTCGGGTTTTCAGATAGGATAAAATAAGTCTCTGGAGATTTTTTTCTGGAATAAACTTTTTGTAACTAGGTTAGCTGTGTTGTGATAATGTAATGATTTTGGTACTACTCGTACACAGTAAGCTACTTTCAATTTTTGTTCTATTGAATTCTACTTGAGCGATAAATCAACTGAGAATGTTTGCATTGTATATTCTTGGTCATAAAAAATCTACACTTAAAGTACTTACGGGATAATATCCGTGATTTTCTTTGGTTTCTATGAGCTCCCGATATTAATAAAACCGTGAAAGTCTAAAACAGTGCAAAATTAGTATACAGCGTGTATCAGATAGGCACATGAACGTTTTTAAGGGTGTGGTACAGGCTAACAAACTGAACACTTTTCCGTATAGGACATCGTTACTTTGTACTAATATGTAAGACCACACATTTTACAAACGCTGTATACTTGACAGTTTAAAAGGTGAAGAACCCACAAACGCCAGCCAAAAATTTAAACGCATCAAAAGCCCAGCCTATCCACCAAAACATGGCTTTACTACTAAATACCAAACTCCCAACAGGAGACGAGTGACGAAACTCTTTGGAACTTATCCTTCATGATTTGCATGACACGTGACAATGTTTCTGCGTCACTCTCAGTTTGTACGTCGTCAAAGTTGCCTCGCTGTGGTTTTAATAACTGATGAGCTAGCTGAGTAACGCGGAACAAGTATTTTATGAGTATGGTATGAAATAAGGCTATTGTAAAATGAGTGTTTTAAACCGGGCTGTTACCTTATGGCATCTGAATACTTGTAACATCTGTGAATGTAAACCGCGACATGCAGCGCAGCAGCCATTCGCTCAATTACCGCGCCAATCGTTCCGTCAAATTGGTGATGTGTGAAAATCGCCTAATACAAGCAGGAACCACACAATAATATTTCACCTCTCGTTTCCACAAAAATGAATATTTTTCACAACTGCCATTTCCTCGAACCGGCACGTGGAGCTGTCATACGAGTTTTATTTTTAATTGGGTCTCAATCAAAAGTTGGTCCTAGTTTAACAATGGATCCCGTAATACAATCAAAACTTTGTTCGAGTGTACCAGTCGGCTCAATGACACGTGATACTGGCCTCAAAAAGTTTAGGTTTTGATTTCTGTATTTGTGATTGATGCCGGAAATCTCTTCCGTGGTTAGGTTAGGGTTCAAATTAGCCCAAAACATGCAGCCACAGTGACTTTTGCACTGTCACCGACGACGCGGTGGTAGTGGCGAAGTTTTGGCGTAACAAAATATAAAAATATTGGTGCCAGCGACACGAAGAAAAAAAAATAAAGGTTCAAACAACGCTTTTATTTTGATGACTCTTCTTCAGACGGAGAAGCTAGACTTTTTTAATATAAAGAGAGTTTGCCAGATTAAGACAAAGAGCAGCGTATGGAGGAAAGGAATGCTTTGGCACTACACTTTAAAAATCACAAACTTCAACTACATGCGATAGCGAATGAGCTAATGTCGGTTACCCTTGGGAAAGATTCCGCTTGTATAACATATCAACAATGAGAGCTTCCTCATAATAATCGGTGTTAAGCTTTCAAGCAGTCATTCCTAGTCTGTTTTATTTACAGCATAGTTAACTTAATCTTAAATCCAGTTTCTAGTTATGATACTGTTTGACTTGGTCTCCTTAGGGAAATCAAGATGTCTCATAATAATGTGAGGGGGATGCTGCCGTCCATCCAAGCGATATGCCTTAGTTGCTTCTAACGACTCCCATGGGGAGATATAGGGTGGCCTGTTCTGATATGGATTTTTGGCTAAACAGATATTTTGGACCAAACTGACTAGACACTTTTAAAGAGCGTTATTTTTCATTCTCACGTACCATTTAGTTGTTTATTATCGAAAATCGACACATATCCTAGAAACGGCAGTATTAAGAAAATTTGTTTCGCCGAAAGTTCGTTGAGCAGAACACAGAAGACAGAATAAAGTATTTTATATTTTCAGCAGTGAGTTTATAAGATGAGGTTTGACTGGCTTCGCTTCGCTCTTCACTTTGTTGTTCCATAATGTCTAATTTTACCACACATCAGTACCGTGTCTTCACGCTCTATTTCCTTTATAAAGTAGGCTGAGAGCAGTATTTACGGCTGTATCATTATCGTTGGGAGGCGTTTTAGCTACTCATTTAGTAGTTTCATCTTTATAAACTTCCATCGTCGTTTTCACTTTATCAACCGAGTTGCCTTAAATACTTTCTGATTCTTTTCAGACTTTTTTTATGAGTTATCACAATACCAAGTTTCCATTTGCTATGCATTCCTGACTATAATTTGAGCCTGACCTCACTATGAAAAATATCATTTCCTGTGTTCACGTGCAACATAATTAAAAATGTATGTAAAAGCAAGGCGTTGGATTCAAAACACCAGTAAAAAAATCATCTAAATTAAATTGTAATTTACTTATCCCTAACACGCAAAAACCTACTAACCTAGTTCTCTAAATCTTTCATAACTCACAATTGTGTGACGAAACATCACTTAACACGACAAGGGAATTAAAACAAACGTCATTTTATTCCATACTGAACAAGGTGGTACTACGTTCATATTAGTAGTTAGGTGGTATTAGTAGTTAGGAGTACATTGTTCGTGTAAGCGATGGCATAGATTAGGTAAAGGTTGGTAGAAGCGTAATTTTTCCAAAGACTTAAGATGGAAAATGTAAAGAAAACCTAAACAGAACGGTAACATATTATGCAATTCATTTCCAGTATAACGTATGGCCTCACTTTGTATAGGTTTTCTGCATAATGAGAGATCTGCATAAACTGGTTTTGTATGGTTTGATTGGTTGTCGTGCGTACTGAGGTCTTCTTTATTAGCACGGGAGTTGTACTTCTTTATTGCACTTTTTTTTTACTTTGCTGTAAACGATATTTAGAAAATTAGTCAACAAACGTCCTATCTTTGTATTCAGTAGTAAGTAATTCTTACCACATTCATTATTTTTTCAAAAATTGGCTCAGTTGGATGTGATGTCCACAAATAACCAACTTATAAGCAAAAAGCGGCAATTATGAATTGTAATGGTTTTCGCAAACTTAAGGTCTTCAGGATCAAAGGTTGTTAATAAGATGTTCCTTCTGGTATTAAATAATCTATGGCGATATGCAGTGAAGCGAAGTGAGCTCAAGGCATCTGCCGCACGCGACATGATGTTAATGTAAAACTCCATTAATGTTTAAGTTTATTCCACTGCTGGAATGAATACAATTCTGAAACAATTAAAATTGATGCCCGCCTTTGACTTGTTAAGATTTACTCGCGAAGGGATGTTGCGAAGGGGTGTTTGTTTAAATTATAGTCCTAGTTTGTTATTCTGTGTCTGATTTGGGTAAAATGAAAGTAAATTGTGGATAGAATACAATTATATCTCTGTAAGGTCTATTGCTGAAGGACTGTTCGAAAGAGATACTGCGACCATGGAATACAAAGAGCTAAGAAGGAACATGGATGGGTTTTAGTCAGTAAAGTCTGACACTCCCTTTCGCTCTACCCAGAGCGGGAGGGGAATCATTTAGAGATTTCCCATCCGAAAATAAAAATAGGTCTCTTGAACTTTATGATTGTTACATCCACCAGACCATCCTAGGCATATGTGATCAATTACTTACGTCAAGTAAATTATCATACGGAGTACCGTATGAAAAAATTATACACTGATGATCCATGCTTGATGGATCTCTTCTACTTTCTTTCTTCCTGATGGCTTTGCAAGATGAATCGATCACCTAATGAAGGCCTAGGGACAAGTTTGTCTATGAGAATTGCAATATCGGTCGGTGTGACGATGTTGGGCAGACCTATGTCCAGCAGTGGACATCTTTCGTCCAATATGAAGATAATAATAACTCTTTAACTCTCACTTTACCCTTTCCCTTTTCTGTAACCCTATCAAGTAAACAGTGATTCATCATCTGCCTAGCCTTTTCCCAACTATGTTGGGGTCGGCTTCCAGTCTAACCGGATGCAGCTGAATACCAGTATTTTACATGGAACGACTGCCTATCTGACCTCCACAACCCATTAATACTGGATAATACGATACCCCTTGGTAAGACTGGTTGTCAGACTATTTGGGCCACTGACTACCTGTAACGACTGCCAAAGATGGACAAATGACAGCCGGGACCAACAGCTTAACGTGCTTTCCGAGGCACGGAGGAAACTCGGTAGTTAAGGGTGGTCACCCATCCACAGACCAACCTAGGCAAGCACGGCTTTAACCTAAAGATTGGCTCGAGCAGCTGTTATTATTTAGCTACGAGCTCCTCAAAAATAAACAGTAAACAGTGATTATACTAGAATATTCCTGCAGTTTGCAACGGTTGAGTGCAGTGAGCCATAGATGATTAAAATAGTATTCATCAGCCAGGATGCGCCGCATACGTGACCTCATACTCGGAATAAACAAAGGAAAAGGAAACTCATTTGTCTATGCACCTACCTGTTCGTTTTGTACCTTGGAGATTCCAGGGCCACACTAAATACCACACAATCATATTGATTTTAAAACAGTCACGTTTTTATCTCCATTGCACATAATTATAGGAGAAAGCATTTTCAAAATAACCGATTTGGAAAAGGAGTTACTGATAGTAATGTAAAAAAGATCTTCTTCTTTTGAACTCAAACCTATACACAAATTACGAGCACCCGGAACAACTGTCTATTGGTTATACTAATAACTTTGGTCCGTTTGAGGATCGAACTTGCGATACACAGCGCAGCAGCCAATCCCTTTGCCACTGTGCCAACCGTGCTGTACTGGTGTCGTGTGAGAATCGCTGAACAAATCAAGAAAAACAACATCTTAGCTCTCGTTTTTACATTTACCACATGAAACCTACAAAAAAAGAGGTGGTTGGGACCCTATTTTTAGCCGGAAATCACGTGACTGAGTGCAAAGATTTACACAAAATTTTTGATCACAAAACCGATGATTCCCATCAACGAAAACCGGCTTTCACATTTCCTTCCTTATTCCCAAATCATACGGTAACACAAAATTCCATGTCGCATCTACGACAATGATTTATCATTATAGGCGGTAACACTTACACGGTTCGCAGATCAAGGTGTTCCCGGTATCCCGAATCCAATTATTTAGAATTCCACCTGTAGAAGCACTTTCGGAATCGGGAATATTCCGGGAGTAAGTGAATTTTTCGGTAAGTCAACATCTTAATCGTAATTCACGGTTCCGCCACGCTTTGATTGCGATGCGAATGAATAAATTAATGCATACCTCTCTGGTGGAGGCGTCCGCATTCTTGCTAGATTGGGATATTAGGAATGTTTTGTTTTAATTGCGGTAGTTTGATTCTATGGAACTTGGACAGAATAGGGTAGATGACAAAAATAATCTAATTAGTCCGTAAAATAGATTTCCAAAAAAATATTGGACAAGTATTTTGTCTTTTTCATGTAAACAAAATCATATTTTTTTTAGTCAGGAATCATCCCTATTTCTGCCTCTTAGAAAAAATCACGGCATGAAAATAGTTTTACACCAAATATAATATAACATCACGCCTGCAATCCTGGAAGCGTCAGGCAGGTTTGTTTGAGAGTGTGAAATGCATTGTTCCTCTAATCCAGCCTTTCTCAAAGTAGGCGATAACGCCCCCTTGTGGGCGCTGCAGGCCTAAAGGGGGGCAGTAAGAAACTCAGAAAAAAATTTTGGGCGTTGTGTAGAGGCTTAGGGGGCGATTTGTAATTTCACCTGGGAGGACTCTTAGACACCGACTGAGCTCTCGACTCTCGACAACAACTTGTGAGAATCAACTAATATTAATAAATTAAGAGATTGCTTAAACGAAATCAGTTCGTTAGCGAAACTTTGCTGTCCATATGGAGCAATTAATGATAAAATTGAAGACTATCGAGTACTTGAACGAGAGTAGCCTTGCTAAGAACATATTCCCTTATTAATTTACCTAATTTATAGTTGCGAATTGCCGCGAGTGCTTTTGCAAACAGTTATCTAAAACACTACGGAAAGTGCGTGCTTATATTGTGGTGAAAGGCGTCTGTTCGCCCCCTCGTACGCTGCCCCTAATTCCAGTAAGGACTCGAACCCTCTGCCGACCTACGCGGAGGACAGATTGAAGACGGCGAATCTACAGGTCAGTGGTGCTGCATGTTTCCTGCCAAATTCCTCTGTCCACGTCCTACTTCGTGTCGCATTTGCAAGGTCAGACCACCTACGTACTTTTTCAACCCCCGCAAAATACAGTTCACTTGATATCAATCAAACCAGCTCCCTGCGTCTGGGATAAACGCCAACAAATTATATTTCCGCCAAAGTAACTGGTGTAAGGCGCCACCGACCATTATTACAACTGGTGGCTTGTAATACTACTACTATACTATACTTACTTATAATAATGGTTGGCGTAATAAATAGCTGTTATAAAATAACCCACCCACCACGACTGAAAAAAATCATCATCATCATTATCTACCTAGCCTTCCCCAACTATCTTGGTGTCGGCTTCCAGTCTAACCGGATGCAGCTGAATACCAGTATTTTACATGAAGCGACTGCCTGGAAAACTCTGAAGAAAGTTTTGAGCATAAATGTGGATCAACATATAGATGTACGAAGGTAAGGTAAGGATGTTATGGCTGAAAAACAGGTGACTACTAACTGAGACCACGGCTTATCGATAAATATGAATAAAACATGCTGCACCGTTATAAAATAACAGCTATTTATCAGCCATAAGTGTGGCTCAATGACTCAACAAAAAGCAGCATATTGTTCGGTAAATAAATAAAGAATTGGTTCTATCAAGGCTCGTATTAGGGATGGTTTGCCTATCATTCAAATGTCACAATGGCAGCTATGTTTATGTCAGGCAATTATGGTTAGTGGAAAACTGCTTACTTTTAAAATACTGCATGAATAAATTCAGTAGGTATGTACATTATTTAAAATTTACAAAACTATTAAAATATACTAACTAATTTAAACTAAAAACATAAAAAATGGCGTCAAAAAACTCCTCAACGCTGTCAACTGGTAATGTCCCCAAGAGACTGATGACTGCATGAATTGACTTTTTAATGGCTTCCATATTTTTTATTTATTATTATTTATTTATAATAAATATCATACGTTTTAAACAAAACTGATCACGATGATATTAATTGTGCTAAATTTATATTTTTAAATATTTTACGCAGGCTTTTGTCCTTTCGTCGATAAATATACTACCCAAAGTAATGTTTGAGATTTTTTTACTACTCTGTTCCCAAAAGTAACCTGTTTGGTTGCAATTTTGTTAACCTTACACCACAGCCAGTCAGTAAAATTAAATATAACTTATAAGTTACCAAGATACGTCCGCGACTTCGCTAGCGCGCCTACCAGCATAAAAAGTATGTGTTTTTTAATTGCTGTCTGTCACATTTAATGCGAGCAAGAGTAATAAACATTCATCCATCCATCTTACTATGACATTAAAATAACAACAACTTATTTATTATTTAATATTTCTAATAAACAAAAACTCCATCCAATTATGTTATAAACAACAAAACTATCATTGTCTAACACGAAAACCTTTTTATTATTAAAATTCCTAACATGGCCGGCACATAATTCTTCGTTCTCTATTTGAAATTAAATACTTGTCATATCATGACGGTACGGACGACACGACTGCACTACGAATGAATTATACTGGCCTGTCAATAGTCCTTTCAGTATTATATTACCTCAAATTTTGCAGTAATGAACTTTATTCACGTTGTCATAAGGCATAAGGTTCATCCAAGAGGTAAACTACGTGAGAATGAAGTGAACGAATGAATAATACATCCGATAATTGGTGCTTCCTATTTCTTTCTACATTTGAATTTTATATTACTTCGATAACTGCGGATCAAAACTTGAAGCCGAACGCAGTGAACACCGTGTTTATTGGTATATTCGATGCAGTGAATTTGTTATGGGTTTTGTTAACATTATTAGGGTCGGTATTTCAACTAGAGCGCGTGTTAGTATTTTACCGTTTTATTAGAGTCGGGTTCATTAGACCGTAGGTACCTAGTGTTTTAGAGTTAATATTTACTATCAATATGGAATTTCATGACAATTTATGAATTTGTGGGAGCAATACACTACGACCAGACTGATTCTAAAATGCGATGTAAAGATCAAATAACATATCATCATTATCTGCTTAGCCTTTCCAACTATATTAATAATAATAATAATGAAAATCCAAGGGCTGAGAAGAAAAACACTTTCCGAAAATAATAAAAATAATAAAATTTATTTCAGACCATCGAGTCCATATTTAAAACATTACAATTTTTACCGTACATACATGAAACGCGCACATAATAGAACACAAAAAAATACATAAAAAAAATGAAAAGATACACACATAAAGGGTGTAAAACACCTCTTAACGAAGCCGAAAGGCACTTGTTCTCCTCATTATTGCGATCATTTTTTTGTTCCACACCATACCTGGGAACTTTCTAATTACGGAGATATGGGGCGTCAAAGTTACAAATGTTTGACAAGTTTTTTTTTAATACAAGGTTTTTTTGTAAGATATTAACTTTTAACACCTCCACGACCCCCGTACTATTCAATCCATCCATCAACGCAACGTTTTAAATGCGTTACATAGAGTTCTACCACAAAACATGATTTATAACCTCAAAAAAAAAAGTTGTTTCCCAGCAATATTTTTGGCGTAAAGTTACTTAGTTTGATGTACAGAATGCTTGGTTAACGGCTTTGTGATGAGGTGGTTTACACCCTGTATATTGGGGTCGGCTTCCAGTCTAGCCGGACGCAGCTGAATACCAGTATTTTACATGGAGCGACTGCCTATCTGACCTCCACAACCCAGTTAGTACTGGGTAACCACAACCAGTCTATCGCAATGGTGTCGCCATTGCGATAGACTGGTTGTCAGACTTTTTGGGCCACTGAATACGTTTAGCGACTGTAACAAATAACATACATATTTTGATAATAAGTCAGTCATAATAAGTTATTAAAATTTAATGAGGAAATGCTCTGAAGAAAGTTTTGAGCATAAATGTGGATCAACATAGATGTACGAAGGTAAGGCTCCTGTGTAGGATGATATGGCTGAAAAACAGGTGACTACTAACTGAGACCACGGCTTATCGATAAATATGAATAAGACATGCTGCACCGTTGGTCAACAGACTGATGAAGATGAGGTTCTTTTTTTTTTTTTAGGATGGGAAATCATCAAATAACTTCTCCCACTCTGGGCGGAGCGGCCGGGAGTGTCAGACTTTTGCTGACTAAAACCCATCCATGTTCCTTCCTAGCTCTTTATGTTCCGGGGCCATAAAGAGAATTTCTCAGTAGCAGCCATAGCAGTTGGATTTGTGCCTCGTTGATGGCGGTCCGCCAAACAGTAGGACTAAAACAAAACTGGCAAAATTTGGGAATACTATTAAGTACACTTCTGTCTAACTATTCAGGGATATTAGGCGTGATGTAACATGGTACACCAACCCCAAATAAATTTCCATTAAGACGTCACTCTTGAGACTGATAAATAAAAGATGATAAGTCGGCGGTGGCCCAGTGTGAAGGCCCCGACTTATAAGTCGTGGGTTCGAACCCAGATAGGCGCTAAGTTCCCTACACAGTGGTTGAGCTAAGCGGCGCGGATGTGCAGGGCCTCGATTCTGCAGTACGAGTACGTAGGAATCGATAGGACTCGATAAGATAAATTTGACAGTTATTCTCGATAAAATGAGTTTTTGACTCCATAAAATCGAGAATAACTGTCAAATTTATCTTATCGAATCCTATCGATTCCTACGTACTTGTACTGCTGCTATTACAATAGTGTCAGAGTATTCGATCATTGATTTCATAATGATCAAGTTCTGTCAAATTTTGACAAGTTTGTTAATTCTACTATCATAATTGCGCCATTATGACTTCTAAATGAACAACCACTGACACTCCATTGAAAGAAATGTCATAAAATATTAATCTCGTACATGAAATCTGGCATGAATGCGGCTTACGTTTAAAATTCCTTATTTTCTTAATAATATTGTTACTTATTTATAAGACTCTGTGATCCAATATTACACCCAATTGCACCTTTTACTGACTTTAATTTGGTGTCTAACATTAAATGTTCGCAATTAGTTGTAGATTTCGAAAACCATTTGTACTAAGGGTTTTATAATAATGACAATACGACAATGCCATTAAAGCACAATTTTATTATGAGACCATTGACCGACCATTGTGAATTTAGCTGATTACGAACTTTAAGCAAAATGACAATGGCATGAGAATGGAATCGTGTTGGAGTGACGAATTTATTAAAATAGCAGAATTAGGCCCCAGGTAATGTCCGTGGTCGGATGCCGACGGTTGCTGCCGGTCGACTCACATTGCCATGCAGTTATGAAAAAATAAATAGATAAATAGCATAGTGTAGGTTTTTGTTAATTTTAATTAGTGGTTAAGGAAATATCAATCACGTAGATCGTAAGTTACTAATAATAAGCTTAGTTTAATGATGGAGCACGATCCTAGTTTTTTTTTTTTAATCAAGCAAACAATTGATAACATGTAAATAAGAGCGCGGACCCCCCCACGTCTGCGGTAGAAAACTATTAAAAAAAAACCCAGATAGGCGCATTACTTTGTCTTATTCATTCATCACCACTGCTCCCAAAACGGTGAAGGAAACAAACATTCGATGACATGTGACCTCTACCAACCCGCACTGGGCCCGCGTGGTGGATTATAGCCCATTCCCTCTCATTGAGAGAAGGCCGTGTCTCAGTAAGGGGGAACATTATAGGCTGATCATGATGATGAAGTCAAAAACAGTGATCACTATAATAAGTAGTCATGAAACACAGGATATGCAGCCAACATTTGACAAACCACGTACTGTCGATCAAGGGCGTTGACACTGTTGACAGTGAATCGATAATTCATGGGTATATACACCGCGTGCACTGTGGTTTACTTACTGCTGAACCACGGTTTATCAAGCGTGTTTAATTTAGTCATTAGTGGTAATTGGCAGGTTAATATGGTACCAAAGCACCTGGATGCTCGAATTACAGATATTTACTTGTCTATCTAAACAAGAATCAAATTAATAAGGTATCTTGAATTACAGAAATGTATCTAAGTATTCAAATAGGACGATTGATGGAAGATATTGATACCGAATCGCCGTGATGGGTATCAATATCAAAACACAATGGGCTAGTTTCCATCATCAATGAATTGCAAATCTATTTAGTCCGTCAGTTAGAGTACTGGAAAATAATGGACACTTATTTTTGCTTTGTAAATCAATGAATATTGACAAAGATAAAATGCAACAAAACTCTGTAGTGGGGGCTCGTGACGTCAGACAGAAGTCAGAACGCACTAAAAATTATACTCCAGCGTAACGTATTGAAAATTTTAAAAGCGTCGTATCTTCGTTAATTTTGATTAAAGTTACAAAAGTAAAAATACGACTCAAATATTTTTTGATAATCTAAGTGACGGACTAATTAGATTTTTTTGTCATCTATCCTATTTATAACAGCCGCTCGGTTCGATTCGTTTACCTATGTTGTACCGTGGATGGGTGAGCACCCATAACATACCGAGTTTCCTCCATATCTCAGAAAGCATGCTAAGCCGTTTGGTCCTGGCTGTCAATTGTAGATCTTTGACAGTTGTGACAGACTGACAACCAGTCTTCCCAAGGGGTATCGTATTAACCAGTCCGTTTGTAGAGGTCAGATAATAAAAAAAAAAATCGCGTCTGCAGGGTTCGCTGGCTAATTCAATTCGACTTTATTTATAACTACGGTCATTAATAGTAATAGTAGGCCCAATGGGAATAAACGCTACTCCCATTGGGCCTACAGACATAATTGGATGTCAAATTGTTGAGAAAACAGAATTGATTCTAGCATACTACTATCTGCATTTCATGATCCGCTGGTAGGGCCAAATAATTAAATAGCTTCAGATTCTTTCACGGGAAATACATAATCCAAGAGCCAAATGTGCCTCACTGAGTACACTATAATGTGGTTCACCTATTCTGAAACACGGCTTAACAAGCATGTTTAATGTAGTCATTATCGGTAACTGGCAGTTTAATATGGTAAGCACCTGGAGACTTGAATGACTTACGGATTGGTGGGTAGGTACTTGTTTGCGTAAACATCATCATCGTATACACTTAAGCCAACTTATCTGTGCAGGCGGGAGAACAAATCATTAAAATAAATCTGGGAATGCAAGGTGAGTAAAATGGCAACACTGATTGAATGAGGGAATGACGATAGAGTGACAATACTGTGTGTGTCAAGACGAATGCGCGGAGAATCAGATGATAGAGAATAATAAAATAAAAGACGTTCAATTGATTAAATTCAAGAAGTAAAGATTAAATGCTTATTGTTTATTTCGAATCCCACACACTAATAAATGTACCAAGTTTGACATTTCGATGAATTTTTGTTTGACAAGCAGCACCATCTTGAACTGCACAGTGAAAGGTTCAATCAAGCTAGTTATTGACACTCCGGCTTATTCGTCAACTCGCGAGTGCGCGCGAGTCGGCAACTTCCGATTCTGTTTTTTACTGTCAACTCGCTCGCACGTTATAAAGTTGTTTTAAACAGTCAAGGAATTTTTTTTATTATATTTTTTTTAAAGTCAATTCGTATATAATATCTAAAACATTTAAAGTTGGTACATATTTTATACATTATAAAAGAAGTATAGATATGCTGACCTGTAAATCTGACGTATTTTACGTCGACCACAAAAAAAAAGCGGAAGGTGCCAACTCGCGCGCACTCACGCGTTTTTCACTCGCCAGGTGAGGAATAAGCCGACCCTCTTCTGACTCCTACACAACCTGTAATTGATGATCCCGAAAAAATAATCGTAATATCAATTTGGTTTTTGTTATCTTTGTATTACATTGAAATACAATGGCACTACATAGACTAGTGCTTCCAGTACAATTAATTAACAAACTTCGTTTACATAATCACCCTTCGTGCTTAACCCTACTTTACAATTCTCTATGATTTAGCTTTGTACCATTTAACAAATAGTCATGAATCTAATATTTGTAGGCCGACACTCGTTTTCAGGATTTAAAGTGACATTTATGCCTTGATAATTATCTTAATAATAATAGTAATCATGATCAATGTCACTTCTCGTTTATCCGAACAATTATCTATCTGTATGATTATTTTACGATAATCTGATAAAAATCAAAGTCATGTGACATCTACCAATCCGCGTGGTGGATAATAGCCCATTGCCTCTCATAGAGAGGAGGCCTGTGTCCCAGCAGTGGGCACATTAATAGGCTGATGATGATGATGATGATGATAATTATCAAAGAAAATAATTATCTTGATAATAATTTCGGACTGCTATAAACTTCATAAAGCTTGACTCGCGCGTACATACAATACAATCTGTTGAGATCTAAGTTCACAGTTTTTAGAACCTATACAGCTACAATAAGAAATAGGAAATACTACCTATGATAAGTGAATATACGCTCCATTACTTAATTACTAAAGCAGGAAGCTGTCTGACAACAAATTGCTACCTAAACCAATCGCGAAAGACTTCGTATTTGATCGATACCAATGCAGTTAGCACCATCGATAGCTTTGACAATATTGATCACTATAAGGGGTCAGTGAGCTGTAGGTTATATTTGATTACTTTTGATTGACCAACTATGTTACACTGTTGACGCGACAAAATAGTAAACCTGTTGTTTGTGAAACGATTCAAAGATCAACAAACAAACAAATGAGGTCTATATCAATAAATGAATCATTATAAACTTTACTTTTCTAAGTTTCTACAAACTCCCATGACACCAAAGCGTGACTAGACAGCTAGCTATGCAATCACATATAATTTGTGTAGGAGTAAAATATATTTAATGATAATACCATTATTTCCCATTTTAATTAAGTATTTTTCACAACTTACACGATCAGCTGACATAACAGCAACTGAATAATATGTCTAGCAACAGCAGGCTCATGAACTTGAGAAACACAAAACTGAACAAAAATATATCAATACTAGCGAACATCACGCGATTTCACCCGCATAGGTAGTTCCCGTTCCCGTGGGCTGGTCCGGGGGTAAAATATAACATATATTTCTCAGTAAAAACGTGGCTTTCTAATGGCGAAAGAATTGTTAAAATCGGACGAGTTTTTTAAGAGTTAAATCGTAACAAACACACAAACAAAAAATATTAAGACAAAAAAAGGCTCAGCTGATTTTCTGAATACTAAATGAAAAGAAAACACTAGACAACCATTACTTACATTGCAAAACGATGGACAACTTCACCAACCACCACATTATCCCAAATCCCACCAAATTTCCCCCAAACACCAACCAATATATCACAGCGCTTACGCCTCGTAAACGCGCGAAAACCAAAAACAAGAACCGGTACAAACTGGTATAAACTGCTTATAAACTAGTATCTTTATATTCCGTAAAGAGAATATATTACAAAGTTGGGGAACTCTCGAACTAAACGCGCGTAAAGTTTTAAACCGCGTTCCCTACGTGTGTGGGGTTCGAACCCGGGTTGCAAACTAACCGACGCAGCCAACTGGCGTCCGGTAGCTAGCAGACCATATCGGAAGCACTTCGTATTGTGTAGTTATTGGGTAATTTATTCTAATACTTCAAGTAAGTACGTACAGTTGCTTGCGATTATGTTCTTTAAGTGTTTTATGAGTATTGGGCTTTTCAGTTTTTTTTTTTTTTGTGTTTTTTTTTTTAACACACGTCACACAAAACTTGACAAAATCTCAAAATTTCTATCGCCCACTAAAACGTGATTTAAAAGAAAAACATACCCCAACATAGTTGGGAAAAGGCTATACAGATGAAGATGCCTTACCTAAGCAGTATTTTTTAGTTCTGACTTACGAACGAGTAAGTTACGGGTTCGAACTTCGAACCCAGGCATTCGCATTACTTTGTATAATTTATTTTACCACCACACACCAAAACGGTGAAGGAAAACATCTTGAGGAAACCAGCATGCCCTAGAACCAAAAATTCAAAGACATGTGACATCTACCAACACGTACTGGGCCTACGTGGTGGATTATAGCCCATTCCCTCTCATAAAGAGAAGGCCGTGTCTCCCAGCAGTGCCCGGCACATTATAAGCAAGATTTTATAGGTCAAGTACCTTTGTTTTTTTTATAAAATCCAACAAAAATTCATCAACAATCATCTCCAGAACTCTTAAGTATCCTACTTTCAGTCTAAACGTCACCAAAAACCACCACCATTCCCAAAAAAACGACTTACAAAATCCCTTCAATATTTTCGTCATCCGTATGTCATGACGTACCGTCTAGTAGGCCCCTTCCACTTGCTATCAGTACCTTACCCATCGCCTTACGTTCATTTACATCGCCAACTTAGTATGCGAATAATGTACGCCGCTTGTATAACATTTCTAAGTGAGTTAAGACCTCTGCGTTAATTTTATCTTTAGTCTACAGCCGCGATTTGAATTTCGTACCTCTATTTTCGGCGTATATTTTGAGGAAGTGAGCTTTGCACGTGGGTTGTTTCCGCTTACGGTTTTGGGTGAAATAGAATTTGGAATACCAGCCTATTTGCTCGCAGTAGGGCCATAGGTTTTTTTTTCTTGCAAAACGGTTAAAGGTACTTTTTATTGCCAGTTACAAAATTCGAATTTTATTTAGAGTGTCTAATGCCTTTTTTTTCTAAACACACTGTAGAATGAAACCTTTTTTTTTTGGGTGAGAAATTTTCGAAAATAACTTCTCCCACTCTGGGCGGAGCGGGAGGGAGTGTCAGACTTTTACTGACTAATACCCATCCATGTTCCTTCCTCGCCCTTTAAGTTCCGGGGTCACGGTATCTCCTTCGATCAGTCCCGCAGCCCCGGCAGGCTTCAGACCTTGCGGGCCCCTTCAATGTAGAATGAAACCTGTGGTAGCCTATTGGACGCAAGCGCGACCGCGTTGCATTTCATTCATCAGGAATTTCTCAGTAACAACCACGGAGTCTAGATTTGTGTCCGATTGATGGCAAAAGGCGCGCCCCTTATTACATGGAACTTAAACAAAACTGGCGAAATGTGGGTATACTATTAGGTACACTTCTGCCTAGCCCTGCAGGGGATCACAAGCATGATGTTATGTTATGTTATTGCTAAGAAAACCTTCATAAATACAAGCAAGATTAAAGATACGTTTAATTTTCTACATATTACCAGAAGAGATGGAAATAAATCAGCAAGCTTTTTATATAAAAAACCTGTTTTGAAGTTAATAAAAACACAGGAAGAGTTAACTAAAAGTTCATACAAAACAAGTGCTTATAAAACATTCAGTCGCTTCTATCTCGAAGTAAATTAAATATAAATGAGTCTCGGAGTTTCTCAGTTAAGCAGGCCAAGAATTCTCATAGTTAAACTTGTATTAATTGTTGAGTACTTAGTTCTTGCGAAACTCCACGTCAAGGTATCGTTCACTTTCTATAATTGAGCATTCTCGAAATACTAAATTGGATGTTTCCGAAATTACGGTGTTGTATGTTGTCATGGGAACGATTAGAGATTAATTTAGGTACTAAGGACTTTTGACCTGGATATTAATTTGGTGGAAACGTCTGTTCCTAGAATTGTTGAGTTTCAAATACATAGTAGGCATTATTGATGGAGTGTGTCTGGAACGAAGCCTTTAGAAATTCTATAAAATTTAAAATAAATTTGATTCTCTCAGATGTGGGCTGGTGTAACAGCATTTTATCCTTTCCTTTGTCGAAGGAGGCCAGATTGCTGTACAGGCTCACTCAAATGGTCATTAAAAAAATAGAATCTATGTTAATCTACGGTGTGATTGTTTTTGAAATATGTGTTTGATTTTGTAATTTGTATTACAGGGGCGACATCTTCAAATTGAACAAGCCCTTTTAAATAAATAGAAAAAAAAAATAGTAGGCATGACAGTTGAAAATGATCACTTGATATTATTCTAGAAACTAGACTCAATAAATATAAGTGGCGATCAAAACCTTGGAAATCTAAAGTACAGTAATACTTGATTATTAAGCTTTCACAGAATGCTCAGTATTCCAAATAAAGGAGATCACCCAGATTGGGATATTTTCAAAATTCAACAAAAATAAACTTTTAATTTGGATAGAGCATAACATAATTAACATTTTTATTATTACACCTAAGTCGTAAGTTCGTAACTCGATTCACCGAGAAGTTATTCAACCACTTGAGATCATCCAGATTGGAGTAATTTCTTTTTTGCCGGCCAACTAAAATAAACGCAATAATTAAATAGAACTAATGGATTTAAACATTTTTTGGTATGCCACCCAAGTTCTTTACCCAAGTTTCGAAAACTACTTACGTTACTTTTGAAAATAGCCCAAAAATGTATGGCGGCTGGGTGATCTCCTTTGACCCTACTTAAAACTTGATTATAAAGTTCCCACTGCTGGGATACAGGCCTGCTCCACGAGATTGGTCGGTACACTACACTACGACGTAGACCCAGAATATTACAATACGTCATAGATGTTTCTGTGTTTTGCCCGTAATGCCCGCTCACGCCAATCAATCACGATTAACTAAACACCAATCTAGAGCTATATTCAACATGTTACACCCTACAACCACCATCATGTGGAACTCCAGAAAAGCTAACACAAAAACACATTAACTTTTATCGCCCAAATAGGCCAGACAATGATTTGATTCAATAAAGTCGCACCGGACGCGGCGATCCCATAAATATTAATTAAACACCTTTTATGTTATTTATTGAATGGACTATTGACCACGGATTCCTTTATCTTGTCGTTTATTAGATTTTGTGAGCGATTAATGATTGAGACAAGATGTGGGAGACAGAGATGATTTTATGTTTATTTGTAACTTCTGACTTAATTTGTTTACGCTTTTTCTGCCTTTGTGTGACGTGTTAAGGTCTTCTCTCTCTCTTCTTTCAACAAAATTATGGCCAATATGTTCTATGTCAAGGGTGGTAATTTTTTATTTTGTCCTAGTCTTTGCTACTCTTTGTACACGTGGAATAAATAAAAAAGGCAAGGCAGCCACGTATAAAACCCGTATTAATGAATTTCTGGGATCAATAAAAAAACACTGTAGGTATGAATTTTTTTTAAAAAGTGTCAATTTTCTGAGATGTAAACTGTTGAAATTACAATTCTTTGCCATCAGTAAAATGTTGGAAGCTTCTTTGAAAGTCGGCCAGGCCAAAAATTTCAAACGCCGTTCCATGCGCTTGTTATTTAGCGCCAAAATAAATTAATATCCAAAACTCAAAACAATATAACACACTCAAAAGCCAGTAATCACACAAGTTTATAACTTCACCCTATCGGAATGCGGCGAACGTTCCGGTCGGGCGGACCGGAAGTCCGCACACGGCCGGCTTCCGGCACGTCACACCGGTCACCCACGGCCGGAGCTTCGAGCTTTTTTGTTAGACACACATGACAAACACACAATAATTATGTCAAATCAAGTGTGAACTTTTTGTGTTTGTGTATTTATTGTTGGTGCGATGTCACACCTAAGACCTTGACAAAATGCTATTGACCTTTATTGCTTGGTTTTATGGCAGGCGCTAATTCATCTATACTAATTGTTTGTTTGTGTGTTTGTTACAATTTAACTCTTTATCTACTCGACCGATTTAAAAAATTCCTTCACTTTTACAAAGCAACGTATTTCAGTAAAGTCGTGGCTTCTAATCGTGAAAGAATTTTAAATAATGGGTATTAAATAGCCTACATTACTCAGTAGTAAGGTAGGCCTTTAATCCCGTACTCCCATGGGAACAGGAACTACGCGGGTGGAACCGCTTGACGTCCGCTAGTATAACAATTTTTTATTGGGTAGCTTATTGGGCAGCTTATTTTTATTGGGTAGCTTATTGGGCAGCTTATTTTTATTGGGTAGCTTATTGGGCAGCTTAGTTTTATTGGGCTGCTTATTTTTATTGGGTAGCTTATTTGGCAGCTTACTTTTATTGGGTAGCTTATTGGGCAGCTTATTTTTATTGGGTAGCTTATTGGGCAGCTTATTTTTATTGGGTAGCTTATTGGGCAGCTTAGTTTTATTGGGCAGCTTATTTTTGTTGGGTAGCTTATTGGGCAGCTTATTTTTATTGGGAAGCTTATTGGGCAGCTTATTTTTATTGGGTAGCTTATTGGGCAGCTTATTTTTAATGGGTAGCTTATTGGGCAGCTTATTTTTATTGGGTAGCTTATTGGGCAGCTTATTTTTATTGGGTAGCTTATTGGGCAGCTTTTTTTTATTGGGTAGCTTATTTTTATTGGGTAGCTTATTGGGCAGCTTATTTTTATTGGGTAGCTTATTGGGCAGCTTATTTTTATTGGGTAGCTTATTGAGCAGCTTATTTTCCATTTATAATGCAAAATATGATATGCTGGACGTCAGTGGTATTAAAACGAGTACCAGGCAGAGATTTTATAATAAATGGGCCTACTCTAGGCTACTCTTGACATCAATCTTGTTCAAGGACAGAGGTGAGGTCTGCGATGGAACGAGCTAACCCAGAAGAAGCCTATTAAATTGTGAACAACTTGCCAAAACTGTTCAGTTTGACAAATATTCTTAAACCCCTATGGTGTAAACTGAGTCTTACCTATAAAGTCAAATCTTACCATAGGCTACAATTAGACAGTGAAATTGCTGTAGTTTTAATAATTACAGGTAAATATTTTATTTTACACCGTTTTCCATATAAATTGAACCATTGATAACAAAACAGTGAAACAAATTGTAAGACTCAATTTAAACTGGTTTTGTTACGCTTTCTTTAAAATACGTGGTCGTTGCACTGCCATACAAGTTCATACAACATACTATACACTTGAGGCCAATATCAGTTAAAAGTTATATTGCTTCGAAACTGTTTCGATAGCGCATATCAGAGTACCATTTTATAAAATTGGAATTGAAATGTGTTATCGAGAAGTGTTTAAATGTTGCGGTTTCAGTTGTAAATTGGACATGTTGGCGGAATTCCATAGATGTGAGTGTGAAGTTTATTTGCAAATGAATTGTTAATTAATATTGATAGCATAGTTTGTGGGTTTTGGAAAATAAAATAAATATGGCTGGTTAATTAATTGAGAGCTTGTTTTACTAATTGAATAGGTATAGGTAGCCTACAATGCATTCAAAATTTGATGAAATTATAATCATCTAGTAGTCTAAAATAATACTAAGTTGAAGTTATCTGTGAAAAATGATTATTTTAAGACACCTCGTGTGCTTTTTCCTAAAATATAAAGCTATATTTTTTTTTTAAATAAATAATAATAATAATAAGTGAAAACTCGTATGAGGTCGGCTACGAGTGCTACAAAAAGTACGTGACGGTCACACAAGTTTCATGATTTTTGTTCACTCAAAAATTGTTCAACGCACTTAAAGAAATTTCACTTCAAAAAACTTTATTTTACTTAGTTTTTCTGTCCGAAAGTGTACAACTGTACAAACAACGAGTACTCGTATGTCAGACACCGTAAGTTAGTTCTGCACTGATTCAGTTATTTTGTTGTTCTTTAATATACGCACGCGTGCTCTCACTGCATCCTGTTGACATCGTAACCACAAACTTTTAAGTTTACGTTTGAGTTTCAGTAGTATTTATTATTAAGTAAGTTTTGTTTGGTATCGTACTACCCAGTACTTACTGGGTTGTGGAGGTCAGACCGGCAGTCGCTCCATGTAAAATATTGGTATTCAGCTGCATCCGGTTAGACTGGAAGCCGACCCCAAAAAGGAAAACCTGGTAAAGGCTAGGCAGATGATGATGATGTAGTTTGGTCAATTTGGAGCCTTAGACAGTCTTTATTGATTACATTTACGATATTATGAGGTTGTACAGAATGATTGGTGCATATTTTTAATCACTACGAAAGGAGGGGTCGTTTGCTGTCTCTTTAGCCCCAATAAGTCATCCTTAGCCCCACGGGTTTTTTTTATTTCTCATTTTGTTCTATTAATTTCAGAAACCCGTAGCCCGACGAATTACCAAACTTAAGTGGCAGTGGGCAGGGTACATTGCTCGCAGAACGGATGGCCGATGGGGCTGAAGTTCTGGAGTGGCGACCGCGAACCGGAAGACGATGCGTTGGAAGACCTCCCACTAGGTGGACCGATGACCTGGTGAAGGTTGCGGGAATCCGTTGGATGCGAGTCGCAAGGGACCGGTCGATGTGGCGACACTTGAAGGAGGCCTATGTCCAGCAGTGGACGTCTTTCGGCTTAAATGATGATGATGATGACTTTCAGGAAAAATCGCCAAATGCGACACTTAAAAATTTTTTTTTACATTAGTGCAGCCATAAACATTATCACATCATCAGCAGAGGTTTACCTAAGTACCCCACATTTTGCTAGCTATGTTTAAGTCTCATGTAATAGTCAGCTATCATATTTCCATAAACTGGGCTAAAATTCAGACTTTGCAGCTGCTACTGAGAAATACCAGATGGAAAAACCCAATTTGCCCGACCTGGGAATCGAACCTAGGATCTCATGATCAGGAGTCACGAATGCGACCACTAGACCAAAGAGATACTTGTAGACATCTTTAATTGAAATATTGATGTCTGCTGTTTTCTGGTTCTACTTAATTAAAACTAGTTAGGCAATAGCACCATTCCATGTCTTCCCGGGTCGTAAGTGGAGACTAAGGGACTTACCAGAGAGTAAGCAGAGATAGAGAGTGTGCAGCAGCGTAATCTGTGCTTTTGTAACAAACGTACTGCGATTGGCAACCCGCCTGCCAAGCTTGGTGAAATTTCCTTTATGTTATCCTGCCTATACTTATTATATATTATTGTATGTGTACACATGTTTGAGCAAATAAATCTTTTCTTATCTTCTCTTATCTTATCCTATCCCCCTTTTCGGAGAGACCTATGTCCAGCAGTGACGTCTTACGGCTCAAATGAATATGTATTTTCTTATATTTTTCCATTATAACAGCAAGCAAGTTTGTCGAATAGCTTGCAAAACTTTACAGTCACTTTAATTTGTATTCGGCTAACAAATCAAAAACAGAAAGATTACTTAGTTTTAACTTAGGTGTTAATATTTTAGAAATTACGCTAAGATGTTTCAGAGAACTTGATAATATATAACTTTTCAGCTGCTGCAAAGTTTTTTCATTATACTTATTTATTTCGTAAAGTTCTTAAATAAAATGTTTTTTTCATGAAAGAAGAAACGTTGACTCGTTAAAAAGCATCTAGCTACCTATTTAAATTCGTCACTTCAAATAAACGTGAAACATACCTGCATATTTTGTGAAAAACGATATCCTTTGGAAGTTCCTTAACTTTTTCACATGGTTAGTTTGAAGTTTATTATTTTGTTCATTAGGTACTTTTTTTCTTATAAAATACTAGCCGACCCGACAGACGTTGTCCTGTCAACTATGAATATTGAATTCGAATTGACCTACTACCTACCTACTACCTTCCCACTACCTACCTACTACCTTCCCACTACCTACCCACTACCCACCCACTACCTACCCACTAGCTACCCACTACCTACCCACTAGCTACCCACTACCTACCCACTACCTACCCACTACCTACCCACTACCTACCCACTACCTACCCACTACCTACCCACTACCTACCCACTACCTACCCACTACCTACCCACTACCTACCCACTACCTACCCACTACCTACCCACTACCTACCCACTACCTACCCACTACCTACCCACTACCTACCCACTACCTACCCACTACCTACCCACTACCTACCCACTACCTACCCACTATCTACCTACTAAAAAGTAAAAAAAATCCTATGTCCGTGTCCTGGTTATAAGCTACCTCCCCCCACCTCTTGAGTAACAAATAGTGTAATTAACACGACTTTCTTTTACATATATAGATTTTTTTTTAATCTGCCAGGATAACATACAAATGGCTAAAACGTGCCACCCTGAAATGGTGTCTGTCTCTTTTAAATAAAAATCGCTATTCTTTTTCAGATGTTTTCTCTTTTTCAGCATAAAAACCCTATTTAAATGCAAGCGAAAGTGAACTATATTGACAAAGTGCTAGGTGAACGTCCGGGCGACACAGTTTTACTCACCCGATGCATATTTACTTCTTCTATGTATATGCGGGTTTTATCGGTTTTACCTTTGCACTTGATAAGTAACTACAACCTATACTTTCTGATTAATTTCGTTGCGGGATCCGTCGAGCTTCATTGTCTCGGCGCTTTTCTGGTGGTCGCCACTGTTGATTCTGACTTTCAGGAGTTACAGTGGTTTGGGAATAGTGTGGCGGGCTTGTCCAACTACACCCCTTTAGTATGATTAACTTCGAAAATTGTTTTTTTTCTTTTACGTGTTAATTGTAAATAGGGTTCTGTACCCAACAACGGGACCCTATTACTAAGATATCACTGTTCATCTCTCTGTCTGTCACCGGGTTGTATCTCATGAACCGTGACAGCTAGACCATTAAAAACTTCACAGATGATTTAAGCATTTTTCCAGGAATTGTCCAAAATCTCAAGATATAAATAACATTCAATGTCTATACCACCCATACATTATTTAACCTATCGAATTTCTATGTAGCTAATAAACTGTAGAATATAAAATTAACTGAAACATAAGAGCACTCGAATACATTACAGGTAATAGATAACATTATGTACTATAACCTCGTGATAAGCGCAACTCTCAAGCAATTAATTTACTAACAGCTTCTATAATGCTTTCACTGGCGTCGAGAAGTTTCATCTTACGAATAATAAACTCGTCCTTCACAGACAAAATACGTTAGTTATTTTAATAATAGGCCTCCTGGGCTGGCAGTCTCGACAGAGATAACGACAAAATCGCTAACTTTTGATCGCTGATTACTAACGAATACACTCTATTGCAATAATTATGCTTGCGAGTAATGAAAGTCTCTGCATTCAAGATGCGTTTCTTGCAAGCATAGTTATTGCGACTGAATTTATTCGCTAGTAATCAGCGATCGAAAGTTGGCGATTTTGTCGTTATCTCTGTCGAGACTGCCAGCCCTGGCTGTTTTCGGTCATGGCGGTAAATATCAGCGAAGACTAACTATTTACGAGGGATAGGCAGAGTTGTGTACCTTACTACACAACTAATGTCCGTGTTCACCGAAAAGATAACGGTTTGATTATCTAAAAACAGCTGTCACTGTGACATTTTCCCATACAAAAATGTGTTTTAAACAGCTGTTTTTAGATAATCAGACTGTCTTATTTTTGGTGAACATGGACCTAAGTGTGGTGTACACTCATTTCGCAAGTTGTATTGCATGTAAAAAAAAAAAAAAAATCTTCGAATTTTTGGTTCTAGGACATAGGCCGGTTTTCCTTCACCGTTTTTGAGAGCAGTGGTGATGAACTAAATTGCATAAAGCGTGTGCCTGGGTTCGAACCCACGACTTACTGTTCGTAAGTCTGGGCCACCTCTCTCTAGACCATCGCTAGATCGATGAGGCGGGAGATATTATATACAGGGTGTAAACCACCTCATCACAAAGCCGCTAACCAAGCATTCTGTACATCAAACTAAGTAACTTTACGCAAAAAATATTGGTGGGAAACAACTTTTTTTTTTGAGGTCATAAATTATGTTTTGTGAAAGAACTCAATGTAACGCACTTAAAACATTGTGCTGATGGATGGATTGAATAGTACGGGGGTCGTGGAGGTGTTAAAAGTAAAAATCTTACAAAAAAACTAGTATTTAAAAAAAACTTGTGCAAAAGTTGTAACTTTGACCCCCCATATCTCCGTAACTAGAAGGTTCCGAGGTATGGTGTAGAACGAAAAATGATCGCAATGATGGGGAGAACAAGTGCCTTTCGGCTTCGTGAAGAGGTGTTTTACACCCTTTATAGTGCAGTGTGTGCCCAAACACAGGTGCACTTTCTGTTCCATTACTATCATAGTCCAATGGGACGGCAATCCAACACGACCGGAGAGAGATCAGGAGCATCTCTTAGTTGCCATGGCATTATTTTATTTTTTAATCGTTTTATTTTTGTTTTTACTATGGACAGTTTAACCATAGATATAATAGTACATCTATGGTTTTAACGTGCACATCTTGCTACATTGTTCTCACATAATATACCATCTCAACATGAATGACGTAACAAAGATTTCGTAACAATAATTTTGATTTAAAAGCGTGTCCATAGAGTTTCTTGCCCGTTCTTCTTAATAGATCTACGCCAGGGAATGGGCAACTACAATACTTTCACAGTTTTTATGTCTCGTGACTGGGAGTGTAGATACATTTAATTTTCATAATTGTTTCGACAATTCAAAAGAGCCTGTAATTACTAACGTAATTGAAATAAATGCTTTGATTTTGATTTTGAGCACGACCAACGGTATATCTTACTTCCTAAGGCGCAGGAGCTTACCATCAGCTTCCACAAACTTCGGGTTGCTTCTGAGCTGTTTGTAATAGAAAAACCCAATAACTTTGATCCAACCCAGATTCACAGACACTGGATCACGTTAACGACCACGAGACCAACAGAGCAACTTTAAAGCTGTGAGGGATGTAACCTAATGGCAGATATGACAACGTTGTGCGAGGGAGAAAGTGTGACAGGTAAGAAAAGGATGAAGAATTAAGATGGACAACAATTCAGAAAAGACGATAAGTGTGTAGGTAGTTTGTGCTTAACAAGAGGAGTTAACAGCTAGATAATAACTGCCGCTCTGTCTATTTACAGGTTATACCGCGCTAGCCTATGTTGGTCCGTGTATGGGTGTACCCATTACATACCATGCTTCCTCCGTGATTCGGAAAGCACGGTTAGTCGTTGGTCCCGGCGTTATTTGTAGATCTCTGACAGTCGTTACAGGTGGCCCAAAAAGTCTGACAACCAGTCTTACCAAGTGGTATCGTATAACCCAGTACTAACTGGGTTGTGGAGGTCAGATAGGCAGTCGCTCCATGTAAAATACTGGTATTCAGCTGCACTCGGTAAGACTGCAAGCCGACTCCCAACGAAGTTGGGTAAAGGCTAGACAGATGAGTGTCTACTAATACTGCTCATGACTGCACAGTATTTCAATAAAACCGGTGGAGTCCATTGACCGTTGTACAATAGTATCGTACATTGGTGTCCGCAACTCAACGTCAAAGCGCATATTTTGCGTTATGGGCAATAATCCACCACGCGGGCCCAGTGCGGTTTGGTAGATGACACATGTCTTCGAATTTTTGGTTCTAGGACATGCCGGTTTCCTCACGATGTTTTCCTACACCGTTTTTGAGAGCAGTGGTGATGAAATAAATTAAGTACACAAAGTTATGCGCCTGCCGGGGTTCGAACCCAAGACTTACTCTTTGTAAGTCGGGGCCGCTACCACTGGGCCACCGCTGCTCTCGACCCCATTCCCTCCATTGACCGTTTTTAATACGTCCCCATCATCCAAGCATCATACAATACGCCCCTAGGTATTACGCCTGTGCTCGGGTTCTATGCCGCCGCAACTAAAGGGACGTTTATTTTTATTTTATTTCAGTGGTATATTTTTTGAGCCGTGTACAGTGCGTTAGCAAAATATTCGTGTAACATTATTCAATGTTTTGTTTGTTTTAAACAATGTTCCTGTTATTCGTGGAATGCGTTTAGATTTTGTTGTTTTTTTTGTTCCATTCAATCATCTCTATTGATAAGTTGTAAGTAATATCTGAGTGACGTGCTTTCACAAAATTAATGAATTTGTATTCTGGTTGTAAAATTGTGTATTTATGTGGGTACCTAATAAGCGCGTTGAACACTTTTTGAGTCAACAAAAATCATGGAACTCGCGCGACTGTCACCAAACGCTTCGTAGCACTCTTTTTTACTTCTATCGGCAGTCCCAAAGACTGCACCACATGTCTTTTTTACCCCCCCGACGCAAAAACGACGGGGTGTTAGAAGTTTGACGTGTCTGTGTGTGTGTGTGTCTGTCTGTCTGTGGCATCGTTGCGCCCGAACGGATGAACCGATTTGGATTTTGTTTCTTTTGTTTGAAAGGTGAATTAGTCGACTATGTTTGTTATAAATCAGTCTAAGAGGGCCGCTGCCACAAAATGGCAGATTACATATTTATTCAACAACTCCCTCAATATGGGTAACAAATGAAAGGGCTTGACTAGTAGAATAAAAATAATATAAAATTATGATAAATTAAAATTCCAAGATGGCCGCCACCATAAAATGGCGAATTAATGAATTATTTTCTATTTAACTTTTTAACCGACTTCCAAAAAGGAGGAGGTTCTCTATTCGACTGTATGTATTTTTTTTTTATGTATGTTCACCGATTACTCGAAGACGCCTGAACCGATTTGAAAAATTACTTTTTTGTTTGAAAGGGTATACTTCCAAGTTGGTCCCATAGTCGCCAAGTCGGGATCTGATCATGGAATCTTGGCGAAATCGAGGGAACTCTTCAAATTTTATAGGATAACGTACAGCAATTTTGATATTTTCTACAACAAGTGAAGCATTTGCGTTTGATAAGAACCATTCTACCATCAGGGCCTCGATTCTGCTATTACGATAGTGTCAGAATAGGCGATCATTGAAGTCACAATGATCAAGTTCTGTCAAGTTTTGACAAGTTTGGTATTCTAATAATATAATGGCGTCATTATGACTTCTCAATGAACAAACACTGACACTCCATTGAAAGAAATGTCATAGAATATTAATCTCGTACATGAAATCTGGGCCTCGATTCTGCTATTACAATAGTGTCAGAGTATTCGATCATTGATTTCATAATGATCAAGTTCTGTCAAATTTTGACAAGTTTGTTAATTATACTATCATAATGGCGCCATTATGACTTCTCAAAGAACAACCACTGACACTCCATTGAAATAAAATGTCATAGAATATTAATCTCGTACATGAAATCTGGCATGAATAAATGTTCGCATTTAGTAGTAGATTTCGAAAACCATTTGTACTAAGGGTTTTATGATAATGACAACACGACCATGCCATTAAAACACAATTTTATTACGAGACCATTGACCGACCATTGTGAATTTAGCAGATTACGAACTTTAAGCAAAATGACAATGGGATGAGAATGGAATCGTGTTGGAGTGACGAATTTATTAAAATAGCAGAATTAGGCCCCTGGCATGAATAAATGTTCGCATTTAGTAGTAGATTTCGAAAACCATTTGTACTAATGGTTTTATAATAATGGCAATACGAAAATGCCATTAAAACACAATTTTATTACGAGACCATCGATCGACCATTGTGAATTTAGCAGATTACGAACTTAAGCAAAATGACAATAGGATGAGAATGGAATCGTGTTGGAGTAACGAATTTATTAAAATAGCAGAATAAGGCCCCTGATCTGATGATGAAGCCAAGAGTCACGGAACTCCATAATGAGACTATGTATCCTAGTCGTGTTTGGGCTTGTTGTAATTGTAACGGTATGCACTTTCCATGTGTACCAAGCACATGTGAACCACTAAAAAGTGAAAAATAAAAACTATTTTGCAAAAAATAAAACCGACTTAAAAAAAAAAACCAAAAAAGTGAAAAATAACTTACCAACTAACTTAGTACATTGAGTTTTATTTTAATTTTGTTTAGATGTTTGGGTTTTTTTTACTTCTAAGGTCCGTGTTCACCGAGAAAATAACAGCCTGATTATCGAAAAACAGCTGTCAATGTGACATGTTCCCATTCAAACATGTGTTTTAAACAGCTGTTTTAGATAATCAGACTGTTATCTTCTCGGTGAACATAGACCTAAATCAATGAATATTGACAAAGATAAAACGCATCAAAACAAAGTGGGGGCTCGTGATGTCAGAACTAGCTATAAGTTATACCTAGGCGTGACGTATTGAGAATTTTAAAAGCGTTATATCTTCGTCAATTCTGGTTTTAGTAATAAGAAAAAATACGGGTCAAACGTTTTTTGATAATCTTACTGACGGACTAATCAGATATTTTTGGTCGTCTTGCCTATTGGTTCGTAGAACCATAATTTCGAAGAAAAACACCCATAACCTACAAATTCTGTTCTATACTTTGGGGACGCACCTAAAATTGACGTATTATTTAATAATACGTCATTATCAACGACATAAACGGTTTCTTCAAGGTCGTTAATAAAATATAGATTCAAAAGGAACATTTATTACAAAAATAATAACTAATCACGGTAACTCAAGAAAACGGAGAAATAACTAAAATGGCATTGAAACTAAAAGAAATCACCATAAAACGATCGTTGTGAACTGTTGTGAACATCATCATCATGTAGGTACGGTTGTACAGGCGCCAGTAGATCAGGCTTCCCGAAACTTTCAAAGGAGACGGAAACAATTACATGATACATTCTTGAGCACCAACCAAGACCAAGACCAAGACGACCAAGACCAAGACCAAGCCAAGATTATAATTCATCAACTTCGCCAACAACATGTTTCTTCCCTGTCGATCCAGTACTGTGCTTCGGAGTGCCTGCCTGAAGCGCTGCAGATGACCACAGTTTCGAGGACTCTGTTCGTGTAGGATGGGAAAGCACCGCTGGCGCTGAGGACGGACTTGGAGATTGTGAGAGGTAAGCGGCTGTAGGCGAGGTGTGGAAAGGGATGGGTGGGGCTAAGCAACACTTTGTGAGGTCGGGAAAAGGATGGGTGGGGATAAGCAACACTTGGTGAGGTCGGGAAAAGGATGGGTGGGGTTAAACAACACTTGGTGAGGTCGGGAAAAGGATGGGTGGGGTTAAGCAACACTTGGTGAGGTCAGGAATAGGATGGGTGGGGTTAAGCAACACTTGTTGAGGTCGGGAAAAGGATGGGTGGGGTTAAACAACACTTGGTGAGGTCGGGAAAAGGATGGGTGGGGTTAAGCAACACTTGGTGAGGTCGGGAAAAGGATGGGTGGGGTTAAGCAATACTTTGTGAGGTCGGGAAAAGGATGGGTGGGTTAAGCAATACTTGTTGAGGTCGGGAAAAGGATGGGTGGGGTTAAGCAACACTTGGTGAGGTCGGGAAAAGGATCGGTGGGGTTAAGCAACACTTGGTAAGGTCAGGAAAAGGGTGGGTGGGGTTGAGCAACACTTGGTGAGGTCGGGAAAAGGATGGGTGGGGTTAAGCAACACTTGGTAAGGTCGGGAAAAGGATGGGTGGGGTTAAGCAATACTTGTTGAGGTCGGGAAAAGGATGAGTGGGGTAAAGCAACACTTGGTGAGGTCGGGAAAAGGATGGGTGGGGTTAAGCAACACTTGTTGAGGTCGGGAAAAGGATGGGTGGGGTTAAGCAACACTTGGTGAGGTCGTGAAAAGGATGGGTGGGGCTAAGCAACACTTTGTGAGGTCGGGAAAAGGATGGGTGGGGCTAAGCAACACTTTGTGAGGTCGGGAAAAGGATGGGTGGGGTTAAGCAACACTTGGTGAGGTCGGGAAAAGGATGGGTGGGGTTAAGCAATACTTTGTGAGGTCGGGAAAAGGATGGGTGGGGCTAAGCAACACTTGGTGAGGTCGGGAAAAGGATGGGTGGGTTAAGCAATACTTGTTGAGGTCGGGAAAAGGATGGGTGGGGTTAAGCAACACTTGGTGAGGTCGGGAAAAGGATCGGTGGGGTTAAGCAACACTTGGTAAGGTCAGGAAAAGGATGGGTGGGGTTGAGCAACACTTGGTGAGGTCGGGAAAAGGATGGGTGGGGTTAAGCAACACTTGGTAAGGTCGGGAAAAGGATGGGTGGGGTTAAGCAATACTTGTTGAGGTCGGGAAAAGGATGAGTGGGGTAAAGCAACACTTGGTGAGGTCGGGAAAAGGATGGGTGGGGTTAAGCAACCATTGGTAAGGTCGGGAAAAGAATGGGTGGGGTTGAGCAACACTTGTTGAGGTCGGGAAAAGGATGGGTGGGGTTAAGCAACACTTGGTGAGGTCGTGAAAAGGATGGGTGGGGCTAAGCAACACTTTGTGAGGTCGGGAAAAGGATGGGTGGGGCTAAGCAACACTTTGTGAGGTCGGGAAAAGGATGGGTGGGGTTAAGCAACACTTGGTGAGGTCGGGAAAAGGATGGGTGTTAATCAACACTTGGTGAGTTCGGAAGAAGGGTGGGTGGGGTTAAGCAGCACTTGGTGAGGTCGCGAAAAGGATGGGTGAGGTTAAGCAACACTTATTTTCCACCCCGGCAACAAAAAAGGTTAAGCAACACTTGGTGAGGTCGTATTTTGTTACTTGATTATACTTATTTCTGTAAATTATACCACCGATTCCTCAAATAATAAAAACAGCATTTAATTGTTCTACTTATTTTAATGTTAAATTGACAACTAGCAATTTTACCTGGAAATAATTTTTAAAAGTTATTAGAAGATATTAATCATTCTACAAGTCGCAAACTAATAATGAAATGCAATTATTAAGGACTTTTTGTTATTAATAAGACAACCAACACCTTATTTATTAAATACTAGGCAGCAAACAAACAGCAGAGGAAGTGAGCTCTCGAAGTCGGCGTGACCAACACAGACTTGTGCTGGATGTGCTGCCTCGATCAGCGAAATATAATAAAAACTCTCTGGCTATGTGTGTACGTCTCTATAATAAGTTACCGAAAATGTTCAATACATTAAATTGTAAATTATTTAAAATCGAATTATATAAATGGCTTAATAATAATAATTTTTATAGCATTAATGATTTTTTTAATACGAATTCATAATGTATCTTTAGTAAGTAAGTTTGCATGCTTTAGCATTAAGCAAAACATGTCCGATCTACTACTTTTCTTTGGAATAACACCTTGTATACCATGTTTTATGCAAATAAAAATATCTTATCTTATCTTATCTTAATACATAAATATCATGACTGTTATTCCCATAGAGTTATGTACAAGTTCAAATATAGTTCACCCATATTTCGCCATTTATGTTTTAGTTCCCCGTAATATGAAGCGAGAGTATAAATTCTGTCTTCAGGCTGTTACTGAGAAATTCCTAATTACTTAATAGTGTTTTTCGTTTATGTTGTATAACATAAAATATAATTGCTTAACATAAACTTACGCCCTATTTTCATATTTTTAATTGCATTACTTATTTGTTTCACCGATAAGCTTTTTTCTACTGACATGAAAACAACATTTCCAATGCATTTACTCGAACAACTACTGGGAAGCGATCGTGGGACGTCGCAGTCACAGTCGCTAATAGTGCATGATTATGGTGTTTGCCGTTCCATAGCTTATGAACACCATAATGACCAACAATTTGCAAAACTCCAATGAAAGCTATGCCCTGGGTTTTTCGTTTTCAGAAACTTGGTTTTATTTTGAAAAATAAGTACGTTTTATGGCTCAATTTAGTAAGTTTTAGTCAGCGGTTTCGTCCGTATGGATTACTCGGAAAGCACGCTAAGCCGTTGGTCTCAGTTGTCATTTGCGGATCTTTCACAAGTAGGACAGGTAGTCAGTCTCCCTCTTCCTTTCCACAGCTTCTGTCTGCAACATGACGGTTTCGCTGAAGGATATCCCCGTCACAATCATCGACCCTACGTGGAGATCAATTTCAAAAGGTTAGACTGTAGTGAATCCGATCCCAACATATTATGTAGTTGGTAAAAGGCTTGGCAGATGATAGTTATGCCTGTATACCAAACGGTTTGTTTGTCTGTACTCAAGAACAACATAGTGCAACAGTGTGTGTGTAGGTATAATAACTTAACTGAATAGCGTTGCTGTGTTGGATACACGTTGTAACGCCCCGAGCGTTACAACGTGTAGTCGTGTATCCTGTTTCGTCCCGCGCGGACTATGGAACGCGCTGACTGTCATGGCGGCCGTCACTTTGGTTTGACGTGACCTGTCATCTAGTTGTCATTGATCACTTGTCTTTAAAATTGCTTGTGAACTCGCCGGCTATTGTTTGTTGGGCGTAATATTGATAAATCCCTTTGAATCCCGTATAAACAGGGACCATTTGGTTGAAATAAATTGACTAAAGCCTCGCCATTGATTTGGGAACCGAGTAATTGTGTATATTTTGTGAACGTTGAAGCACCCACGCGCCCTTTGAGGTTAGGTCGAACCCGTCGCGTGCCGTGTGAACAATTGAACAGACTGGAACTATTGTGTTGTTGTGACCTGCTAACGCGTTGGAACCTGTCGCCAGTTGATAGCCGGTCAGGTTTGAAATCGACTACAAAATCATAACACTATTCACGTACACACACACATACCTACAGACACCCATCAAACCTGGACCTGAATCATGGCCTCGGAGCAGGACTTCACCAGCGCCTAGGTGAGTTGATATATTTATAATTAAAGGGCATCTTGATTGAATTGTCTCCGCGGATCGCGGACATCTCGTCCCAAACTTCCCCTTGGTTTGGGAGCGAACAATGGTAGCAGAGCGTGGTTGAAATTGAAAAAACAACTTACTTAGTGCCTGGTCAATTGGAAGTTTGAACAAGAGCTAATTTGTTATTTGTCAGCCGGGCTCAAGTTGGAACATAATTGTTTGATTGGAATTAATTGCATCATATGTCCCCTTGTCGATTGTACTTGCAGTGTGAAATATTGTATTGTGTATTGGACACATGTGTGATTGAAATTATTGTTGTCATTTAATTGTAACTTGATATTAATTGATATTTACTGATATTGAGTGGTATTTGTTGGTTAACTAGAGGTTTATGTAAATTGTTCTAGGTTCTAATTGAGATTTATTTATGGGTTATTTGTTGAAACAGTTTATTGATTTGATTTGTTTGATTTGTTTCTTTTTGACATACAGTGTTATTGTTGAATTTGGTTGCAATGGCCTCACTGAAGGCTGTAAAGGAGGCGGCCGCTGGTTTGGTCTCACAACTAAGATGGTTCACCTCAGCTGCGGCCACGGTTGAGCGCTTGGATTTGGAGGAGATCACACTTGCTCGGTCCGAACAATTGGATGTAAGACTCGGTGATGTGGATAAGTTGTTCACCCGGTTCAACGAGTTTGTTGTTGATTTGGAATTGGAAGCTTGGGGCCAGGCAGCTCGAGATAAGGTCGTTGCCGACTACGACCAGATTTTGGAATTGGGGGACGCAGTCAGTCAGCGAGCCCGGGAGATTTTGAGGAGCCGAGCGCCTGACCAGGTCAAGCCGGAGACCTCGGTTGTTTCAGGCCCCGGTCTATTGAGTAGGCTTCCCACGTTGGAACTTCCACACTTTGATGGTCGCTTGGACCACTGGCTGAGTTTCCTAAACCAATTTGAGAGTCTGGTTGACTCCCGCTCGGACCTCGGACCCGCCCAAAAGTTGGCCTACCTATTGTCGGTCCTGGATGGTGAGGCCCGAGCCTTGGTGCAGCACTTGCCTGTGACGGACTCCGCCTACCCTACCGCTATGGAACTCCTATCCCGACGGTATCAGAATAAGCGCTGCTTGGCTGATGTTCACATCGGCCAGATTTTGGGGTTACCGGCCATTGAGAACACGTCGGCGTTGCGCACTAATCTGCTGAACCCGTTGGTTTCAGCAACCAACGCTTTGCGACGTTTGGAGTTGCCGGTGGACCATTGGTCCTACTTGTTGGTGCACATTGTACTGCAGTTGCTCCCCGCGGACTTGAGGTCCCGCTTCGAGCAGAGGTATGGTGGGGACAGTGCCACCCACCTTCCCCCCTTTGACGACCTCATCAAATTTTTGGAGGATGAGTGTCGCCTTTTGGACAACACTTGTGGCGCAATGGGGTCGCGCCCACCACCTTCTCGGCCAAGAGACCAGGGACGGACTAGGGCTAAGGGGCCGGTTGATAGTCGCCCCGCCCCCCGTTTTGCGGGCACCCAGAATAGTCCTGATTGCGTTTTTTGTAAGGCCACGGGGCATAGCATGGCAAGTTGCACGGCTTTTTTGGAGTTGCACGTTAGTGCCCGCCGCCGAATTGCCAACGCACGCCGCCTATGCTTCTCTTGTTTGGGGGCTCACTTTCACCGGGACTGCCCCAAGCCCCGCCCGTGTGGAATTTGTGAAGGGGCTCATCTTGAGATTTTGTGCGCCAACGCGAACCGCTCTGGCAGATCAGCTTCTGATGAGGGTTCGCGCAGGGGGGGGTACCACGGAGACGAGCACCGGGCCTCTGGTACGCCGGTCGAGAACCGGGTAGAGGCCCGCAATTTTGATGGCTGCACTCCACCCCCCGCGCAAGTTGAACGGGAGCCGCGCGCGCGCCAGTTGGTCTCCCCTCGTAATGGTAAACGGGAGCCGCGTGCGCGCCATTTGGCCTCCCCTCGTATGAACAATTGTACGGCGGCTGCTGGGCAACAATGGCCAGATCAGCACCGCTACCTTTCACCTCCGCTGGCGGAACGCCCCCGGTTGGAGTCGCGCCCTCCGCCATTCAGGCATCCGGTGGGATATGCCCTTCCAGCGATGGCGAGCGGCCCGGGACACCGCGCGGACGAAGCATTTGAGTGCTACCCTCGTCGTGAACGACGGCAGCCTGGATGCGGCGATCAGTCGCCGCCCAGGCATTGTTAGAAAATTGGCGTCTGCCCCGCTACAGGCCCCCTGGGTGACTCTGTTGTGGTCCGTGCTATTTTGGACACGGCGTCCAGAGTTGCCTTTTGTCGTCTTGGTTAGCGGGTTAAGTGGGCCTGAAGGTGAATGACCTTTCAGGCAAGTTTCGAGGATGGTTGGCCTCGAACGCCAGTCTTGATGTCGGTCCTTTTGCCCGGGCTTGAGGTGCTCGCTGTTGGGACAAAGGACCCTCCGTTTGATTTGTTTGTTGAACAGATACAGCTCCCTCGACAATTGTTGAACGTTACCTCGTGGATCAGGCGTCTTGGTCACAATTCTAGGAATCCAGGGGACAAGCGCCTATCACCGATTCTCTCTCCTCAAGAGCAACAGGAGTCACTCCTCATTGGGTCCGCTCTGTGCAGGCTGGGCACTTTGAAAAGGAGATCGAGATCTTGAAGTCTGGCAGGGTTAAGCTCGGGAGCTGTGAGTAAGTTGAGCCCCTTCTTGGATAATGCGGGTCTTTTGCTTGTTGGAGGACGGTTGAGGCACTCTAGCCTTCCTATGGGACTCGTCACCCCCCTTATTGCCCAAAGAGGGCCATTTGATTTGATTTGTTGGTGACCGATCGTCACATTGGGAACTCGCATGCCGGTTGCAATGCGCTGTTGGCCATTCTAAAATTGTCAAGGCTTACTTGTGTATGTGTCTGTCTGTCAATGAAGGCAGTGCACTTGGAACTGTTAACCTCCCTCTCGACAGAGGCCTTTGTAGCGACCTTGGATAGATTTGTCTCGCCTAGGGTTACCTTCTTTGATCAGTTTGATTGCGGTACCAACTACAAGGGTACAAGTAACTATTTGAAGGAAGTATACGCCTTCCTTAATGAGAGCCAGGTTGACATTGGTAACAAATTGGCTCGCCGAGGAGTCACTTGGTTGTTTGACTCACCAGCCCGCCCCCATTGGGGGGGTATTTTGAGACTGCCAATTGATTAGCGGACGGGTAGGCCCGTCCGGGGGGGGTAGATGTTTCGTCCCGCGCGGACTATGGAACGCGCTGACTGTCATGGCGGCCGTCACTTTGGTTTGACGTGACCTGTCATCTAGTTGTCATTGATCACTTGTCTTTAAAATTGCTTGTGAACTCGCCGGCTATTGTTTGTTGGGCGTAATATTGATAAATCCCTTTGAATCCCGTATAAACAGGGACCATTTGGTTGAAATAAATTGACTAAAGCCTCGCCATTGATTTGGGAACCGAGTAATTGTGTATATTTTGTGAACGTTGAAGCACCCACGCGCCCTTTGAGGTTAGGTCGAACCCGTCGCGTGCCGTGTGAACAATTGAACAGACTGGAACTATTGTGTTGTTGTGACCTGCTAACGCGTTGGAACCTGTCGCCAGTTGATAGCCGGTCAGGTTTGAAATCGACTACAAAATCATAACACTATTCACGTACACACACACATACCTACAGACACCCATCAAACCTGGACCTGAATCATGGCCTCGGAGCAGGACTTCACCAGCGCCTAGGTGAGTTGATATATTTATAATTAAAGGGCATCTTGATTGAATTGTCTCCGCGGATCGCGGACATCTCGTCCCAAACTTCCCCTTGGTTTGGGAGCGAACATATCCAACTCCTCAAAAATTGCTGTTAATCCGATTAAAGATCACCCCGTTCCTGACATCGACACGTACGTGGAGGCAGATGCATCAGGTTAGACTGTACTGAATCCGACCCCAACATCGTTGGAAAAAGGCAAGGCATATAGTTACGCCTGTACACCAAATAGTTGGTTCGTCTGTATGGTCGACCAATCTATTTGGTTTACATTTTAACTTAGAAATTACAAATTATAAAATGTTATCAAAATAGATTTGTCGACCGTACTCAAGAACAACATAGCACAACAGTATGGGTATAATAACTCAACTGAATAGCGTTGTTGTGTTGGGTGCACGTTGTAATGCTCTGGATACTTGTTGCTGTTAATCCGATTAAAGATCTTAATGGAGCATTTTAGTTTGTTGTTCTAAAATTATTTAAGTGGATTTGTACGTAATTGTAGTCTTGTTTTGGGTTTAAAATAAATAAGACTGAAAGACAGATTTATCGTGAAAACTGGAATAATCATATAATAATATGAGTATCTAAACATGCTCAGCGGAGATTTTGTCACTTACATTTTGAGACTAAATTCATCATCATCATTATCTACAACCTAATTTTACTTTGACCTTTGTTTGTGCGCTTGTGAATTCAGAAAATACCCGTGATGGCATCAATCTCGTCTATGCACCGGATGACCATTTCTTCTTTTTCCATCACCGCGCGTTTGTGAGTCACTTAGTGACTTCAGATCAAAACATGAACCAGACAGTTTAAATCATAAAATACATCAACATAATCATTTTCTTGCCCGTATCCCAATTCATTTGAGGTCGACGCAGCATGTCCGTATTTCTTTGTTACTTGTGATCAGCATCTTATCAGATACCTCCTTTCTTGCCATGTGTCTTGATCAATCCATCGTGTCTTTGGTCTCTCTCTGCTCTTAAACCCAACATTTGACGGACTACAGATGACGACCCGAATGCCGTAGTGGTAGTAAGGCTGCCTTACGTTATTAGGGTCCTGGGTTCGAATCCCGGTAGGAGCAAATGTTTGTGTGATGAGCATGGACATTTGTTTCCGAGTCATGGATGTTTATATGTATAATAAGTATGTATTTACAAACAAAAAAGTATATATTATGTAGTATATCAACTATCTAGTGTCCACGACACAAGCTTTGCTTAGTGTGGCACTAGGTGGCGCTGTGTGTTAATGTCCAGCGATATTTATTTATTTATTTATACTCAGATCTTTCCTCGTGGCATTTTCCTCATTCCTCCACATCACATGCTCATAACATGTCATGGTGTTGCTGTACTTATTTCGTAAATGTTTTGATTTTTGCATATTGGCACCTTGTTTTTATAATCATGTAAATTGTATCATTTAATTGTATTTCTGTGTGTTGTGCTATGTCTTCTGTGTGCACTAAATCAATGGTTTGTCTATCTATCTATACCCATACCCTAAGTTTTATAATGCAAATAATCAATGAATCTTTCCTGCACATTTAACTCATTCGTTTCTATTGAAAATCAGGCATAATGCATGAAAATTCGTCACCTTCGACATCAAACATCATTACGGTATCGCGTTCCCATCCATCGCTACGCTCCAAGGACGCATCTTATACGGTAGATATTAAAAAAAAATCCTTTATATCCGCTTCCACGGCTTCACATGAGAAAAGCGATGACTTTTAACGTAATGCCTTTTAGCTGAGGGCGCATTCATGCGATGTTAGGCGAGTAGGCAGAATTTCCATTACGAAGCGTAATGAAAAATTTAGGAACATGTTTGCTAGACAAAACCCTCGGTTTTACCTAGGAAACTTGACAGATAACAAAACATACATCAAGTCTTTAATTCCCAAAGGGGTACCTAACAATTACATTTCGCCAGTTATGTGCAAGTCCCATGTTTTAGGGCCAGCCTATTGCTATCAACTAGGCACAAATCCAGACTTCGTGGCTACTATTGAGAAAAACCTGACGGTAAACACCAATAACACTGCCCAACTTGGGAATCGAACCGAGAACCGCAAATAATTTCATACCAAAACAGTTTCGTTTTACAAACCAATGGATATTGGCTTTTCGGACATCTTGAAATAGGCCCATTAGGGTTACCTTACGTATATCAATATTGAGAATAAAAGTTATCACAAACTAATATGCATGCATCTATCTGTAAAAACAATGCTATAACCAATTATTGATAAATTTAGATAGATCGATGCGAATTATTACGTTTAAACGTTTCCGGTACCATCCTGAATAGTGACTATGTTTTGTTTAGACTCCGTCAAAACCATGATATGTCTCCTGCCCTTAGGTATTCCAATCCCTGGGGTTGCGGGACTGTTCGAAAGAGATACCGTAGCCCCGGAACATAAAGGGCGAGGAAGGAACATGGATGGGTTTTAGTCAGTAAAAGTCTAACACTCCCTCCCGCTCCACCCAGAGTGGGAGAAGTTATTTGATGATTTCCCAGAGGAAAAAAAAAAGAGGTATTCCAATCTATTTGGGGTCTGCGAGGCATGTATTCCTCTTCTAAAGGGTGTAAAACACCTCTTCACGAAGCCGAAAGGCACTTGTTCTCCCCATCATTGCGATCATTTTTTTGTTCTACACCATACCTGGTAACCTTCTAGTTACGGAGATATGGGGGGTCAAAGTTAAAACTTTTTGACAAGTTTTTTTTAAATACCAGTTTTTTAAATAAGATTTTAACTTTTAACACCTCCACGACCCCCGTACTATTCAATCCATCCATCAGCACAATGTTTTAAGTGCGTTACATTGAGTTCTACCACAAAACATGACTTATAACCTCAAAAAGAGTATTGGAAAATAATGGACACGTATTTTTTGTTTTTTTATTTTTAATCAATAAATATTGACAAAGTTAGAACGCATCAAAAGTCGAGAGTGGGGGCTCGTGACGTCACAACGCACTAAAAGTTATAGCACGGTGTGACGTATTGAGAATTTAAAAAGCGCCTTATCATCGTCAATTTTGGTCTACGTAACAAAAGAAAAAATACAAGTCAAATATTTTTTGAAAATCTAACTGACGGACTAGTTTTTTTCAGGACACAAGCCTATTAAGCAGGAAAACAGATTGAAGCCTTGGTTCTTGTATAGTCGACAGTGCAACTAATGAAGGCTTGATCTTAGTACATTTAACTGTGCGTCTGCTCCATCATCCTTATGTTTAATGACACTTACATATCAGGAAACAATAAGGTATATTATGAAAAGTGAGGTAGTTTCAGTTTTAATTGCAAGGGAATTGTTGTCAACGTGATCTATTTTAGCATGCAATATGTAACTTGTTAGTAAGTAAAGTCCCATGGGACTGTCAACAATGGTTGCAAGTGCTGATAAAATAAAACACAAACCAATTTTTTATGCTGAGTAAGTTTATCCTTTAATATGCCATGCGTATTAAAACTAAAAATGTTTGTGAATGTTTTGTTTGTCTATAAATACGACTGCTCCGAGTCAAATCTTGAGATAGATTTGAAGGTCCAAAGTGTTCCCATTAGAATTTCCTTAATTGCAGCTCAGTGTCTGAATCCGTGCCCAGTTGAAGGCTAGGCTCGCACATCTGGGCGTACCGGGTACACTTACGGTTTCGGTTTAGGTTTCCGCACTCAGTCCTTGAAGTGGACCACTGTGCGTGCATACCTACTTTTGCCCATCTCTTCGGGGGTTTCAAGCGTGATATTATATTTATTTGCTAATACAAGTTGGGACTTCTGTTCTCTCTTCTTTACTATGGTTATACACAGCAATTACGTCGTCGACTGAAAGCCTTCCCGTACTTACCTTATGTTATTGATTTCTGCTTGGTAATGGAGTGAAGTGACCCAATTTTATTATTTTTCTCTTCTTATTCATGGGTTTTGGGATTTTTTAATTTGCTTAATGTGATTCGGAAGAAATCGTAAGTCGGTGTTCGTCTGATGTATGTGATTGAAGGTAAAGAAAATGTTTCTATGTGTTCACGTTCAGTCACGAGCATTAAGAAAGTTCAAATGCGTCTACTGAAACAATGGTTTCTACATTGAAATAAAACCCATTTCGTAATACTGTGCCTTCTAAGTAACTATGTTCGTGAAAACAAAAACGTTAATCAGTACAGTAGAAAGAATCAGTACAGTAAATCGGAAAAATGTTACAATGTGATACCACGCTTAAAATACTTATAAAGAAGGAAAAATTATTTCTCTTTATACCGTATTGAATAAGTCTTTAAAATTCCTTTTGAATGTAATAGCCCGTATTGCAAATAACTCATGTGCACGTATCTCAACACAAATATGAATGGAATAGCCAATTTCGGCTAAAACCAACACATTAATACACACACATATTCAATAACACGTCACAACCTGAATTTGTTGCGGTTAATGCCATTAGGGGTTAGTTCTAGTTCTAACCTATTTACACAAACACATTTCAAACATTCACGCACATCCCACAAATTCTGCAACCACAACCGCAACTCCACGTATATTTTTAGAAACAGCACACAACGGTACAATATTAATTTACTTCAAAATGCAAGTCGACTCAAAGAGATACAGTCACTGAGTTGCAATAGCCCCTAAGTTTTGGTCTGCATCTGTGATTGTCCCACAATAGACTAGGGCTGTACCACGTCCCGGAATAATCCTAGCCCCGGACTGTTGTCATCTTTACGGCTGTTCTCTCAAGTTCTATTTGCAGGTTGTGTCCGGCATCCTTAATGTCGTCGTATTCTGGAGAGACTTAATACTAAAATGTTGTATTGATATTGGTTTTTGTATCTTATCATTTATGTTAACCGTGTCTTGTTTTCATAATTATAGTAGTGAATATTAAGCTTCCAGCCAAGGCAAAAACAACAGAAACTGTCCGTGTAGATCAAACATGGCTCACGACTGCTGTGCTGGTTATGAACTTGTTAAAATATGGCATGTTTAGGACCTGGTGCTTGGGCCTGATAGGCTTTTGAGGTGGGGGGGTCTTTGTCAAAAATGTAGACTTCAATTGACAAAATTAAACAGAGGCTTATCTGGCCTGTAGAATAATCTCTAGAAATCAGTACGATAAAGGGGAAATTGACTGTTCATGAAATCTTCTTTCTACTATTATAAATGCGAAAGTTTTTGAGGATGTATGGAAGTTTGTTCCGCTTTGACGCAAAACGGTTGAACGGATTTGAGTGAAATTTTGCACACAGATACTTTATAACCAAAATTAACACATAGGATACTTTTTATCCCCATAATATGATCCCGTGGTTTAATTACCGAACTCGGCGTGAGCTAAGTCGCGGGCATAAGCTAGTAAAACATAAACCTTACTATCCTATTTATAAATCAAATCTCCATCTATAATGCAAAACAAAATTCACACATTTCATTTAAGCGAGGAAGAAATATTTCAGCTTTACCATAATAGCTAGAATAGGGCCGTATATCTTAAATTCTGCGGTGCTTATTCTGGTTGGGGCAAATGCAAAGTCAGTGTTGAGTCTGTACGATAAATTATTTTTACTAGACCACTGATGTCACGAACGGGGCCTGTGCGTTTGCATTCAAACTTCTCTACATTTTTTTTACAGAAAATAATTTTCATGAATAAGTTTTTAATGTATGAGCAGTTGTTTTGAATTTTTATACGAAGTTTATCGTGATGGTGTGATTTTTAAGCCGCAGGTGTGCTGCAGTAAGTGTGTAGTTTGTTTTTAGTGGCACTCTGTTGAATATGCAGTCTCAGAGTTGGTATGAAATATAAATTGCATATACTGAATTCTAAAACGCACTTTAGTCTCACAATGTCGCTGTCACTTTACAAGTTATTGTAAAAGTTCAAAAGTATATAATAAGATATTAAATACTATGGACACCGGCAATTATCAGGTACTTCTTTAGTGGGCTGCGGGACTGTTCGAAAGAGATACCGTGGCCCCAGAATATAAAGGGCAAGGAAGGAACATGGATGGATTTTAGTCAGTAAAATACTGACACTCCCTCCCACTCCGCCCAGAGCGGGAGAAGTCATTTGGTGATTTCCCATCCGAAAAAAATAAAAATAAAGGTACTTCTTTAGTAAGCATTTTGATAAAATTTGTATAGCCTATGTCAAACGGATCATAATACCGAATCGATTGACACCTTATTCATCAAAATCGTGTGAATAGTTTAGGGGCTACGGTGGAACATACGAGTAAATACAAACTTACATACAAACAAAGACTGCTAAAATCATAACCCAGGAAGGGTTATGGCTTTGTCGTAGTCGGGTAAAAACCTGTCAGTTTTTGCTATTCAAAGCAGGCTGCGTCTGCCACTTGTACGAGCTGATTTGACCGAACCTTTCGAAGTCTTGATTTGTTGTTTTGTTATTCGTTTGAGAGTTGTTTTTTTTTTTGGTAACAGCATCTTGCAGGATAGCCAAGGAGGTTGTCGTCTGCTTAACCGGACTGCCTATGTGTGTGTCTTGAGTATTAGGCCAAAAATCTTAAGAACTAAGCGACCAGTAGATTTGTGGTACACCCAATAAATATACTAGTTTGTTATCCACCATATTCTGGTTCGTCTCTTGTAAGCTTACATTCAAGTTACACATGACCAAAAGTATTCATTTCTTCTCATGATTTTAACGATAAATTCTCTGCATTTCACATAAACTAAAACTCCTCAATATGCTGAACCATCCTCCTACCTTGCCACTACCTCTACGAGGGTCGTCTTTCTATTCACATGTAGCAGTATTTCACGTGCGTTATCTATTAAAGTAAACAAGCCATTAAGGTAGCCCGAAACGCCAACAAACTGCATATTTGCATCGTATGAAATTCTGCTCGACGTAAACTGTATAAGTTCGTATACATTGCTTGGTATACCTTTGTTCGTATTTTACTATTAAAATACAAAAGGGTCAATGGGTAATGAATATTTAAAACTTTCGTTAAAGCACTTTTAGTGCTTGTTTTTGCCATAAATACAGTCTTGTGGTTTACGGATTTTAGTCTCACTATACCCTAGTTTTCCCTTATGAATAGTAAATGTCGAGCTAGGCATTCTATCGGGTCAAACCCTTTTTATTAAAAACCGGCCAAGTTCGAGTCGGACACACGCATGAAGGGTTCCGTACCATCGTAGTAAGGGTAACAGAAATGCACATTTCGTGAAAATTTCAATTGTCCAACTATTACGAATTATGAGATACAGCCAGCAGAGGCTTAGTATTAGGGTCGCGCTGGTTACCATTCGGATACAGAACCCTAAAAAAGAAAAACAGACTTGTTTGTTCTTTATAAAAACTTAATCAAAGCAAAAACCACTCCCAGACGAACGTAATAGGTACTACCGTAAAAAAAAACCTCATTGCGTAATTCGAAATCTATAAAAAAATATCTTTCAATCTAGAATTAGTAACTCGAGCCAAATACGGCTGGGGGACATGCAACGATCCCAATGTTTACCTTTGACCGGAGTAAAAGGTACAATTTATTTAACAATGTATGAGCACGCAACCCCTGTAACAGGTTCTGTTTGCCGTCCATGATTTTTTATGGTTTCAAATTTAATCAGCGTCGCGTTCCATGTCATGTGGGAGGCACGTGCTCTTGAATTAGGGTTATTACACATTGAATTTTTGCGTAGAATCTGTGTTGATTAATATTTTTAGACGATGATGTTGACTTTGTACAAGCAATGCAGAAAATCACCTGTAAACAGATTAGTCAGACAGAGGTGTACTTGACAGTTCACCCAAATGTCGCCATTTCACCATCATCATCTGCCTAGCCTTTGCTCAACTATGTTGGGGTCGGCTTCCAGTCCAACTGGATGCAGCTGAATACCAGTATCTTACATGGAGCGACTGCCTATCTGACCTCTGCAAACCAGCTAGTAGCTCACCAGTTATGTATGTTTAAATCCCATGTTATAAGGGAAGCAATATAATTATGTTATGTTAGTAATGTTTTGGCAAGCCTATTGCCACCGACTGGGCACAAAACCAGACACCGTGGCTCCTACTGAGAAAATCATGATGGAAAAACGTGCAGCGCGTAGATTTTATGTGTTCCTTAAAATGGTATACTTATTCAAAATATGCAAATGCTTTGACTTACTGTTCCTTGTTAATTAAGGCATAGCAAACCTGAGGTACTACTTAGTTTAGTTGTATCAGCAGAATTAATTTGTTTCACCGGTCCAAGGTCTGTTTTGATAACAGAAGTCGTTTGAGGGCCATTAAGTAAGTTGCCAGCCAGTTACGATAAGATTAAAACAATTTATGTTTTACGGTGAAAAAAATACTCGAATTATTTTGTCAACCGTGCAAAATGATTAGTTTAGGTGCGTATTTTATGCGAATCATGAATTTCTTATTGATGATTGTTACTGAACTGACTTATTATTACTGTGACACTAGGAATATTGTCTGTTACACAGACCAGCCATCTTTTCTTTAGTTTTCCACTACTACCTAACCTGGTGTTAAAGTTTTTAAGCCCCCTATGGGCCTTTTTGGACTTGGCTTTGCATGCCGTCGAGAAATATCTCTCAGGCATGCCGGTTTCCTCACGATGTTTTCCTTTACCGAAGCAAGTATAATACGCACATGAATCCGAAAAATCAAACGTGCGTGTTTTGGGTAAAAAATCGAAACCTTTGACTTGACAGTTGTTTTTAACTACGAACTAACCTTTTTATACTAGCAAACGTTACAGTTTACATTAGAAACTCATGTAAACTCGCCTTAAAAGCTGCCGTCTCGCGATTTTTAAACACATGTTGCGGAAGCGAGGTGATCGTGACAGATTTCCTATATCATGCGATAATCGACACCGATTACTCCTCGAAGCCCCACGATACGCAATACCGTGTGTCGTCACCAGATATTCAATATTTTCCACGGAAAAGAAGATCCCTACCATGTTTTTTTTGTTGTATTTGATTTCCTAGTTGGGGGATCGTGTTTTTTGATAGGGCTTATTAAAATAAGTCTTGTGTTGTTCGAGATAGATTGGGTTTTTCGAGTTTCAAAGGAATAGGAATATTATTTTATGAAATTATGGTAAAGGATAATTACTTCAACCTGCTTAGGATATTTTCGGGAGTTTTGTTTAGCAGTCTGCTCTATTAATAGCTATTTTCAATACACGGGTGATGTTATATCAGTTAATATTAATCAGAACACATTTGTTGCCGTTATTTTGTTATTCATTATCAGAAATTGTTAATTAATTACTTCACCCTGTCAATCACATTCATCAAGGAACCTTGTAGCACTTTACACTGATTTTAGACATAAACCTGCGACACTAAAAAAGGTACACGTCCACGACCAAGTTTTAGTACGAGTACGAGATTATAATCTCAAACGTGGTTGGTGCTAATTGGATCTAACTCAGACTACGCTACACGGCCCAAATATGAAGCGACACAACGTAACTCAGTTTACATAAAGCCTACCTGTATTTACCTTGCTCCACTAATATAATCACAACATAACCGGCCGTACTGCAAACACGGCGAAACGTCCCTTGTTGATGTGGTGGACGTCTAACGTTCAGGGTGAGATGTTGGTGGCTAGAGCGATAGCGGTCACGATCGTTTGGCCTTTGTTCGTCGTCAGTTGTTGTAAGTATAAAGATCACTTGCTATAGGACGTAGTACAAACATTTCGAAACATCCTGGTGGTGGGACACGGTGAAATAGGGACGGTATCGGGAGCGGCAGCGGGCGCGGGAGCGGTGGAGGTCGCGATTGTTTGGCCTTAGTTTATCACCAGTTGATGTGTTTTTCAATAGGGTAGACCCGTGGCTGATCGCTAGCGACTGTAGAACAAACATGGTGAAGCGTCCCATTGTTGATGTAGTGAACGTCTAATGACTATGGTGAAAGCTCAAAGTGTTGAGGAGAGCGAAATTGAAATAGCGGGCACAAAAGGCTTTAGAGTTTTTACAGGTTTTTGTTTTTAATGTCTGCCTATTCTGTCCCACTGCTGGGCAAAGGCCAAAGGGCAAATAGGAAATTGGAAAGCCATGGGGGGCTTTCCAATCCTGTTTACAATTTGCCCTTTTCGACCAATCAGTCAAGAACGAGTCCAGATCGTCACGCCTGTGATAGATTATTCCAATAATTTCAGTTTGCTTATTACACTAACTTACGTCTATTTCTTTAATTGAACACAAATAAAAACATTCTTATGACAATTATAACTTTGTTTACATATGATACACTACATTCAACAGTTCCTCATCAAAATCTTATCAATACTATTACGAAATCCTGTGATTTTATTGTTGTTTTGTGTATATGACATATTTAACTGTTTTAATGTGACTTATTTATTAATTATGCCCTGTAAGACCAAGTATGTAATCGAAGTAATTAATATCAACATATTTTTTTGTATTTTTATATAATTTAATCATAGTTTTATTCAAATATTAAATCTGCAATAGAATCGTACGATGTGACGTCATTTGTTTGTCACCGGCTATAAAAGCCAACGCTTCGCCGAACTCGGCACACATCCTGACGTGCTCGATATAGCGCTGCTCAAGAACGTGAACCTTCGGTTACACTTGATTGAGACGTTACACGAGCTCCACTCCGACCATCGTCCAGTGCTCATGCACTTGATTCCTCGCTCGGGTATCATTGACCCCAGCCAACCCCCTCCCACCACTCTCACCACTGACTGGAGGAAAGTAAGCGATATGCTGAAATCTGAAACGTCACCGCTTCTTGATGGTATTCCCGACCATATTGTCTCTGTCGCAGACACCGAGGCCGCAATCAACTCGTTTACAGAACACGTTCAGTCCATACTGAAGGATTGTTCTCGAGAAGTACCAGCGATGAGCGATCAACGCTGGATACTTCCCGACGACATTCGTGAACTGATAAATGAGAAGAATGCGGCCATACGTGCCTACAGCTCTTGGCCCTGCGAAGCGAACAAGATTCACATGCGTTCCTTACAGCGTGCTGTAAAGAAACGCACCAGTGAGTTTCGTTCGAGTCAATGGGACAAAACGCTCAGCGAACTTGAGCCCACTCACCTAGCTTTCTGGCAGCTTCAGAGGAAGTTGCGTACCTCGGAAGAGGTTTCTTCTCCACCCCTCATCCGTCCCGATAAGAGCGTCGCTTTTGACGACTCTGAAAAAGCAGAATGTCTGGCCGACAGTTTGGAATCCCAATGTTCACCGAGCACTCTACCAGTAGACAAGCAGCACCTTGATGAGGTGGATGCAGAAGTCGAACGTAGAGCATCGCTTCCCCCTGTAGAAGACCCCGATGACCCTCTCCCCGTCATCACCCCGGAAGAGGTCAAAGACATCATAGATAAGTTACAGCCTCGGAAAGCCCCAGGCGCCGATGGCTTCACTAATAGAGTTTTTAAAGCCCTCCCCGCCCGGCTCATAGTCCTTTTGGCTGCCATCTTCAATGGCGCCCTGAGCAACAATATGTTCCCCCAAGCGTGGAAAGAGGCCACTGTTATAGGTATTCCCAAACCTGGGAAACCGAAAGCCCAGCCTTCGAGCTACAGGCCGATCAGTCTCCTGAGTGCTCTCGGCAAAATCTATGAAAGGCTTATTTATAAGCGTCTCAGAGATTATGCCGAGACAAAGGGCCTCATCCCTAAAGAACAGTTCGGCTTCAGGACCGAACATTCTTGCATACATCAAGTCCACCGCATCGTCGAACACGTTAGCGCTGGTTTCCAGCGCGGAGCGATGACGGGCGTGATGTATTTCGATATAGCGAAAGCCTTTGACAAGGTCTGGCACAATGGCTTATTATATAAGCTATACCAACTCGGTGTGCCTGACCGTCTCGTGCTCATCTTACGAGACTTTCTGTCAAACCGTACCTTCCGCTACCGTGTGGGTAAGACGTTATCCTCTCCCCATCCTATCCGTGCCGGAGTCCCTCAGGGCTCCGTTATCTCTCCCCTCGCGTTCACGTTGTATACTAGTGACATCCCCAAGAACAAGAAGGTTCAGTTAGCCCTATTTGCCGACGACACGGCAATTTACTACACCGGCCGTTCTATGACTAACATCCGTCGCATCCTCCAAACAGCTGTCGACTCGCTCGGCGCTTGGTTCCGTAAGTGGAGGATTGAGGTTAACCCTGACAAGAGCCAGGCAGTTCTGTACTATAAGGCACGCCTTAAGCGTTCGCCAGGTCCCCCCGTCACTATGTTTGGCAAGCCTATCCCTTGGGAGAAGCAAGCCAAATATCTTGGAGTTATTCTTGACGACCATCTGTCATTCAAGGCTCATATCAAAGCAGCTCGTGACCGAGCTGCCTTTGCTATGGGCCGACTCCATTTCATGATCACTAGGAAGAGCAAGTTGTCACTCAAGTGCAAGTTGCGTCTTTACACCGCAGTCATCCGTCCCATCATGACATACGCTTGTATCGTATTCGCTCATGCCCACCCGCGTCATATCCACACGATGCAGACCTTGCAGAACCGATTCCTCCGTAAGATCACCGGTGCCCCCCCGTACGTCCGTAACGACAGTCTACACGTAGACCTTAGAATCCCTACCGTTAAGCAGTTCATGAAACGCCTTTCCAAGCGTTACTTCGACACTGCCATCAAACATAGGAACCCCCTAATCGCATCGGCCGCCCGGTACGACCCATCGCGTATTAGCTCAGTCCAACGTCCGCGTCACACCTTAGTCACCCCCGACGATCCGATCACTATCTTGCAAGAGAGTAGGAAAGATACCAGTACAGTTCGTAGATTGTACAAATACAAACCGAAAACCTTCCGACCTCGCCGCCGAGGTCCGGCGCGTAATCCCAAGTCAATCCCTCCCCGACCCTTGCCTGAGCCAGCCCGCGATGCTGAGCCTTTAGCAATAAAACAGTCCCTAAATAAAGACAATCAGATCCAGCCTGTCCCTTTGCTGCCCCCAGCGACGCCCTAAGCCGAGGTCCGTACCCCACAGGGGGTGCCCTTAGAGCGCTGTCGCTTAGTTTTTAGTCATTTTTGCCCTGGCTGGAGGCCTTAAATTCAAGGCATCCACAGGACTTGCCCGGTTAAGCAGAAGCCAGTCTTCGTAGACTGAACTGCGAGATGCCCTATCCAAAAAAAAAAAAAAAAAAAAAAGAACTCGGCACATTTGCTCCGGAGAAGTCACACCGAACGGAACTAAGTTAAGTAACCTGATGTTTAGTAAATATTCTCTAATCTCTAATTTTCTAGTATATGTTTTTTTTATATAATATATAAATTTGCTATGTTATGTATACTACAAGTATATAATATCGTGGGCTTAGTTCAAATACCAACTAACTCGAAAATAATGATAATGAGCAATGATGTTTTGAAAGTTTGGTTCCTAAACTTTCATGTATTACTTTAGAAAATGGATTATTGAGTAATTGTCTATAATGGATAATTTGATAAAGTATGCTTTGATTTATATCTTTTCAAAGAAAAGTCACAGTGTTCCACAGAAAATTACACTTTGTGCCCCGAACCCCCCTATTTAGTTGGTTTTACCTCTCTATCAAGAAAACGCTGTATTTTGGAAACTAAACGTTATTGCTGAGTGCTACTAGATCTATATGTATTAATTTAAATATTTATAAAAATGAAGCATACGAAGATTTCAATAATCCTTTTAATTTTCTATAAAAACGCAAATATGTAAAATACTAGTTGGTTTTACTTCTCAAGTTTAGTTTTTTTTTTTTATTAACCTTAACTTCACCTGGCTAGAAATACTGTTTCACTAAGAAAAACTTTTGAGAGCTATCAATTATGTTTTTTATATAATATTATAAAAAAAAACAATATTTAAAAGTAGGTTATCATTTTATTATCAAATAAAACACTTGAAAGGAATTGAAGGAATTTGAAATTGTAAAAACATTACTCTTCATCAGAAGACACATCAAACTGCGTAACACCTTGGGTACGGTCTATTTTAGTACTATCAGTCGCTAAATTTTCAAACCACGCGTGATACTCTTCTGGAATTACTTCTTTCTTACACAATTTCAGTAGGTAAATCAGATTTTTTTGCTTCTGAAATGGGCTGTGGTGCATGATACAACTGATTCAGTTTGACTGGAAGTCTGCTACCGGCGTTGTAGTTTGTAGTTATAGCTGCCGAATTTACCATGGTCTTTTTTTGTCTGGTTCCATAACGATGAGAGGGAACATCAGGAGCAGCATTGGGAAGAACAGACTCCATGTTTATTTCCTGATCTATAACGAAGAAGTTATCGGACATGTCATAGTTATAAAAGATCTTCATCTGACCCTTTTCATATTTCATGCGTTTTATCTTTAACCAATTCACTTTTTCTCCTTCTGTGTTTTTATTCTTGTTTTTCATGATGCTGCCTGCCAATGTTTTTAACACGTTCACTGCGTTAGTCAAATTTGATGACTTTCAGTTGGTGCGGCATCGGGTCGATTATATCCGAAGCCCGATTTGTCCCTGGTGCGGTGCTGGGTCGAAAAGATCTGTTCTACTTCGGTCTGTTTAGAAAGACTTATCTTAATAGGGATAATGATAAAAGCATATTCCTTTATATCAATATGTTGACAAATAAATACTCAATAAAAGGCTGAAGTCGTAGGTAGATGCACTGAATGGTTTGCTTGTAAATAAAGGTATTGTCTGTCGGATCTTTCCGACCCCATATCCGCACTAGTTAGTTAAAGTGTCGACACATTTTTAGTGTTGTGGATAACTAAAAAAACATTGATATCGATAAAATGTACTTATAATATTTTTGAGAACTATTTAATGGTTCACTAATGTTTTACCAAAACTCCATTGACAAATTTTCATTTTACAACCAACGTTTCGTATATATAATCATCGCTGGATATAGGAGAATGACCATCAATTATTGGGGTATCGAAATTTTGATAACCTGGTTGAATAATTTTATGTTCCAATATTTTGTATTCGTTCACAATGAGCTGTATTAGTTGATGGCGTGGGTGAATCTGGTGGCTTGGGATTGATGGCTGTAGTTTTTAGGACTCGTAATGTGTGACCAGTTGACGGGCTAGTATATACATTATCAGATACGTTCCGCTTACCCAATATTATTTGCCTTGGGGGAGCTTCGCTCACTTTATTTTTCGTTTGTTTCTCACAATTATCACCCTCAATCGACTTGAATAACATTTTCCTAGATCGTTTCATGTTTCATATACTTTCTCTTCTCATTTGGATAAAAAGTCATTTAACCAGAAGGACCTCACTAGCTCTACTAACATGTAATCTAGTGCGGCTATAGGGTCATCGGGTATCGGGGCGTTAAGATCCGATAAACGCACTGGACGTAAAAAATGTTGCTCCAGTCGGCATCGGGTCGAAAGGACCCGATGCAATTTTTTGGTATCTTTACTATTTATTTAAAGAGGCAATTCTAAAACACTAACTGTCTCATTCATATTCATAGGGAGACCAAATATATCTGTCCCGCACCAGCGGTTGGCACAGTAATTTTAACCCCGCACCAGTGGAAAGATGAGCATCGGATATAATCGACCTGATACCGCACCGAACGTGTTAAATCGAAAAAGTCATTGAATTTCATCTCTCTTACGTTATAAGGCTTCAGTTTTTTTTTATTTTTCGTCGATAGAGATGACCTAGCCCGTCGGAAAATGTTAAGCCATTCCGACATACAATAAATCTTTGAGTGTTTCTGAGCCGACTCTATGCTACTATGCATCGAATCAACCTCCATGTAAGAGTGGCCCGATTCCAAAAATTTGTGCTCAATTATTGTTAAATTTTCAATGGTTTGCACCGCCCATAACAAGACAGATGCCACATATTGGTTGCGATTCTGGCCTCCGCATGTGTCGGAAAAAAAAGCCACTTCGTTGACATGTGTCGGTACATACTGAGACAAATAAAGATATAATATAGATCCGATTTCCGCGCTGCCTTTTTTACCGTGTACCTCTGACCAAGCAAAGCAATAAGCTTCATTAGGCAAGGCACTTTCATAAATGGTGAAGTTGTAGACCGTCAATTTACGGCAATAGTATAACAGACTAACTTGGTCAGTTGGTATTTGCAATATGGCCTGCAGATCAAAAGTTGCCGAAATAAACTTCCTGTGTTTAGTCGCTCTTTCTTTGTCTCTTTTCTTTTCTTCATTGCATGCTTCTTTTCGCTCAATGTGCGCTTTGTATTCATTTTTTAAACCGTCTTCATTTTCAGATTCCAATCGTTGGTATTTTGTACATAGAGGACATTGATCTTTTTTAGGTACATAGAACCCGAGATTAAAATCTGTGCAAAATATCTTGCGGTATGTATTTTCTGTAACCGCAATACTCTGCTTCTCCTGACACTTCTCTACATAAAGTGCATACATTTTTTTAATGGAAAGTTTACTGTCCAGATATTTACGCCGTGTATCTTTTCGTACGTAGTGACTTTCCATTGTAGGAAAAGATTCAATGTGCTGTCGAACTTCCTTCAAAATTTCCGGAGGTGTTTTGTTCGGAGGTTCTTTATGCCCACGTGGATCACAAGCGGGTCCAAATACCCCTATGGAATTCCGTTTGTTCACAGCATCTGTAATCACCGCTGGTGATATGCAAAAAGTTTTACTGAAAAAATTAAGGCAGACCTGTCTTTTCTCTTCGTTTTTATAAAAAAAATATTTCTTGCTATTTGTTCTTAGAGTTGAGCGTTTTCTGTTTACTACAACAGTTTTAATCGGTAGCACTTCGATCAAACTTAGGATGAAGTTTTTTTTGCCTGCATAGTCTCGATTCCAATAGCTTCGACAAATTAGTGAACGATCTTCTTCTGTAAAATTTAAACTGCATTTATAGTGACACTTAGTGCAGTCTACTGGCTTTGGAACTTTTGGCTGTCGACGAACCTTTTTCGTGACATAAGGTAAACCATCAGCACGTCGCTTTTTAGCCACATTTTCTTTCCATGATGCTGGGTCAGGCACACACCAACGGCTACGTGGTTTTATCATTTTCCATGCTCTTATGAAAATATTGTCTACAATTTCGAATACATGTGATGAAGTACTTGTAACAGCACGGTCAAATATTTCCATTACAGTTATTGTTGCTACAAATGACGCCTCACTTATATTATCATCTTCTTTTTCCATATCCGTATCAAGAGGGCTCAAAGGTTGTAAATCAAGTGCGTGTTGTGCAGTAAAAGCGGAAATAGGATCCAGTAAATCTTCTAATGTTATAAGATCTTCTAGATAGTTTTTTTCGGGGTTTTTGTTGATTAAAGTAGTAGACGTTTCTTGACTAAACATTTTCTCCAATTTTTCTTCCATACCATCCACATCATTTCCTGTAAATTAAAGTTAAAATATAATGACATTCTGTCTGCTAGTTATCGCTGCAGAGCTAAACATAAAAGGCTACTGACAAAACAAACAGACACGCGTCACACTCATGGCTCCCAACTTTGATTCCCTCTATTTATCCGGATGGCATGGCAAGGTACACAGGTATTTACTTGCCTTCTCCCTTCGATAGTACTTTTTGATCTTCAACATTTTCTGATCGAGACAATGCGAACTTATCATACGCTTGAGACAAAAGTACGTCGTTATCATCATCCATCAGAATATTATTATCTTCATCACCGCCTGAAAAATAAATAAATAATCTTACCTCAACAGTTATACTCGTAACCTTATAAACGACAAAAAAACAATTTACCTACCCGACTTTTAAAAATCCAATTATGGTTGACCCCCAGTTTTGAACCAGATGAATGGACTGAGGTGTCAAGTTATAATGGAGGATTTAAAAACATCAAAACAAACTTGAAATGACATGTTGACACAACTTAAGTTTTGTGAACTCAAATTACTGACAAGTGCAGTTATGCAGGTTTTCTGTCTTACAATATTGTTGTTTTGTATTGTAACTGAATAAAAAAACGACAGCGTGGGTCAAAACGTAACCTCTATTAGGTATTAACGCTTGAATTATATGACACTCTTAGTTTGAAAGTCTTCGGGACTCAAAAGAGACGCTTACCTTGTAAAGAATCCATTTCAGTACTTAGGTACACAAACACTTAAAATAGGTAATCGAATTATTTATGCCGACACCAAAAATAACACGAGCTGTTCTCGCGGCGCGAGAGTAGAAACGCGACTAACGCAGAGTAACGCATGCGCTGCGCGGTGCGCCTGCCCGTCCGTCGGTAACTCGAGAATTTAATATCAAGTACCTACCCTGGGTTAGCCGGTATTACCTCTAGATATTGCGCGTGGAATATGAGCAAAATTATATAAGTAAAACCTATTACACCAATTTACTCGCAATGACTTCGTTATGTTGTGTCCAGTTAGATAATACGCGATCAATAGGAAAACCAACTAACCTCTAGTAATTGTTATTAAAATTATAAAACTGTGTGTTTTCTCTAATATCTTAGTACTAAAACCAACTAAACAGAATAAGATCGTTTCACTTTTTTAATGTTCCGTATTTTAGTCGCAAAGTTTTATTTTGAAAACTGATAAGTGTAGGTATTTTGTTTGACTTCGTTATAAATATATATGTTCACTGACTAACAAGGAATATTAGGTTTTCGTACAGCAACAGCTTAATTTAGTTGCTTTTAAGATACAGTATCTCCGAAACGAAGCATCGCAAGGGTTAGTCGGTTTTACCTGTAGAAAAAGGAAAAAAATTGGAATTGATTTGTATATTAAACTCAATTTGCCAAAATTTCGAGTTAGTTGGTATTTGAACTAAGCCCACGATATTTCAATGTCTACAAAATAAATTACTAGACTAATCTGTTTACAATTGTTTATATTCTTTACAAATAAATACCTACTAAATAGCCAATTCCAGTCTTTTTTTTAAATACCTGAAATTTAATAATTAATAAATTCTTTGTCACTATGTACATCTATTATTTTTAGCAATTTTAAATATATTTTCCTCACACCTGCGTTTTTTGGGCCTGCCTCGGTTACGACGAGAAATAAAGAAAATCGTTTACTTGTTAGGTCACCATCACAGAGCACATATTTAAGACGTTTCGGTGGCTGCCAATACAAACGGACTTTCCAAATAAACCAAGCACAAAGATAGTAAAGACATTGATGTTTTGCATTAAAAAAAAAAGTTTTGCATCGTGGTCCGTGGCAGTAACTTCAGCACCAGGAATTTATATTAACACATAGTGGCAGCTTACGGTGCCGGTGGCGATTACAAAACACTAAAATGAAGTCACATACCAAAAACGAAAACAGCAGTTCCAATGTATTATCTCTGATGTGTCGTGCACGCCTCAGTACCCGCTTAAGCTTCTCACCCTGTACGAAGCCTAGCAAGCCAAATTGTACGGAACCCATTGACGTGGCTGGACCCTTTAGTTTGCAGTCATTTAGGTGTCTGCTAGGACTGTGCTGTCTATTTGTGGAGTTTCGAGCGAGTTTCGACTGCGAAGTCAAAATATTGTTTTCAATTACGTACATATAGTAGGTACTGAGCGTATTACCTATAGTTTAGTTTTAGTTGGTTATTGTAACATAACTGACGAAATTAAGTGTACTATATTAGTTTATTTATTTCCAACTCCAGTAAAACAAGCGTTGTGTTTTTACTGTGTTTTATGTTATGTGCAGAATAGACTATTTTTCTTTCTTCCTTTCCTTCTTCTGTTCTGCTTGTCCTGTTTTTCCATTGTCTTGTAGCAGTTACTTAAAGTATTGCAATTAAAAGTTGATCTATTACTTATTTATTTTTACCTGATATTTAGTTGCTCTCATTGTCACGCCAGCAATAGGTTTGATCATCATCATCATTTCCACTGAAAGACGTCCACTGCTGGATATAGGCCTCCCCCAAGTGTCGCCACATTGACCGGTCCCTTGCGACTCGCATCCAACGGATTCCCGCAACCTTCACCAGGTCATCGGTCCACCTAGTGGGAGGTCTTCCAACGCATCGTCTTCCGGTTCACAGTCGCCACTCCAGAACTTTTCGGCCCCATCGGCCAACCGTTCTGCGAGCAATGTACCCTGCCCACTGCCACTTAAGGTTTGATGCCGTGTGCGATTATGGGACAAACTTTTTTATTATTACAAACTTCCTATTGAACTACAAAATACATCAAAGGTATATACAGGTTTAAAACTGGTTAAACACTAAAATAAATGTCGCTGCACAGTCACACAAATAAAATTCACCTCCTTTATTTTCAAGTCGTTGAATTTTTTTTTCTTTTACAAATCGGAACCGTACTTAGGTCAAAGTGGGTAATTTTAGTACAAAAACGATAAGAACAACGACTGTTAAGTGCGAAGCTTACGTAATTAGTATTGGAACAATTAGTCCCCTTAGAACTCTGCCGTCCCCCAAGAAGAAACGATCATGAAGATATAGACAAAAACTTTCTAAAAGCACTTGGTCCCAAACGATCCTATCTGACGGCCCAACTTTAATACACAGAAGAGCCCTCCATTTTCATAATTAACATTTATTTCCTACGCCTAAGGAAAGCTTAGGAACCAGCTTGTATTACTATTTTGCCCTCGATTTCCTGACAAGCGTACGATTCAGTAATAAAACGTGGCCGGGAACTGAACCAGTTGCCTTGGGGCAGCTGTAAACAAGTTTGCTAATGGCCACTTAAACTTTTGCGAAATCGCCACACTCGGAAGAAAGTCAGTTTGGATAAAAAAAATCTGATACTACGTGTTTCTAAGGTGAATCATGTTACGGAGTTGTTTTTAACAGATTGGTTTTGGTTGGTGTTTTGTTGAGTGTCCGTTGTTGGTTTTAGAGCTATTTTTTGTTCATGCTAAACGGGGTATAAACGGACTCTCCGCAGAGCCGTTAAATTATTTATTTAATTACATCAAATTATGTAATTCTACGCAAAAATATTACTGGGAAACGACTTTTTTTTTTGGGTGAAGGACTTAATGTAACGCACTCAAAACATTATGACTACTAACATTTGAATATAGTGAGGAGAGAGGTCAATTCTGTACATGAAATATATTTACAAAATAACTATCGGGGGGTGATTAGTGATCGATACTGATGCCAAAAATGCAATCAGTAAAATTTTTGTCTGTCTGTCTGTCTTTCTGTCTGTCTGTCTGTCTGTCTGTCTGTATGTTATTTATAGAAAAAAAAACTACTCGACGGATTTTAACGAAACTTGGTACAATTATTCTACATACTCCTGAGCAGGTAATAGTATACTTTTCATCACGCTACCATTAATAGGAGTAGTAGGATTAATAGGAGTAGGCTTTTTTTTCGCGGGTAGGTGATAAAAAAGACAGACGTGGCTCCTATATTGTTTTTATATTTAATATAGAAATTCACAGTTTTTTCACTTAATTTTCATAAATTATCAGTGTATTACCACTAAACAAGGGGTACTCACGTTTGCAGCACATTTATGTGACGCAAGCTATAAATTTACACCACCTGCCAGCTCATCATTTCACATCACTTCTCACTATCACTGGATCACTATTGAATACTACCATGTCTCAATTAGACGACATCATATCTGCACAGAAGAGCCTAGAAGATAACTTCATGCGCAAGATGACTGAATTGGAAGCGCAGATTCAGTGTGCTGGACCTGCCAAGGATACCGTGGCGAGGGTGGCTGAGGAGTTTCGCACCTTCAGGGAGCTGATCTGCAGCATGCTAAGTTTACTTAGAAGTCAGATCAGTGAGTGTGCAAGACAAGTCGATGGGATGGAGACCAGGCATCGGAGAAAGGCGTTGATTTTCCAGGGCATCGCGGAGGCTGATGGGGAGGTCAGCAGTGCGGTCATCTTGGAGATAATCAATAAGAAGCTGGCTCTCAAAACTCTCACTGCATCCTCCATAAAGGTCTGCCACAGACTTGGTGTGGTCAATAAAGATCACCATAGGCCCATCCTTGTCAAGTTTTCAAGTTACGATGACAGGTCTGCAGTCTGGAAAGCGAAGACTCGGCTGAAGGGTTCTTCTATCTCCGTCAAAGAGTTCTTGACAAGGACTAGACAATCCGTCTTTGGGAAGGCGCGGCATCACTTTTCTATGCGGTCGTGTTGGACTCAGGACGGTGTCATCGTTGTTAAGGCCCCCGATGGAAGCAAACACAAGTTCACATCACTCGAAGAACTGAGTCCGCTGCTGGAGAAGTATCCCAAGGTTGAAACTTCTAGGAGATAGCCTGAAAGACAGAACGGGTTATTATGGTAATCATATTCTATTTTTTAACGTACAGCATACATATTCCTACGTAGCGTAGAAGTTACTCACCTTAGAAATTGTTATCTTTCACTGCTCAATTAATTATTATGGTTATGGTTTGAACCTTGCGCTTGTAAACTTTGATATTGTTTTCGTCACGCGTCTCAGTGATAACATTTTACAAGTTTCGCTTAATTTATAGTTATTTTTTTAGTTTACCCTCTACAAGTGTCTTACATTTCAAAATGTCACTCTTGAATCTTGATTAATTGAATAATTGTCTGTAATTGTCATTTGTCGTGATTGTCAAATCTGACATCCTGACGTTTAAGTCGTTTTTGTTTTTTTTATGATCGGATAATATGTTCCACAAAATTAAGTGTTTGGCTAATGGCTTGTAGGGTGCGTTCCGAATACCATAGTAATATTGTTACTCCGACTTCTTAATACGACTGTTAATTTTATTTTTTTATTTTTTTCTCTCAGTGTCATTGCTTTTTCTTCTGGTTTTTTTTTCCTTTGTAATAATTATGATGATGTTAGCTGGCGGGTGGTGCAGAGATGCAAACGCCGTACTAGATTTTTGTGTAGTTCTCTTATATTTATAGTGTTTTTTTTATTTTTTATTATTTTATTTTGCTGTATTTATATTTTATTTATATTTATGACAACTTTTTTCAATAATGAATCTTTTTTCTCGGCCAATGAATCTGCTGCCACTTCTGATAATGATAGTTTTTGTTCCGTTGTGGGCACCCTTGGTGATACTTTACGTGAAACTTTCAACCAAAACCTTGAGCGACTGTTAAACGTTTGTCACATCAATGCCCAGAGTATTCCAAGCCACTACAATGAGCTGTATGATACGTTTACAAACAACAACGTCCATGCCATCCTGGTTTCCGAGACCTGGCTGAAACCTGAACTCCCATCCACCACTTACTCTCTTCCAGGATTCGTTCTTCTGCGGAATGATCGAATTGGTAAGAGAGGGGGTGGTGTAGCAGTTTACCTTCGTGCTGATTTTCCCTTTAAAATTCTCGCTACTTCTTCCTCTAACAATTCAGCTGAGTTTCTTTTTCTTGAGGTTTGTGTTAAGGGAGCTAAAATCGTTATTGGAGTTGTGTATTGTCCCCCTTCCCTTGATTACTTCATCGAATTCGAATCGGTCTTAGAATCTTTGGGTTCGGAGTATGCACATCACATTATCATGGGGGATTTCAACACCAACCGCCTTGCCCATAACTCCTCTCGATCCTCTAAACTCCTACATCTGGTCGAGTCAGCTAGTTTGCACGTGTTGCCTCTCCAACCTACGCATCACAACACTGTCGGTGATGATACTTGGCTCGACCTAATCCTCATCTCTAATCCTTCCTTAGTGTCCTCACATGGTCAACATGTCGCTCCTGGTTTCTCCCATCATGACCTTATTTTCCTGTCGTATATCCTTAAACCACCTAAACCCAAACCTACTTTCCAGTACAGGCGTGCCTTTGCGCGGGTGAATGTTGATAAGCTAAGACAAGATGCGTCTAAGATTGACTGGACACCCTTGGAGGAAGCCACTTCAGTTGACGACAAAGTTAATGTTTTTAATTCTGCCGTAGTCAAATTGTATGACACCCACGCTCCTATCAGGAAAGTCAAGCTGAAGCGCCCGCCTGCGCCATGGATGAATAGGGGAGTTCAAATGGCAATGCGACGACGGGACCGCGCGTTTCGTAAGTTTAGGAAGGATAGGTCGGAGGACAATAGGGCCCTCTTCAAAACTGCTCGCAATCGTTGTAATCAGATGATACGTAACGCTAAACACCACCACATTCTTGATAATATCACTTCTTCTTCTCCTGCTGATATTTGGAAGTTCCTTGGAACTCTAGGTATCGGCAGATCGCGGCATTCAGACCTTCCCAATACATTTGGTTTGGACGATCTAAATCGCCATTTCGCCACTGTTCCCATTCTTGATAGTCTAACCAAATGTCAAACTATTGACTATCTTGCTGGTCTGACGCGACCCAATATTACTCCTTTTTCCTTCACACCAGTCGACCCGGGTGAGATCAAGAAGATTATCCTCTCCATTAAATCCAAAGCCGTGGGCTGTGATAACATTAGTCGTCACATGATAGTGATGGCTCTTGAACAGCTCCTTCCTGCAATCTCCCATATCGTTAACTTCTCCCTTTACTCCGGTGACTTCCCTTCGCTCTGGCGGAAAGCCCATGTGCGACCACTGCCTAAAACTCCTAATCCCACCCTTCCCAGTCACTATCGTCCGATTTCCATCCTTCCCTTCTTATCTAAAGTGCTCGAGGCCTGTGTCCATAAACAGTTCTCTCACTTTATTCATCATAACTCCCTCATTAGTCCATTCCAATCCGGTTTCAGGCCCGGCCACAGTACCGTTTCAGCTCTCCTTAAAGTGACTGACGATATAAGGCGGGGAATGGAAAACACTAAAGTTTCCGTTTTAGTGCTGATAGATTTTTCTAATGCCTTTAATACCGTTAGTCACGAAGTCCTATTATCCATTCTCTCCTATCTTATGGTCTCTCCCGAGGTTGCGGCTTGGTTGTCTTCCTATCTTCGGGGGCGTCAGCAGTCGGTTCTTGCGGGAGACTCTTCTTCCAACTGGTGTAATCTTGATGCTGGCGTCCCTCAAGGCGGTATCTTATCTCCACTTTTGTTCTCTATTTTTATAGATCTAATTACTACCGAGCTTCAGTGTGCGTATCATCTTTACGCTGATGACTTGCAACTCTACAGTCAGGCAAGTGTTGACAACTTATCGGATGCGATTGAGGAGCTGAACCGGGATCTAGCTGTGGTGAAAAACTGGTCTGATCGCTTCGGGGTAGCCGTTAACCCAACCAAGTGCCAGGCTATTATAGTGGGGAGCCCCCATAGCTTGAGAAGGCTGGATGGATTAACGGTGCCACCGGTTACCTTTGACGGTACAGTGATTCCGTTCAGCTCTGACGTCAAGGATCTGGGCTTGTATGTTGACACTTGCCTTGACTGGCGTAAGCAGGTCGCGATTGTGAGCAAGAGAGTCACCGGGACGTTGCGGTCGCTCTATCGGTTGAAAAACATTCTCCCATCCCACATAAAGGTAATGCTGGTACAGTCCCTAATCTTTCCTATACTAGACTATGGTGATGTGTGTTACTACGACCTGAATGCAGATCTCCTCAATAAACTTGACCGACTTCTAAATAACTGCATTCGATTCGTATTTAATCTCCGTAAGTATGATCATGTGTCCGCACATCGGTTACGCTTAAAATGGTTACCCATCAGGCAGCGCAGAGCGTTAAGGGCTTTGACAACTCTGTTTTCTCTTCTGGACAAACCCACTTCTCCTTCTTATCTGACTTCTCACTTCCAGTATTTATGCTCTGCGCACAGCAAGGATCTTCGTTCTTCCAATAACCGTCTTCTACGATGTCCTACTCACCGCTCTGGTGTTCTTAAATCTTCCTTTCCTGTCCAGGCGGTTTTTCTTTGGAATGCGCTCCCTTTGAATATCAGGATGGCAACCAGTCGGCTCACATTTAAAATAAAAGTTCGTGAGCACTTACATAAAAAGTTGGCAGACTTATCCCACAATTAAGTTGTTTGTTTTCTTCATCTACGTTTATTTATTGTTTTTTATCTTTCCTCACTTTTTATAATTTGTTGTATGTATGTATATATGTATTTATTGTTATATTTTATTCTTCATAATTTTCTGTACTTGCACCTACTGTTTTATCTCTGCATCACCCTAAGGTAGACTGGTAGAAAATGCCCAAGGCATTAAGTCCGCCTTTGTACTTTTTGTGCATAAAGTTTAAATAAATAAATAAATAAATAGGAGCAGAGCAGTGAAAGGAAATGTTGGGAAAACGGGAGAAGTTACTTGGTTTTTTTAGCTTCCGTCGCGTGTGCAGCGTTAACGGTTAAAGCTACATAGAAATCATGTATAACGGAAATATTCCACATAAAATTATATAAAAAATATCCCAGGACAGCATATGTCTATCTTTTATAGTTGACTCACAATAACACGTGTAACTCCCGATAGCTTAGCAGTTCGGAGAATAAATGTGAATGTAAGTTTGTTTGTTGAGCTTTCACGCGACAACTACTGAACGGATTTGGATGAAATTTTGCACACAGATAGTTTATAACCTGGATTAAAACATAGGATACTTTTTATCCTGGCAGTAAGATTCCATGGGACAATAATCAAACTTCACGCGGGCGAAGCCGCTGGCAGAAGCTAGTAATAAAATATATCGCTGGACATTAACACACAGCGCCATCTAGTGCCACACTAAGTGCTTGTGTCGTGGACACCAGATAGTTAAAAATTACTACATAATATATACCATTTTTTAGAGGAACTCATAACTAAATAATAACAGCCGCTCGGGTCGAAATCAAAATCAAAATCAAAGCATTTATTTCAAGTAGGCCAGTTACAGGCACTTTTGAATTGTCGAAACAAAAATGAACATTTAATGTAGCTACAGTCCCAGTCACAAGACATAAAAACTGTGAAAGTACTGTAGTTGCCAGTCGATCTTTAGATTAAGCTGTGCTTGCCTAGGTTAGTCTGTGGACGAGTGACCACCCTTACATACCGAGTTTCCTCCGTGCCTCGGATAGCACGTTAAGCTGTTGGTCCCGGCTGTCATTTATAGATCTTTGTCAGTCGTTACAGGTAGGTAGTCAGTGGCCCAAAAGATCTGACAGCCAGTCTTACCAAGGGGTATCGTATTACCCAGGACACAGAGGAGTCAGATAGGCAGTCGCTCCATATAAATACAGGTATTCAGCTGCATCCGGTTGGACTGGAAGCCGACCCCAACATAGTTGGGAAAAGTCTAAGCAGATGAAGATGATACTGGCCTGCAGCTGGTTGAAGGCCTGTTCACGCCTGTAATCCACAAAAGGTTAGGCAGAGGTGTACCTAATAGTAACCCCTCATTTTGCCAGTTTTGTCGTAAGTCCCGTGTAAAGGGCGAGCTTGATGCCATCAATCAGCCATTGCAAGTGGCTGCTACTACCCAATAACACTTTACCCGACCTTGGAATCGTACCCAGGACCTCATGCGTAGTAGTCGTGCTTACGTACCAATAGACCAAAGAGGCAGCAATGTATTGGATTTAATAAGCTATAAGCTAAAAATGTATATTTACACTATATTCAAACTACAACTCTACAAATCAACCGCTTCGCGAATTCTGTAAAAACTAGATGCCCACCTAGCCATACACCATGGCCCTAGTGTTTCAACCCCAAACGGCTCAAACACATAATTACCAATTAAATTATTGTATTTGCGCCGTTTGAGATTTTCAGCTAAAAGCTTATATCTTTTAATCCTTTTGAAAGTCCTTTGGAAAAATACAAAACGCCTTGAAGCAGTCTAAATAGGTACTGTGAAAGATTTTGTTCGCCGCCAGTTTTGCCTGCGAAAATGAATAACAAGTTAAGGTTTCTATACATCAGCTACACATAGTTCAGAACAAAGTGAATACATTATACTATAGTAGTGTTTGATCGTAATTGTATTAGTTGCGAATCTTGCCGGGACATTACATTAATCTACACAATGTTTGGTTATATTCGTATGTATAATGTATAAAATACCCCTTTAGTCGACGCTTTGTTCTCGGGGGACGTGTGAATTATTTCTGAGACATGAACGTAGATGTATGAAGATCGCAGACTTAATGGAATGTGGAAATTAAAATACAAAATTGCGCAATAATTTACCTTCTCCTCCCAAGCACGATCCAATATAATTATGTTTGGGTCAGTTTTAAATGAGGGATTTTCTTTTTCAACTCTTCCCTAGTCACTGGATAGATGGCGCTGATCTCGGTATGTTACTGCAAGGAACAGAACGTCACATAATTTCACTTGGACCTAATGGTTATATTCGGAAGCTTATGCAACCGAAAGTGTCAGTCAACGAGCGCATGTGACGAGTGTTTTTTCAAGCGTTTTGGCTTTGGCAACTAGTATCGTAGTCAGTTCAACGCGATCTACCGAGTTCTTGGAAACTTTTTTTTTTAAAGAAACCTCTCATTTACGATAACTACATCTTTATCTAACATGTAAAAAAAGCCTGAGTTTGTGTATGAATGTAAATCTTTTACATTTCAATTAGTTGAAGATAGTGATGACTGATACAAACTATCTATTTATTGAAGTGAATGCTTCTTTGGGTGATCGAAAATCATGGAACTCGCGAGACCATCATCAAACGCTTCGTAGCACTCGTAGCCGATCCGTTACGGTGTAGCACCACTAGGCTTTCGCGGGGCACAATCCGTAGCATAGATTACTTAGCTTTGACTTCTATCGGCAGTTCCCAAGACTGCCTGCATGTTTTTTATCACTAGTTTTCACGAGATGACTGCCATGTAATCTCCACAACTCAGTATCTACAACAGGGGTTCCCAAACTTATTTTGTTTACTGCCCATTTTGAGAAAACAATATTTTTAGCGCCCTCATTTTTTCACCTACTTAAAAACTACTGTAACTTTAAATTAAACTAATTATTTTTTTAATATATTTAGCGAAGATTAAACATTCACTCATAAATTCGAAGACATGTGACATCTACCAATCCGCACTGGGCCCGCGTGGTGGATTATATAGCCCATTCCCTCTCATAGAGAGGAGGCCTGTCCCAGCAGTGGGAATATTAATAGGACGATGATGATGATGATGAAACATTCACTCTAAACGAGACTTTTACTATAACCCGCAAGAGTTAACTTGAGCGCAGTAGGTACAACGGCGCTCAGGTGTCAAGTTAACTATGTACCGTAAAATGGGGTGAATAGAAACAAAACTTTGGAATGGATTTTAAAGTTGAATTCACATGATACGGTACCAACAAGTACTCTATTGTGTTAACTAAATTATACTTAATTATAAAAGTACCTTGTTGGCAATTTACAATATAAGTTCAGCGATAAAATCGCTTTTAAAGTTTTGTTTCCATTCACCCCTGCATTTCTATTCACCCCGTTTTACCCGGTATTTGCTGTGTCACTGTGCCCTGACAGGGTCTACAACGGCTCTTAGCTCTAAGCCTTTTTTGTTAACACCATGTTTTAACTTGTGGAACGCAAATAAATGAATATGAATAACGCTTACGGGCTACACCTGGCAATGAGAATGATTATTGAAACGAAACTTTATGGTATTCAGACAGAGTAAAGTATGTAATAATAATAAACTGATATTAATATTAGTTGATGTTCATAAGTTGTAGTCGAGAGTCGAGAGCTCAGTCGGTGTCTAAGAGTCCTCCTAGATGAAATTACAAGTCGCCCTCTAAGCCTCTACACAACGCCCCCATTTTTTTCCGAGACTCTTCCTGCCCCCCTTTATACCTGCAGCGCCACAAGGGGGCGTTATCGCCCACTTTGGGAAAGGCTGATCTACAGAATGTCAATATTTTCAGACCAGAACAAATCAGAGAGTAGCGTCGTAGTTACTGCTTGCTTCGGTTAGCTTGCTTGCTTACTTGCTTTGCTCATCGATGTCTCAGTGGCAGCCACGGAGTTTGGATTCGTGCCCGATTGATGAATAGACTCGCTTCCTATAACATGGAACTTAAACACAACTGACGAGATGCGAGTGTACTATCTAGTCACATCTACCTAGCTCTTCGAGGATTACAGGCGTGATATTATGTTATATACTACTATTGACTGTCATGTTAGTTCACAATTTGAAGGTCATTCATCATCATTTCAGCCGAAAGACGTCCACTGCTGGACATATTCCTCCCCCAAGTGTCGCCATTGACCGGTCCCGTGTGACTCGCATCCAACGGATTCCAGCAACCTTCACCAGGTCATCGGTCCACCTAGTGGGAGGTCTTCCAACGCATCGTCTTCCGGTTAGCGGTCGCCACTCCAGAATTTTTCGGCCCCATCGGCCATCCGTTCTGCAAGCAATGTGACCTGCCCACTGCCACTTAAGTTTGGCAATTCTTTGGGCTACGTCGGTGACCTTGGTTCTCCTGCGAATGTCTTCATTTCTGATTCGATCACGCAAGGAAACTCCAAGCATAGCCCTCTCCATTGCCCTTTGGATGACTTTAAGCCTTTTGATAAGGCCCATTGTGAGCGACCACGTTTCGGTCCCGTATGTAACTGGCAACACACATTGGTCATAGACTTTCGTCTTGAGACACTGCGGTAAGTTGGACGAGAAGATACCGCGCAGCTTCCCGAACGCTGCCCAGCCGAGTCGGATTCGGCTTAACCGGCTTGTTCGGGTGGCTGGAAATCGTCAAACCTGCGCGCGAGACGATTCGTGATTACTCTTAAAAACAACTTGTAGACATGGCTTAGAAGTGAGATGAGCCTGTAATTCTTCAACCGGGCATTGTCACCCTTCTTGAAGAAGAGTACCACCACACCCTTGCACCATGCCTGTGGCGTTTTCCCCTCGAAAAATACGGAATCAAACAGCTTCTGAAGAGCCTTAAGCAAATTTGGAGGTATTACTTTCGATTCAATTGGTGAAACTGACGTCCAGCCAATGACGGAATGAGGCCTCCAAAAACCATGACTATCGAACATTTTCCTTTTACCACACTTCAAACAACATTCGCACCCTCCATAATTAGTTTTCGTAGCTCCACGCTGGTTGTACATTCAGGGCAGTCCTTTATATGAAACGACTTAAATCTCTTTATTTATGCATAAACTGTGATAAGCTTTGTTAGCCGCGGATTTAGTAAATATTTACAACAATGGCGTACTAGCCGCTTGTGGGTTGAAACTGTGAGTTTGGTGACATACATACGTACATACATTAGGACATATTTACATGAGTAGGTATACCCTTTACTTAAGTACCTACAGAAGAAACGATTAAGCGTTTTAAGCTGACCGCATCCCTGATACAGAGATACAGAGTTCGCGGCAGCTCCAACAGCGTACTGGTCCATACATCAGACACTGCCGTGACTTGCAAGTCACCTATAACAGTAGTCGGTTGTCAATTTATAAATGTTTTGCATGGTTTATTGTTTTGTGTTGTACCTATTGTAATGTATAATGAATTCAGTGTGTTCTAATGTACAAGTGCTATTTATTTAATTTCTGTGTTTTAATCAGTCCTTGTTACTTGATAAATAAATGAATTATTATTATTATTTATCATAAGAATGTACAATATCAGACGACAAGGAATTTCTTTAAGAGTTAATGTTAAAGAATGCTTGAGTCGATCTGTGAATATTTTCAATTAAGAGTTGTATTGCTTTAAATAAGTGTCTTGCAAGGTTTTGGTGCGGAAACCGTGTATCGACTTGCACTTTAAGATAAGATAAGACAATTACATATTTATTTGCTTAAACATATAACATAACTTATAAAATTGTCAAACACGTTAGAATGTAATCTCTCTAGCGATATTGTAAACTCTCGAATTATTGTCAAACGAACATACTGCTGACAATAAAACGCATTATTTTTCGTGAAATGCATGCGATGGTAGTCAACTCATGCGGTGTGGAGGGAAGGAGGGGTCCCTCTTGCCCAGTGGTACCACTCTCATAAAAAGATACTGTACCATTCCTGAGAAATATCGATTAATATAACCAAACCTTAAAACACTTTATATTCCCCTAAAAAGCGTAGTCGAGGTCCCTATTTCCGAGTGCAGGGCTTAAAGGAACCTAACTAACCTAACGGGGGGGTGCCCCAAGTCTCGATTATGGGGGCAGAGATACTTCCGTATGTTCAAATAATTCGAGAGTTAGAGAGAAACGCGTTATATTGTAATATAACGTGTTTGACAATTTTACGGTGACATATACACGAACAATAATTAATAAAAAGTGCACGTACAATGACAATTAAAACTTGTTCAGACATGTTTGCCACATAATTATTACTAAAGCGTACAAATGACATGTGTTGAGTAACAATTTGTTATTTATTTTCAGTCCAATATCATTAATTTGAAGTAAAGATAACTAATAAAGAAAATGGTAAATTAAAAAAAAAGCTTTATGAAAATTTTGCATACTTGTCAAAAGTAATAAGAAAACATTTGGTAAAGCACGATTGGCGCAATGGCTGAGCGATCGACGAACAAACATTTTGTATGAGCTGTATAAGTATATATAAGTGGACGTGTAAATGCACCCACGAAACAGGAGAAATTACTAATGTGCTCCATGTAGGAATATGCATGACGACAGTATCAAAAAATTACAAATCTATGTAGTCCGTCAGTAAGATTGAAAAATAAACGACACTTATTTTTTGTTTTTGTAAATCAATGAATATTGCCCAAGATAAAACGCATGAAAACTTGGGAGTGGGGACTCGTGACGTCAGAACTAGCTAAAAATTATACCTAGGCGTGACGCATTGGGAATTTTAAAAGCGTCGTATCTTCGTTAATTTTGATTTACGTAACAAAAGAAAAAATACGGGTCAAATATTTTTTAATAATCTACCAGACGGACTAATTAGTTTTTTTTTGTCGTCTACTCTATTTATTAATTGAGATCCTCAAATGAAGATACCTGAGTACACATTTGTTTACTCAAAAATATAGCCTTAAATTTCAGTCTTAAATATTCTCAAGTCTCGTTAAAATACGAGCAAAAAACTTAGCAATTACGACGATTTTGTCCGTCGACACCTAATTAAGTTAACTGGAGTCCCTTGAAGCAGTAATTAGACAGACGTGTGAGCGACCCGAACCTAACTTATTCATATTTGAAGGCTATTTTCAGTCTCGCAATTAACTTCAGCTAAGTTTTTGCTCGAACACTCAGTTTTTCTTTTTAGGTGTGTTAATTTTATCCTCCGAGTTTTTATAGATAGGTACGTCACGTTTTAGCTGGTGATATTGGGATTAGTAACTATATACTGATCCCATTAAACTATATATCACTAAATTTTATGAAACAATGTCCTCTGTCTCTGTCTTTCTGTCCGTCTGTTCGCGATAAACTCAAAAACTACTACATCGATTTTCATGCTGATTTCACCAATGGATGTAGTGGTTTTCGAAAAAGGTTTTAGTGTATAATTTTGTGCGTGGGCGAAGCCGCGGTCATCAGCTAGTAGTTGTTAATAATTCTTATTGTGATTTCGAGGGGAAACATTGTATAAATGAAAAAAAAAACGAACATTAATGTCGTAGGTACCTACGGTTGAACATACTATTTTGTTTTAAGTTTAACCCACAAATTACATTGTAAAATGCAAACCAAATAGCTTTTTCAACGGCACATTTAGTTTCTAGAAGATCTTTTCAGATTGATTGACAAAAAACAGACTTGAAACAATTTACTCGTAAATGCCCTCCGCTCATTTTTACATCTGAAACATCCTGAGATTTTTTGAATCAAATTTTTCTTTATTTCAAAGAAACGTCTCGACGGACAGAACACTGATTTTTGACACATTTAATTATTTAGAACTTCGTCTTACTTAAGTTCGGTTGAAACAATAGCGAAGGGTTCTGCTATGACTAAAATATTAAATGGCAACACAGTGCAATAAACATGGGGAAATTTGTAGCGTTACGACGTCAGCCGAGCTCTCCAACTTTTCATTGGCATTTTATTAGCTCCAATACACTTTTAAGAGCTGTTTATTTCGTTTTATTGCTGACGAGATTCTGTGACGTCAGGTTTTGTATGTGAGTGATTGTTAAGCCTGGTAGTTTGTTAATTTTCATGTTGTTAAAGCCTTCATATACATGAACTACTTACTTACTTGTGGTCGGTGTTTAAATGAGCTACGTTATATCAGCTTCAAATGATTTAATAGCGCCATGAAACGATAAAAATCGAAATCATTTAGAATTACTTACTATAAAATCACATCCAAGAAAAACTAGGTTACCCTTTAAATAATAGTGAATAAAACACTAGTCAACGCCAACTTGAAAATTAATCAAACAATCAACTAACAACTGACACCGAAGCTCCGTCAGCACTCAACCTTCAGTATTTGATTCCAAGCATTAAAACAAAATAATATAGCATTCCCACAAGGTTTTACCCAGTTTAAAATATGGGCAGTACTGTGTTAAATCTTGACGGTGGTGCGTGCGTAAATCTCACAGCGAGCCCGCTGGGCGGGGGCAAATAAAACTGGGGCTAATGGCGCCTTAAAGTTTTCTTTATGTGAACCCCCGGGGAGAGCTCCAGAAATCATATTTCTCGACCTAATAGTTGCTAGGAGATGTTTGCAGTATATTTGGGATTAGCTGTTCATAGTGGCTCTGTAGTTAAATTGAATTGCTATTTAAGGCCCAGTATTACGTCGTTGACCTCGCTCCGATGGGCGTAAGGGTGTAAAACACCTGTTAACGAATCCGAAAACCACTTGTTCTCCCCGTCATTGCGATATTTTTTTTGTTCTACTCCATACCTGGGAACCTTCTAGTTACGGAGATATTGGGGGTCAAAGTTCCAACTTTTTGACAAGTTTTTTTAAGTCTGACACAAAACAAAACAAATTCAAATTATAACAACATACATTTATGTCAAAATAAGGGTACCAGTGTAATAAAAATCTATACCCATATTTAAACTTCATTTGGTTTTATTTAAAAAAACTTTTTCAGATTAGAAACCCCCAACCAAGGTAGACTAACAGCATTTGGAAACTAAATTATTAATTTAAAACATAACGATTACTTACATTTTAAGTTACGGTAAGTTGCGAATATTTTACATTTAATGCCCGGTGTGAGTTTATTTTTTCCTGCTCTGGGGGTCTAAAAGGGCCGCTTTAGCAGAATCGTAAATTAATCACGTTAAAAAATTTAAATTCTTAAAATGGTCTTTGTAACTATTGCCATAAAGTCCATATTAAGAATTTTAAATTTTCGTGATTCATTTTATTGAACAAAATTTAAAATTTACGATTCTGCTAAAGCGGCCATTTTAGACCCCCTGTTCTTTGTTAATATGGTATGGCAACGTTGAGAGATAAATTCAACATTTTGAATGAAATCATAAATTAAAATACTTTTTATTTTGAGTTCTATTCAAAATCTGTGGTATCGTGCGTTAATCATTTCCCAAAATTCTTAACTTTTTCATTATAATTATTTGTAATATTTTTATTATTGTTCAGTTGGGGCTGGATTTGCCAATGTCCTTTCATCCAAATCCGTTCGTAGTTTTTGTGAGAAGGAGTAACAAATGTCCATCAATCCCCACAAATGACATTAATACTCGTAGTAGTAAGATAGGATAAGAATAATTAGTAATTAAATATTGGAAAAGGTTACCACTTCCTTAGAAAAGCGAAATCTGGTGAGTTACAGTAGCGGTTCATACAAGATATATTACGCTCTCTGCGCGGTGCCAACAGTTTCGGAGTAAAATGGCTGTTGCATACGGACGGACAGACAAACAGAAAGGATAGACGGACATGAGAGACGGACAGGATGAATCTAAAGGGTTCCGTTTTGGCCATTTGGCAACGAACCGAAAAAGGATTTTCTAAAGAAGCCATTATAAACCCACATCGTTTGCATGTATGGGTATTTATAAAGTTGTTTTTACAATTTGATTAAATAATAAACAATGACAAATACAAAACAAGGTGATATTGTATTTGTCCAACACTCACTTGTGATGTTTTTGTCACAACACACACTTTGTATTCGTTGTCCAACACTCACTTGTGATGTTTTTGTCACAACACACACTTTGTATTCGTTAATGAACAAAAATATTGATGCTTCCGTATACTCCCTCCCGATTCAGATATTACAATAACAATAAAGTGAAAGGGAGTTATTTACGTCAAAACAGATATTCGTAAGCTTTGACCTCAAAGTAAACGTGTTTTTGAGGACTCAATCTCGTTAGTGACTGTTTGAAAATGCTTCCACGTGTCACGTATTCCTACGGTTCAATAAATTCGGTAAATTGTTTACTGCTTGTCTATTTTTCAAGTATAAAAGGTTATAATTATTTACATTTCTCTTTAATAAATGGAAAGTTTCGCGCGCGACACATTTCTGTGTGGATTCTCATATACTAAAAGATAAATAAAACTCATTGGAAAAATACCCACAAAGGGATTACCCATCCAGCAGATTTGGAGCCAAATTGCCTTAAATTCCACAAACTATAAAACATTTAGCATCATTGTGGATCCTATTGCAATAATACCAATTTAATGCTGGCTGCGGCTGTGTCCAAACATTACATGAAAATTCAAATATAATATGTTTTCAGTAATAACTGATTTGTTCACGACTTTAAATGTGTTTTCTGGCCAAAAAATGTAATGCATTTAAAACCGTCGGTGTTTTTGCAAATCCTCGGCGAAATGCGGATTTTAGCGGTTCGCGCCCGTGTACCACCCGTCTTTGGTTTTAGGCTTAATGTGTGGGTTTAAATGTAGTTTCACTGTTTGTATTTTAGGTGAAATTATTCTGTTGTTTATCTAGTGGCGAGTTTGGTGAAAAATAATGGTCTACTATAGTCTACTATAGTTAGCTTCCTGTTTAAAATGGTCACCTACAATTTAAGCCATTATTAATATAATAATACCAGCCTATTAAATGTCCCACTGCTGGGCAAAGTCCGCTTCTCACACAAAGAAGGCACGAGCATTGATCACCAGGATCGGTCAAGACGGCTATTTCAGACTTGTATTAATTATAAGTCTAGGTTTCTTCATGATGTTTTTCCTTCACCAATGTCTGTGATGTCCAAGATTTTTTCGTACGACATTTTCGTCACATATTATTATTATTAATTTTTAAATGAATACTAAAACGAAGTCTTATAAGTAGATAAATGTGGAAGAAGAAAAAGTGATGCGTATTTACATTGTGGTTAAAAAGAATAGCATTCCTAAGTTATTCAAAGAATTCTCACAATGATGACCTCGAAAACCAGTATTCTTTTCATATTTCTACGACAAAGTGAGACATGCAAACATTGACCCCGATTCACCCTTTGTAGATCGTAAAAATGTACACAGATCAATAATACGACTTTATCTGTACGGTCCAATATCAAACCATAAATGGTAAGGCTGAAAGTATACCGTTGTAAAATCTTAGTTTGAAAAAAAATTGTTTTTTTATCAAGATCAGCTTACAGATGGAATGACAGCGAGCTGCTTAAGCCCCCTGACGGAATCAACACACCATCGAAAGCCTTCTACTTGGGATTGCTTTACCGTGGCCAACTTAGAAATCTCTGAATAGACTCCGAACCTAGGTCAGCCGTAGCAAAGACAATTTCCTCAGATGGGGGTTTAGGGATGGCCCAGATCTCAAATGTGTATGGAGCGAGACAGACAATGGCCGGTCTTCCGCCACATGCCGTGACACCTGCACACTTGACGGTCTTATGGCTGCACTAGCGAGCGGAGTTCGCATAGCTGAATTTTGGATCAAACATTTTTAATAAATATTTGGCATCGATAATCGATCTAAGAAGAAACAGCTTACAGCAATTAGTTAGTACACAATGAACCTAGGGCTCTCCAAATGGCACGCAATGGGACTTCAATTCGATTCTCAGCAACACTAATTTTGCTGCCAGAAGCTAGCCTGTGAATATCATGATTAGCCCATAAGCGTCCTACCTTACGTTTGCGTAGATTCGTGTTCTCCACTCTAAAACATGTAATATACTCCAAAGGTCATTGGTTTCACGGTTATACTTTCCTCATATTTTCGTGCGGTTTTTGTAGTTTTACGACCGTGTCTCGGTGAACACGTTAAGCCGATTTTACCGCCTGTCATTTCAAGATCTTTGACTGTCGTTACAGGTAGTCATTGTCTCGAAATCCTGACAACCAGTCTTACCAAGGGTTCTGTATTACCCAGTACTAACTGGGTTGTGCACGTAAAATGCAGGTATCCAGCTGCATCCGGTTAGACTGGAAACCGACCCCCCTGGACATAGACATTGCCAAAGCGTTCTCATAACGTGCCTGTGCTTGTATCATTCAGCAGTATCATCAGTAGTATTTACCAGTTCTTCACATAGACATAGACATTGCCAAAGCGTTCTCATAACGTGCCTGTGCTTGTATCATTCAGCAGTATCATCAGTAGTATTTACCAGTTCTTCGGTATCATTCGCCAGATCTTCGGCAGCATTCCTCACGTCATTCAACTTGTGGGAACACAAGCTCAGCGCTTCAGCAAATAGAAACACATACTCGTTATTCAATTTCACTCGTCGGTTAGCTTTCATTTCTGTGTCTAATGGGTACTTACCTATTCATAATACTTGTAATAATGCCATTAGGTACAATTCTACTGTTTCAGTGTTCATTTAGGCGTACTCGTGTTTCAATATGTTTACTTTCATTACTAGCACTGTAATATTTTCAACCGACTTACAAAAAGAGGAGGTTCTCAATTCGTCTGTATTTTTTTTTGTGTTTGTTACCTCAGAACTTTCGACTGCGTGAACCGATTTTGATGATTCTTTTTTATTTGAAAGCTGGTGCTTCCCGTGTGGTCCCATTTCAATTTGCTGAAGATCTGATGCTGATCTTCGGAGATATACAATGGAACTCTTCAAAAATGTAGGTACGGCAAGTCTGCAGTGATTGCTGTTATCGTTTGTAGGTTTATTATTTATACAACATCATGACGTAACATCACGCCTGTATGCTCTGAGGGGGTACGCAGATATGTACAATACACCCAGATTTCGACAGTGTTTGTTACCTCAGGAACTTTCGAATGGGTGAACCGATTTTGATGATTCTTTTTTTATGTGAAAGCTGGTGCTTTACGGTGGTTCTATTTAATTTGCTGAAGATTTGATGCGTATCTTCGGAGATATACAATGGAACTCTTCAAAAATACACGGCAAATCTGCATGCAGTGATTGCTGTAATCGCTTGGATGTTTATTGTTTATACAACATCATGACAGAACATTACGCCTGTATGCTCTGAGGGGGTACGCAGATGTGTACAATACTCCCAGATTTCGACAATTAGGTGTATTAAGTTCCATTTATTGGGGATAAGCCTATTACCGTAGCATGTATTGTTTTTTTATATTTTATTGGCAAGGATGTACTTCAAGGGTAGTTGGATGAGAATTTGGTTAGGTTCTGATTATCCTCTCAAACGCTCCGAACGCTAGACTGGGCGGGAAAAGAACGCTGCTAACGCTACAAGGTCAAGGGTTATTTCGTGTAATTTGACCCTTGTATATAAAAACACTTGACGATCGCAAACTACAAGACTTAGACCAAAATAAAATTTACTGTGAATAGCTGAATAGTTAAGGAATCTATTTAACCAAAAACCAAGAAATATAATATTAATTTAATACTCTAAAATAAATGTTGAGTTTGAAAAACAGTCACGTAACGGCTACTTCGCGATTAAAAATATTTTTTTTACGAAAAACTATTAATTCCTTATCAATAAAAAAAATCTAATTAGAAACTAGATTATATTCCCTTTCCAATAAGACCAAAATCTTATTAGATTCTAATTGGAATGTAGATCCTATTAGAATCCAAAGTTACTGGGGAACCTATATCACCAGTAGCAGTTGGGCCGCTGGTACTTTTTAACACACATGTTTACGTAACTTTTTAACTCTACGAGTCCTCTTTTTGTTATTTCTAAAATTCTAAAATGTACTCACCATACTCAATTATTGATATTTCTCGGATAATATACACGTTTTAATCACATAAAATTATATATTCAATGTTTACATACAGCACGTTAGGTATACATACCTATCACTTTTTCACAGGAAAATTACTGCAACTTTGAGATTCCGAAACTAAATTGCTTAACCACTATATTGTAGCACGGTTCTTCACCTTCATTTTGATGTATAATACTATACTAAAATACGACTATTTCGATAAGAAAACAATTTAAATACGAAACGGCGCCGGCGCAACACGGAAAAAAATGGCCGGATTTGTTTACACTAAAGTTTTTTATTTCATTTTGACGTTTGTCGATGCATTTGGGCACAGATAATTATTATAGAGTTGCGAAATATTGTTGAGAATGTAGTGGAGACCATAAATGCATGGCCATAGTAAGTACAGTCGAGTTTTAATGCATTTTTTGAAGGCGGGTATTTGAAAATGCGACTGGTTAAAGGCTTTAACCAGCAGCGTGCAACTGGAAAATGAAGGTGGTTAAAGCCTTTAACTAGCAGCGTCTCAAAGGTTATGGGATCCATGACAAAGGAACGGAACTCTTCAATTCTTAGAAGCAAATTACCGATTCTCGGCCAAATCTTTTAAAGGCTATCCGGATATTTGAGTCACGTACCATAACGTCGTTATTAACCGACTTCAAAAATGAGGAGGTTCTCAATTGAATGTTCCCTGATTACTCGGAGATGACTGGACCGATTTTGTTTTTTAATTATTTGAAAGGGTATACTTCCCAGAAGGTCCCATAAATATCAAGTCGGTAACAAAAAAACTAAGAAAATCGATCAAACAAAGGTCACCGACTTCTGAAGCTAAAGTTATTTTTCACTTTTTTGTGTGAAGTCGGATTTACTTTTTTGAAAAATTTTTTTTTTAATTATTTATATTCAATTCTTTTTGTGCAAGTTACGGTGTGCTATACTCATATCATTCGAGGATTATTTCTACGAACTAATTACGAGTTCATTTATATGTTATAATTAAGAGATTTAAAAGACTTAAAGAGCGTATATTGAGAATATTTTGCATATAAATTTTGATTCTGTATGTTTCCGATTTTGACACACGAATGCTTCCTAAAAAGCTAGTATGACACCAGACAGATTGACTTGTAATTCAGTAGTAATAAGAATTGGATTACCTTTTTTAATGTCTTCGGTTAATGACAAGAATTAGTCATTTTCATTCCGTTTTCCAAAGACAATGATTATTTTGGTATGCATTTGACATCACAATAATGTATATCATGCTTTAGAATAATTTCGGTTTTGCTGCTCGTCGTCTCAGTAAACGTACCTGTGGGCGTACCTACCTGTGAGACAGTTTCTTTCTAAAAGCGGAACGTTCAACGCCTCATTAGTGTTCACGCACTGAATAATATTTTTAAACGTTTAAAAACTTGTTTAAAATCTTTAAGTCTAAAGAACGCGAATGTTTTAGGCTTTAAATAAGTTTAGACGTTAATTGCTAAAGCTTAAAAAGATGGTGTAATGTTATTTTTTTCATGCTGATTTTCTTTTCGGTAAGAGATGAAATCTGATTATTAAGTTCGGTTCAGTCTACGTCTGTATCCAGCCTTAGATTTTTATTACATTGTCCGCGTAAGGCAATACAAATCCAGCCCAAAGGCACGGAGCTAACAATTCTTGAAGGCACGCTGTGTAAATCTGTATAATTCGAGCTAAGGTCCACAGTCGCTCTCTGATGGTCTATAAAACGTTTCACTTTATGATACTGAAATCTTATATATTTAGAATGTATCGCGATATGTTACTTCGGTATTGTAGTTCTTGCTGGTTTTATTAGATTAGAAAATAAAGGAAAATGGTTAATTGATGCTCTAAATATTTTTTGGGTTTCAAACTGAGAATCGCCTTTTTGATGACGCTCTTGTTAACTTTCTAGCCTTTTCTCAAAGATGGTCGTAGTGACTACGCTAGTGAGTGCACTAATTGAAGTTCCGATCAAATGAGTTAGGACTACGACGAATCACGCGTGAGCCGAGCGAACGAAGCGAGCTCTGCCGCAGCAGGGCCCGTCGAGTGCCACATCTTCAGTGGTTAGTTACTAAGCTGTTGTGTGTAGGCATTGTCCGCATGGTGTCGGACGTAAAGAATAGCACCATCCCATATCTTCCCGTGGGTGTCGTAAGAGGCAACTAAGGGACTTACCAGAGAATGGGCAGCAGCGTTCTCTGTGCTTTTGTGACAACCGTACTGCGATCGCCAACCCGCCTGCCAAGCGTGGCGATTATGGCAAAACCCCCCCAAATGGACACCGCATTAAATAAATGGCCCCTAGTGCCCGGCAGCCCGTCTACCCTTGACTACGGCAGCGGTCGACGTTATGGCGTGGCAAGGGGTCCGAAGAATCTCCGGATGGGATCCAGCTGCGTCCAACGACTGGACCTGGCAACTTACAACACGCGCACACTCCGGCGACGACGAGAAGATAGCGGAACTTGAAAAGAAATTGAGCAGGCTGCGATGGAGTATTGTGAGATCTGAAGTCCAAAGAGAGGGTGGACACGATAATCCTAAAATCCGGCAACCTGCTTTATTTCCGAGAGGGTGACCGCCAGTCCCAGGGTGGTGTTGGGTTTATCGTCCACAAGTCCCTTGTGAACAACGTGGTGAAGATCGAGAGTGTGTCGACCAGGGTGGCGTACCTTATACTCAGAATATCCTCAAGATATTCGCTGAAGGTCATACAGGTCTACGCCCCGACCTCGGCACACCCCGACGACGAAGTGGAGACCATGTATGAGGATATCTCTGAAGCCATGCCACCGGAGCCACCAACTGGCTAGTTTTATGGAGAAGGAGGGCCTCTATATGAAGAACTCCTTCTTCAATAATCGTGACCACAGAAAGTGGACCTGGCAGAGCCCAGATGGTGCAACAAAAAACGAGATTGACTTCGTCATGTCAACCAAGAAGCAAATGTTCAATGATGTCTCTGTGATCAATTTGGTGAAAACCGGGAGCGATCACCGCATGGTAAGAGGCACATTGAACATCAATATCAAATAGAAAGGTCTCGACTGATGAAGTTTACGCTCCGTCCAAAACAGATCTAAATCCAAAACCCCGAGAGCTTTCAGCTCGAACTCGAGAATCGTTTCGAGTGCCTAGGCAGCTCAGTGGACGAATACAACGATGGGTTTGTGGAAACTGTCCATACGACCGGGTCTAAGTTCTTCAAGACACGTCGTACAGATCAGAAAAAGAGGTTCTCCGATCAAACTCTCAAGCTCATGAAGGAGCGGCGTGATGTGAACCTGCAGTCTTCAGACGAGGCGTCGAAATACCGGCAGCTCAATAGACAGATCGCTAAATCCTTAAAGAGCGACCTCCGCCGCTTTAATACCGCGCATTAAAGACGCGATCGAGCGGAACAATGGCTCCTATTTTCAAGAGATCTGGCTATTGGGCAGAGCCAGCTCACGAAACTGAAGACCGACGATGGCAGGATCTTATCCGCCAAACCGGAGCTACTGAGGGACATCGAGAGCTTCTATGGACAGTTGTAAACGTCAACCAGCAAACCCATTGTCGACCTAGGAAACGACCTAAGAGCTAGACTAACCCGACACTATAGACATCCCGGATGTCAGCCTGTACGAGATTAGGATGGCTCTGAAACAGCTCAAAAACAACAAGGCACGGGGTAATGACGGAATAACGGCTGAACTCCTGAAGGCGGGTGGAAAACCGGTACTTAAGGCCCTTCAGAAGCTGTTTAATTCCGTCATACTCGAGGGGAAAACGCCACAGGCATGGTGCAGGGGTGTGGTGGTGCTCTTCTTCAAGAAGGGTGACAATGAACAAATGAAGTTGTTTTCAAGAGTCATCACGAATCGTCTCGCGAGCTGGTTTGACGATTTCCAGCCAAACGAACAAGCCGGTTTCCGGAAAGGCTTTAGCACCGTGGACCACATACATATGCTTTATACAGAAGACCGAAGAGTACAACTTGCCTTCCTGTTTAGCGTTTGTGGACTACGAGAAAGCCTTTGATTAGATCGAGACCTGGGCTGTACTGCAGTCTCTCCAACGGTGCTAAATTGACTGCCGGTACCGGTGTTGAAGTGTTTGTACTAAAACGCCACCATGTCAGTCCGACTACAGGACCAAGCCTCGGAATCCACCCTTCTGTAGCGAGTTGTAAGACAGGGAGACATCATATCTCCGAAACTGTTCACCGCTGCACTGGAGGATGTCTTCAAGGTTCTGGACTGGAGAGGGCTAGGCATCAACGTCAATGGCGAGTACATCACTCACCTTCGGTTTGCCGACGATATAGTAGTCATGGCTGAGACCATGGAGGACCTCAGTACAATGCTCGATGACTTCAGTAGAGCTTCCGAAAGAGTGAGTCTAAAAATGAAAATGGACAAGACGAAGGTCATGTTGAATGCCCATGTCACACCCATTCCTATCAAGATCGGAGACTTGACACTCGAAATTGTAGACGATTATGAATACCTAGGACAAACGGTCCAGTTAGGTAGGTCTAACTTCGAGAAAGAGGTCAATCGTCGAATCCGACTAGGCTGGGCAGCGTTCGGGAAGCTGCGCAGTATCTTTTAGTCCAACTTACCGCAGTGTCTCAAGACGAAAGTCTATGACCAGTGTGTGTTGCCAGTGATTACATACGGGACCGATACGTGGTCGCTCACAATGGGCCTTATCAAAAGGCTTAAAGTCACTCAAAGGGCAATGGAGAGGGCTATGCTCGGAGTTTCCTTGCGTGATCGAATCGGAAATGAAGACATCCGCAAGAGCACCAAGGTCACCGACGTAGCCCGAAGAATTGCCAAACTTAAGTGGCAGTGGGCAGGTCACATTGCTCGCAGAACGGATGGCCGATGGGGCCGAAAACTTCTGGAGTGGCGACCACGAACCGGAAGACGATGCGTTGGAAGACCTCCCACTAGGTGGACCGATGACCTGATGAAGGTTGCGGGAATCCGTTGGATGCGAGTCGCAAGGGACCGGTCAATGTGGCGACACTTGGGGGAGGCCTATGTCCAGCAGTGGACGTCTTTCAGCTGAAATGATGATGGTGATGATGAGTGTGTAGGCACTTTATTTTTTAAGTTTTTCTACCAGTTTTTTTTTTTGGATTCTGATAAAAAAAATGAAAAAGGGACTGTATTATTTCGAGGTTTAATATACATGCTGAAAATAAATCACACTTTTGAGGATAACATTTCAATCCATGTTTCTAGTTTATTAGTAACATTTTTTTGCTTTTTTCTAGGAAATGAAGATGAGCTATCCTTTCTCATTTGTTTACTTTATGGATGTCGATTTATGCTGAAATTCATATCATAACATATTTTACATTTTTCCAAATTTATCTTTGCTGATGAAACCTTAAATCGTTTTAATATTGTATTTTTTATGTTTATTTAACCATAGTAACAGAACAAAATAAATTCCCGCGCTAAACTAAAACAATTGCGCTCAATTGAATAGCACAACATTTTTTTCGCGCCACCCGTACTTCAAAGTCGGAGAAAGGAAGTAATATAAATAAAATACGTCAACAAAAACATGCCAGGAACGGGCAAAAATCATAAATATTGTACGTGGAACTTCTCTCCCTGGAGACAGTTTCGGGACATCGCGGTCATTAGAAAAGTTTTAGTGGCCATTACTGACTGTTTTATATTACCGTCGAGTGCTTCTCGTGGCTTTAGTTGGACCCTAGGATTGTTGCTCGCTACGGACCCTAGTTTGTTGCTTCAGTAGTTTTGGGGTCCCTAATTTAATTGGTCTCATGTTTTTGCGTTTTCTATGACTGGCGAAATTGTCTGGGTTTCTTTTGGGTCTAAGAGTTTGGACATTTTTATTGGTATTTCCAGGAGACTTGAATTTAGTCGTTACGATTTTTTGTCTTGATCAAAACTAAACAATATTAGGTGCATTTACTTCGTTGCTTCGGGACCGGTCAATGTGGCAAATTGGAAAATGTCCAGCAGAAGACGTCTTTCGGCTGAAATGAATGAATAAATGAGGTACATTCAGCAACATTTTTTTTAATTAATTCAATAGACACCTCTAAATTTCAGAAATACCACTGATAAACTTATTTGCTGACATTAGTTAGGTATTTACAGTGTTCCACAAATTCTCGGTTAAGACGAACTGTAAAATTGACGCACTCATTAGAACATTTGGATTCAATTTATATAGTAAATAAATTATAATGATAAATATCGCTGGACAATACACACAGCGCCATCTAGTGCCACACTAAGCAACGAGGCTTGTGTCGTGGTCACCAGATAGTTGATAAACTACATATATATAAACTATAAGTTGTTCATAACATTTTACTGTTAGGAACACCTAATTACTTTACTCTGCAGCTCCAGAACACAAAAGCTCTAGAAATACCTCCCATAATGTAAGCCTTACCTTTCAGGCGAAGAAAACGGGACGCCTTTAAATAAACCTTTCTCAAACACCTAAGAATGGCCTTTAATTAGGGTAAACGTTTTCCTAGACTAGTAATAATTATTCCAGGCAGCTAGTGCTAAGGTATTAAGGTTTGGTCGGATACACTCTCCGAGAATAGAATGCTTTTAACCTATCAGGGGCATAGATTTAGCCGCGAGTTCGTGTGGCAGAGAAGTGTGCCTACTTTTAGAGGAATTCTTGGTTGGGTATTGGATGTTGGCAGTGTTTGGGGTGTTGTAAGTGCATGTTGTAGTCTTGGTCCATGGATGGATGACCATCATCAATACATTATGATTTTTGTTATCATCATCGTCCTCATCATTCCCGCCGAAAGACATCCACTGCTGGTCATAGGCCTCCCCCAAGTGTCGACACAATGACCGGACCCGTGCGACTCGCATACAACGGATTCCCGCAACCTTCACCAGGTCGTAAATCGTGAGTTCTCGGTTGTCGGACACAAAATCTGGCTAAAACTAAATCCGACCAGACCTTCTGTGAACCTCGCCTAATCCGCCACGTGGGCACCTGAGTGCATTTAGATAAATCGAATCTTTGAGTCCCCCGCTCTGATTTAATTTCTAATTACGGAGTGCAAGAGTACATTAATGAGGTTCTGGGATTTGGGGTTAGAAGACGAATCTAGGTTAGAGGGTTTTACTTTGTGAATAATGGTCCAATACTTCATCACTACATAAATTATTATAAAACAAAGTCTCCCGCCGCGTCTGTCTGTCCCTATGTATGCTTAGATCTTTAAAACTAGGGCAACGGATTTTGGGTTTTTTAGTAGATAGAGTGATACAAGAGGAAGGTTTTTGTATATAATTTTACGCGGGCGAAGCCGCGGGCATCAGCTAGTGTTAGATATAATGTTTTAAATGCTTCTGTGGTTATGTTTTAGAGTTTTAATTTCACGCTTGTAATACCTGAAGAGTTGGGCAGAAGTGTATATTTTAATAGAACATTCACATTTCGCTAGTTATGTTTACGTCCTATGTTATTACGGGTGAGCCTATTGCCATCAACCGGGCACAATTCCAGACTCCATGGCAGATACTGAGAAATTCATGGACAAACATAATAACAATTTGCCCTAGCCGGGAATCGAACCCGCGCTGTACCTCATGCTTAGCAGTCGCGATTAGGTACAACCACTGGACCAGGCAGTCAGTTTAATTTTTTTTTTAAGAATGTTCCATTGTGTTTATAAAATGTCCCAATATACTCTGTACGTCTGAATGTAAACTAAGTGTTGGTAAATTGATAACTAGGTATCTGATTGCCGCTTTAGGAAATACCAAAATATAAGGTTGTACTTGAGTTTTGTTTAAATATTTATAAAAAATCATTTGGAATTCGTAAACAAATTTTCGAATTGACAATTATAGAACTTCAAATATCAAATTCAAAATACATAAACAAATCGGTTCGACAGCCCCGATATACATAAATAAACGTTTTCGCAGCAACTAAACTACGAAACTGATTTCGGCAAATAATGTCCATCAATTCGTGACCGTTCGGATTTTCTCGGACTTCAGTTTATTTCGGGGTTGGCGACTACCACAGAGGTCTGACCTCGTTTCTGAAATAGATGCTCTGTTGGGACATATTAATATTAGGCGCAATAAGGGACGTGTTATTTGCTGTAATTATTATTTGCTGAAGTTGATTTAAAAACTTTGTTTGACATTGGTTTTATTTAACTAACATTATTTGTGGGCGGTTGTGTATTTGTTATGTTATATCAGACAGGCAATAATGATTCTCTCCAGATTTTTTAATTTTGTATGAGTATAGAAAATAAAAAACAGGCAGTCGCCAACCATATTATGTAGGTAGCTAAAATAGTGGTATTCACTAGTATTTTAGCGACATATGGTTGGACTGGAAGCCACTCCCAACATAGTTGGGGTCAGCTGCCAGTCTAACCGGATGCAGGTAAATAATATTTTACATGGAGCGACTGCCTATTTGACCTCCACAACCCAGTTAATACTGAGTAATACGATACCAGAGCAGCGGTGGCCCAGTGGTGGCGGCCCCGACTTACGAACAGTAAGTCGTGGGTTCGAACCCAGACAGGCGCATTACTTTGTGTAATTTATTTCATCACCGCTGCTCTCAAAACGGTGAAGGAAAACATCGTGAGGAAACCGGCATGTCCTAGAACCAAAAAAATCGAAGACATGTGACATCTACCAATCCGCACTGGGCCCGCGTGGTAGATTATAGCCCATTCCCTCTCATTGAGAGGAGGCCGTGTCCCAACAGTGGGAACATTATAGGCTGATGATGATGATGATGATGATGAATACGATACCACTTGCTAAGACTGGTTGTAAGACTTTTTGGGCCATCTGTAACGACTGCCAAAGATGTAAAATGAACCGGGACCACAGCTTAACGTGCTTTCCGAGGCACGGAGGAACCTCGGTATGTAAGGGTGGTTACCCATCCATAGACCAAGCTAGGCAAGCACGGCTTAACCTAAAGATCGGCCCGAGTGGCTGTTATTATTTAGCCATGAGCTCCTTAGGAAAAAGCTACGCAGATGATGATTGTATAAGTATAAAAAATACTACACATGAGTAAAATGGAAAAAAAATCTTGGGAAAAATTCTTCACGCTTGGGTTATATTACATAACATCAGGCCTGTATTTACCCATAGAGTTAGGTAGATGTGTACCTAGACAGTACACTCACATAACAATATTCATATCTTAACTAGATTTGTAGTCTGAAATAAATGCCTGAATATTAACCTAGAAAACAACCTAAAAAACCAGAAACACCACGAATAAATCCCAACTATTTAATTACAATACTATTGAAGACAAAAGGCACAAAAACGACAAATTTAAATCACCATTAACACAATTAACGTCGAAATAAATCTCGCCATTGACGGGTTTTCGAGTGTTATCAATTATAAGAGTCAGTCGGCCGTTTGAGCTTCCACTTACTTCTTCCTTTCATAGTGAGGAATTTTCAATTTAAAACAAAGGACTGTATTGGAAAGTAATTCGCATTCGATTCTTAAGAAGTCGTTGAAAGCCTTTTCTATTGTTGAAAGGAATTGCGATACGGGATGTGGACTTTTTATTTAAAACGACATTATTGATAGGGATTAAATTGAAAAGGGGAAAGACCATTATTGAGAGTAGAAAAGTGTGTAGTGTATTAGATATGATGACACGTTAAGAGGGAGAAGAACACAGATGGGTGTCGTCAGTAAAGCACCATAATTCTTCTAACCTTATTCCAATTGATTTAGGCACAATGCACAGTCTGTCTTTAGCGTGTTTAGGTGCGCATGCCTTCTTGTTATATTTCATTATTGCTCGTTTTCCCAACAGTCACCTTTGTTGTCGCCATATCATCTTTCACAATGTCTTTAGTCAACACTCACTTGAATATTTTGTCGTGTTTAAGGTAAGCACCAATTTTGTGAATCAACACACATCCTTGAGCACATACTTAAGCGATTCAATATATTTGAAACCTAAAATCATTGAGCTACATTTCCAAAAAGCCAATTATAAGTTTTGCACTCTGCTCTTCTTCATCAATTACATATAAATGTCTCAGCAATACTTCATCAGTTAATCTATATCCAGGCACTTTTGCAAACAATCAATAGGATAGACAAATCACGATTCAAAACCGGATCCGATGCAATCGAAGTGGGCGCCATTCACTATTCAGATCAGTTCGAGACTCAGGTAGAAATGTATCATTTCACTATTACTGGCTGCTATTTATTCATCTAGACTCGAGAGCAATCTATCAAAGAATGGGACAGAGGTGGATGGCATAAAAGATAAAAGAAAAGAGGGATTATTCTCCGTTCTGGGTCATTATGGATTGAGGGTGATCTGAGAATGTAAAAGCATTAGTTTTTGTTCAGTTTTTTTGAAGCCTTGGATTTGTTTCTTTTATTTAGGTTTTCTGCTTTTGGTTTTGGATGTTCAAAAAGTTAATATTGAAACCAAATAGATGAATAGCTTAATTGATAAACAGTAACCTTAAACACAATTGGAATGGATCTTGATGCAGATCGTAAACGAACGCTTCAAATAAAAGAGAACTGGATCTTTTTCAAATCGGACTTTGTTTCCAGCATGACGTTTGGAGCTGTACGCTAATTTGTTAATCTCACATCAATTGCATGTAAATATGGTACTCTAACGATTTCTCATAAAAGTTGCGGTAAAGGGGTTAACGGGAGTGAAAAATCGATCTAGCTAGGTCTCACTTTTTTTATTTTCACCCGAGCAGAAGTTGATCGTTCAGGTACTTCTATTTTAAATCATTAAAACACATTTAGTTCATTTAATCACAATCCAATCGTTGGAAGACCTCCCACTAGGTGGACCGATGACCTGGTGAAGGTTGCGGGAATCCGGTGGATGCGAGTCGCAAGGGACCGGTCAATGTGGCGACACTTGGGGGAGGCCTATGTCCAGCAGTGGACGTCTTTCAGCTGAGATGATGATGATGATGATGATGAATCAGAATCCAACATCAATTTACCGAAGCAAACGTAATTTCTCACCAAGTTTGGTCCAAGTTGAGGATTTGTTGACAATGTCACATTGTTTTCGCCATGTTGGTCGTTATCTCTAGACTTGTGGCGGAAGCAGCGACGCTTGACCGCTCTCATTTGTGACACTCCATCGGTTCATGCCACCCTGGTACATGTAGTGTACGGTGTATGTTTGAACTTTGATAAGATAGATCGAAATGCATAGATAGCTAGCTAAGTTTGATGAAACGAACCTACCTAAGCTAGACGAAACGGTAGGTGAAATAATGAAGTCACTATCAACAACTAAAAGTCAAAGAGATGCTCATTTTTTAATACATTCTAGTGATGGTACCCATTAGCAAAACCAGCCAGGTTAGATTGTGTTTTGTTTGTTCAGATTCAAAAAAATATTAAAATACGTAGGTACCATAAAAATAGGTCTAAGTAATCGCATACCTTGTCGGCATTTGGCATGAACCTACATGTGAGCAGGATGCGTCGGTTTCCTTATTGATAGACATACTAGCACCCTCGTCCAGCTCATCCAGATGAATTTGTCAATACGATTTCCATGCCATTCTACTTAGTAGCAATCCCTAACGAGATTGCATATAACTTCTTCCCCAGCCTAGTAAAGCTGGTCTAATATAAAATACACTCTTATACTTACACTAGCTTTTGCCCGCGACTTCGTTCGCGTGGAATAGTGACTTCCGGCAGATTTTTGGTTTTACCCACATAGTTCCCGATCTCGCGAGATCTCTTCAAAAATGAAATGTGGAAGATATTCTAGGGAACTCTTAAAAAATCAACATAATGAGCTCTGCGTTTGAATTGAAGATATGTATACTCACTTAGGGCATTAAAGCCGTTGTTGCCGATCGAAAAAGGCGAAAATGTTATTTTTCCCTTATTTTCAAAATATTATTTTGATTTGCCATTTCAGAAAAAAAGAGTCTCTCCCTTGACTAATTTTCTATTATTTTAGGCTTTAAAGATTATTACACCATTAAGTTTCTTACACCAAGACATTTCTATTAAGTTTCTTAATTACTATTAAGTTTCTTACACCAAGACATTTCTGTAAACCACGTTTTTAGTTTTGCCATCCTTTGCAAAAATATATAGGTCTTGTGGTTTTGACACTCTTGTGCACGCAACGTAGAGTTGTCCATGGGAGAAACAGTCTTTTTCAAGATGTACCCCCGCAACTTTAAGCGTTTGCCCTTGTACAACGGAACCAATTTTGAAAACAACCACCAGACAACTCAGCAAATAAACCTTTTAATCTACTAATACAACGGAGCCAATTTTAAATTTACGAAACGATTAATCCACAATTCCACGACAGTACCGAAGCGCTCGGCCGATACCCAACCAAATGCGTGTAACGAAACCATAGCGCGATCTAATTCGATCCCAACGCCATCTATCGAGCATAGTGACAACTCGGATTATTTATCTATGTCACCGTAAAATTGTCAAATACGTTATATTGTAATATCTCCAGCGATATTGTAAAGTCTCGAATTATTGTCAAATGAACATACTGCTTACAATAAAACGCATTATTTTTCGTGAAATGCATGCGATGGTAGTCAACTCACGCGGTGTGGAGAGAAGGAGGGGTCCCCCTTGCCCAGTGGTACCACTCTCATGAAAAGATACTGTACCATTCCTGAGAAATATTCGATTAATATAACCTAACCTTAAAACACTTCATATTCCCCTAAAAAGCGTAGTCGACGGAGCCCCGCTTCGCAGGGCCCCTATTTCCGGGTGCAGGGTTTAAAGGAACCTAACTAACCTAACGGGGGGGTGCCCCAAGTCCCGATTATGGGGGCAGAGATACTTCCGTATGTTCAGTTGACAATAATTCGAGATATTACAATATCGCTAGAGAGAAACACGTTATATTGTAATATAACGTGTTTGACAATTTTACGGTGACATCTATACTCCGTTCGGGCATTTTCTTTGTACTAAAAGTTTTATTATATTGATATAATTTTTTTTATACCTTTTTACTATTTATTTACTTTTTTCCGATGAATTAAAACAATAACATGAACCGAACTCGTGTAACGATCGACACCATTGCGCGATCACAATTATCTATACTCCGTTAGAGCATTTTCTTTGTACTAAAAGTTGTATTATATTATATTTTTCATACCTTTTTACTATTTATTTACATATTTCCGATGAATTTTCAGTACTGAATTGATGCCGACTCTTGACCAATAGATGGCGCTGTATGTCCGGAATAAATTTTATTTTTTATTTTATTTTTTGTAATAAAAAACTATCTTATGTCCTTTCTCAAGTTCCAAACTATGTCTGTACCAAATTTCACACAAATCGGTTCAGTAGTTTAGGCGTGAAGCAAAGACAGACAGACAGACAGACAGAAAGACAGACAGACAGACAGACAGAGTTACTTTCGCATTTATAATATTAGTTTGGAAGTTTGGATTTGTAATAAAAAACTATCTTATGTCCTTTCTCAAGTTCCAAACTATGTCTGTACCAAATTTCACACAAATCGGTTCAGTAGTTTAGGCGTGAAGCAAAGACAGACAGACAGACAGACAGAAAGACAGACAGACAGACAGACAGAGTTACTTTCGCATTTATAATATTATATAGTTTGGACGGTGTGGGAAAAATCATCTTTTACGGATTGGCTACGAAAAGTATCAAGCTTGATACTATTGTCGTTTAAATCGCCACTTAAATAGGGCAAGCAACATAAGTTATGAACACCTTTCTTTGCTTAACAATAATCCTATCCATTCTTGCACCTATTATCACAAAACAATGGTTATCCTAATTACCTGGCAACATACATATGTGCCAAACATTAGAAGCAGGTTGCAAGACCGCGGAACAATCTGCGTTGTTGATTACCCCGAGCGTCGTCCACTGACCGCATAGCAAGATGACTCGCTTTGTGTCCGCTACTGATCACTAATTTGATGCTGCAAGAGTAATGATGTTGATGTTTTAGTAAGAACTGTAGACGAAGACGAAGACAGTTGCACAAACTAGCATAGAGGTAATATAATCATACTACAAGATTTTAGGCATTTGTGTTGTTTGTTATCTACACTTCTTCACTAATATTACAAAGAGTAAAACGTTTGATATTTTGTTTGTAATAAACACACAAACAATAGTGTGTTTATAACGATTTAACTCAAGAACTATTTAAACCGATTTAAAAAAAAAAACTATTACAAAGCTACATCTTTACAGAGTAACATAAAGGCTATAAATTATATTTGTATCATGCAAATTGGCCGAACTACCACAATTTTTGCGGCCGAAGTCGCGTGCGAAGTGCTAGTGCTAAATAAATTTCTGAGCATCAAGATTCTGCCAGATAGAGAGAATCCGGTTTTAGAACACGTTTCAAGTTTTTTTTTAATATTTTTGAGTTGTCCCTAATGAAGATCATAGAAACAATATTCATGTATATTAAGCGAGTTTCCGGAAGTCTTACCAAGAGGTATCGTATAACCCAGTACTTACTGGGTTGTGGAGCTCAGAAAGGCAGTCGCTCCATGTAAAATACTGTTATTCAGCTGCATATAGTTAGACGGTAAGACGACCACAACATGGTTGGGCAATGCTAGGCATATGTTGATGATTAAGCGAGTTTCCAAGTATTTATGAATGTATTATCTATTAATAATTCTTCAAAAGTATTTAATAATTCCCACAGATACAAACTTTATCCGAAAATCTTAACAGTCCTTCAATAAAACACCTTGAAAACTTTGTCCCAAAAAGCAGCACTTTCCACACTGAAAGTAAACCAACAGTCGAAAGAAACCCAAAGTTGGTGTCTGCATTACGCGTGTTATGTAAATCGTGGTAAGTTAGTGAGGGTTTCTTCTGAGGAACTCGTTGAAAGCATCGGTGAACTGGGCTTCTTAAAAATTCAGAACGCTAAGAGTGATACCGCCTGTGGTGTTCGAAGACGAATATTTGGATGTGGTATCATTTTGTTTGCTTGTTTCCTATATTATTTTGCATAAGCAACATACAACGTAGGACCCAACATGATTCTTTTTCTATTACCTGGGTTTTCTTTTCGGGTAAAGATGATCAAAAATAAATTAAGACATGAATTATAAATTGTTGTCTCAATCTAAGATTTTTTTAAAGGAAAAATCAACGATCTACCCATCCTTGAAATGACTAGACAAAATCAAGACATTTTCATGTTCTTGTTCAGGCTCAACCAGATTTTACCTGCGATGACATCATAGGTATGCCTACTGCGCCACCGGACCATCAGAGATATTTCTGTCAGTCTTTGGACGCAACTCAATCACAGCTGACGACCCGAATGGTGCCGCGGTAGTGAGGCTACTTTACGTTCTTAGGGTCCCGGATTCGAATACCGTTAAGGACTAATATTTGTGTGATGAGCATAGACATTTATTTCCAAGTCATGGATGTTTACATGTTTAATAAGTATGTATTTACAAAAAAAAAGTATCTATGTAGCAAATTAACTATCTGGTGTCCACGACACAAGCCTCGTTGTTTAGTATGTCACTAGATGCCGCTGTTTGCAATGCCCAGCAATAAGTAATGTGACTTGGTATGACATGACAGTAAGGGCGCTTTCAATTTAGACGTTTCGTGTCGCGTCACACAACTTGCATGGCACATCCAAAAGCCACAGTACTATTCTGACTTCACAACTTCAACTCACGTTCACTTTATCACGTGGAAACTTTTCACTTTCCACACGCGATTGACGCACACAGATAGATACTCACTCGGCACTCGAGTTATCTCAACTGGCCAACTAAGTTTCGAGAGACGTTTACGGAATAAGTATGTATTTTAAATTTCGATGCCAGTGTACGTCTATTTGCTGTTTTATTTGAAGTGAGTGGTGGGATTTAGTTATATTGTATACTGAATTGAGTAATATGTATACAAGTGTTTTCACTTCAAAATTAAAAATACAACAAAAATAATATAATAATAATAATCATTTTATTTCAGACCTTTGATCCATAATTTGTTAGTAATACACTTATGTCTATGTTAGTAAAATTAATAGAATTTAAAAAATGTCAACGTAATCGAAATATCAAAAAATAATCCATTCAATAAAATACCTAAATACATAACAAACAAACAATCAATTCTTAGCACTTAGCATTGTCAGCAAATCAGACCAGAACCACCCAGATATATGATACCCACCCAGATAATATGCCAAAAATTATAACCAGATAGTTAAAATTTTTGGCATATTAGGTGTGCCAAAAATTATAACTATATAAATTAATAATTATAGCCCTATTTTACATAATTGACGAAATGTAGATAACTATTACGCAGACCTTGGCCTAACCTATCGGAGAGTAACAGTGATGATGCCAGTTATTTATTTTCCTAATACGAGTAATTAGTAATTTTGAAAAAAGTTTTTATCTTGCAAACAGCGTGTTGCAAACTCTTTTACATGTAATTATTTTTTAAGTAGATGGGACTGGTGTTTCGTACCAGACCGTTCTGTGCAAAACAGCCGAAACAAACTCTTGGTGAACACTCACATGAGGACCATGCAGATAAGTGTCGGAGATGGTAATTTAAAGAAAGAACCACACAGATTTGAGTTGCCCTGTCCGGTCAGTGCAAGCATTCGCCAGTTATTGCGTTGCTGCTACAAAAGTTACAATACTTAAACTAACAGCTATCTTACAACATTTCGCAAGTACCAACCAATGTATCGTCTAGATGATAAGCAACTTATGCAGCAGCAAACACTCTATCTCACAATTTGTGTACCTCGGGGTGTAATGTACTAACATAACAACTTCCATTGTTTTATCAAAAGCAACAAAGAGAACATTTGCACTGACTTAGAACTTTGACCTTTATTTTTTAAATGAGATTGTTCTTTGTGAAGTTTAAAAGAATATACTGTCTCTTGTGCTTTTGGAATTACGTGTTTGAAATATTAATTTGGTGGCAGTATTATATTTAAAACTAGCGGACGTCCCACGGTTTCACCCGCATAGTTCCCGTTCCCGTGGGAGTACGGGGATAAAATATATCCTATGTTACTCGTGGATAATGTTGCTTTGGAATGGTGAAAGAATTTTTAAAAACGGTCCAGTAGTTTTTAAGCCTATTCATTACAACCAAACAAACAAAGTTTTCCTCTTTATAATATTAGTGTAGATTTAGAACATAGAGATGAATTTAGGATTATATGGCTGGAGGAGCTCGTGTCTAAATAATAACAGCCGCTCGGGCCGATCTTTAGGTTAAGCCATGCTTGCCTAGGTTGGTCTGTGGATGGGTGACCACCCTTACATACCGAGTTTCCTCCGTGCCTCGGAAAGCACGTTAAGCTGTTGGTCCCGGCTGTCATTTGTCCATCTTTGGCAGTCGTTACAGGTAGTCAGTGGTCCAAATAGTCTGACAACCAGTCTTACCAAGGGGTATCGTATTACCCAGTATTAACTGGGTTGTGGAGGTCAGATAGGCAGATGATGATGATGGCTGGAAAGGAGGTAATTACTGAGGTGTGAGTAATAGAGGAGTATGGAAGAAGAAGCCATGCTGCGCTGATAGAATAGAATAGAATTTTATTTTGCAAATATGGGTAGTACATAATAGTTCTTCAGATTACATTTAGCTCAGCCACGTTTTACCAATCGGCATGCATACATTTCAATTATTATTATCATTATTATTGCACTTATTTTGATCCATTTTAAAATTCACTATTATAATATTTTTAAATCATCAACTTAATTAAAAACATATGTTAGTATTAAAAGGTAAATTAGTATCATTAAATTACTCATGTCATTACTATTACAAATATCATACTATTATCATTACATTATTTAACATGTCATTACTATTACAAATATCATTATTATTACAATTACAATGTCAAAGAATCAAAATGTCAAAAGAATCAAAATGTCAAAATAACAAAAAATAAAAAAAAAATCAAGTTCAAAATCCCATAAAAAATAAAAAAAATCCCAAATAAATTGAGAACTGTGCATGAGAGTGATGATGATGAGATGGATTTAAAGAAACAGAGAACACGTTCAGCATGAAATTGTCAAAAGCATCAAAATAATATTTATTTTCATTTCACCAATATCAATTTGGTTTTCGTATATAGTGTAACGATGCCTTTTATAGAATTGATTAGACTCTCATTGTAAACCTTGACGCAGGTTGTAGTCGATACCTCATATTGCCGTATAATTAAAGTTTTATCGGGTTTGACCATTGATATATAATACATCAATGGGTTTGACGCAGAATGTGCACAAAACAAAATGTGCACTTATATTTTATCGATGCAAACACACAGTACAGCAATACAGTTCAATTATAACAATCCACAAATAATCAATGGAAGGCACTCTGAAAAAAAAAACAAATAGCAACCAACAAGAAAAAAGTTTCCAAAACTGGAATTAACAATTTAAAACACTATCCGCATCATTTTAACGCTGCTTCAGATAAACCGCACAAAGTTCGGCCGTTTCCAACATTTTTGGAATTACGCAAAACAATCCGCATGAATTATTACCCTTTCGGGTATTTGTTTCATATACAAAACAGAGCCTATTAGCGGAAACAGGGCCTTTTATTGAGCTATTACGTAAATTAACAGTACATATGACCTTTATGTTATGTGGTACATTTTAAATGGATATTATTCGTATCCTTAAATCTCCATTATTATATTCGTGCTGGTGAAATTGCTGGCTCTTTAAGATTAATAGCTGAAAAGGTCTAATAGGGTTAATGGTCAAAGTAGAATAAGTTTATGTCAAAACGCATTGGCCCTATTTAGACGACGATTTACGACTCAAATAAACCGCTCCTTAAACGAAAATGAGAGTTCTCAACGAACTTCATAAAACATAATACGTATGAAAAATGGAGGTACAATACAAAAACTCCAAACTTTAGTTTCGGGCCCTTAAGTACTTTATCGGACTTCCGCAAAAAAATGAAAAGAGAATCCGACCTCTGCGATCAAATTAACACGACTTCTCAGAAAGTTGGTGTAATTATAAAACGTAAGAAAAAAATATACCCAAAAACTGTTCAAGGATAAGTGGGATAAAGCTGGTTATTCACTAGTCGACAAAAGAATGTGATATAGACTGGAAAAACAAATAGATGGATGAATGAAAAGGAATGGATTGGATTCAAACAAAATTTTCATAGATAGTGCTGCCATCTGTGTGGTTAAGGACATCAACTTTTCAACTGTTCTCGTTCGTGGCTCGCGAAAAACGCGTTGTCTAAAATAGCTCGTTATGACAGTTTACAACTGTCATAACGAGCTATTTTAGACAACTTGTCAGTGAAGTAGATAGCCTAGCGGTGACAGCGGTTGTCTTGTGAATAAAAGTTCACAAGTTCTAATCCTCAGTCAAGAATGAGTTTTTGTATTTATTTGGTTGAACAAAAACTAACAGCGCTATCTAACAGCTTAGGTACACAGCTTAGAAAACCAGAGTTGCGCATCTATCTTGTATTATATAGTGTATTATCTATGGGTAAGTTTGCTCCATCACTTTTACTCACCAGCTAAAAGTCTATGAAAGCCAAGGTGGCGGGAATTTTCTCTTCTTAGACGAATTTTGACGCCCAAGAAGTGCCAATTGTCAGCCTTACTTCATCGGCGGACAGTGCTGAGGAATTTTATTTTTTTTGTCGCCGAGTGAATACGTAGCCGAATTTAAACAGAAAACAGAAGCAAGGGCAGGTAGCTGTTTCTTTGACGGCTTCTATTCAATCGCTGTTTCGTTGCTAACATTTTTTATTACAGAGTGGATCTGAGCAGTCATTAAAACTTTTTGACGGGCCCTACTTTAATTGTTATGGATATCTTGTTAAAACGGAAATGTAGACAATTAGGTATATTGTTTTTCAGAAGTTTTGCAACTTCACGTCTTTCTTTATTCGAAAATCAGAGATTTATTAGATTAGGAGGTGTTTAGTTTGTTTTGTGATTTTTCAGGAGTTTTCATGTCATATTTCTCGGTCGATGCTCAATAACTTTTGGTTGAAACTTCATACTCAAGTGACTTACCATAAACATAATTTATTGCGAATACAAAAGAAGAATATAGTCCTCAAAATATTATCATAATATCTAACTCCTCGTTTGGCTGACACGCTGAGGTCCTGGGTCCGATTTCCAGGTCGGGCGAAATGTGATTAGGTTTATTCCGTCAGTAACAGCTACGCAGTCTAGATTTGTGCCCGAATGATGGCCATAGGTTCGCTCCCATTTCATGAGACTTAAACATATTAGGCAAAATGTGGGTGTACTAGTAAGTACACCTCTGCCTAACCCATAAGGGATAGCAGGCGTGATGTAGCTTAAATTCAACTAACACAAGGAAGGTCATAAACTTTCATAAGAAAATTGATCAAAGTCAGCACTTTAAGATCTGAAAAACCATTTCAACCCCATATAGCAACGTCATAGCAAATATAACTGACCAAAACAAACCTCAAGTACTGTCCACACACAACATACACCAGTAATCCCCTTAAAAGCAAACTATGTTATAAAAAATGCGTTGACGCTGTCTGACAAAGTGCAGCCGCATCGTATGTCGGAGACAAAGTGTCGCCATTACTGTGTCCTGCTACCCTCAGTACTCGCGTCTCACTGGCTAGTGTTAGCAGATTAGTTTTTGTACATACACGTAATATTTTATAGAAAATAATTAAAGTAAATGAGACTTACTGGGGTGAGTAATTAACTTGGAATAAAATGATGAAATAAGAGAACTCTTTCGTTGGGTTAGAGGTCGCAAGTATTACTACTGAGCATGATGGGTTGCGGAACCAGGTTCTGGTTCCATATTAAACCCGGTTTTTCCCGGGTTTTACTAGGGGACCAAAATGGGTCTTGAGTTTGAGTGGTGGGTTGAACAAAGTAATATTAGGTTTTTACATCAGGAATTGCTCATTACCTAGCGTTGATATTGAATAGTACGACGATTGTGGATAGATCAATAAATAAATGAAATTTTGATTAAAATAAAAGAAGTAAAGGCAAAAACGAAGGATCACAAAATAAAAATACATGATGAATTAAACATTAAATAAAAAAAATAAAAAACTCCTGACATAATTATAGGGTCATAATTTCAAGTATATGATTCTACTAGTCAAGCCCTTTCATTTGATACCCATATTGAGTGAGTTACACAGCTAAGAACACTCCCGACTAATTTACTTTTCAAACAAAAAAAAAACAAAATCAAAATCGGCTCATCCGTTCAAAAGCTACGATGCCATAGACAGACACACACACACAGATACGTCAAACATATAACACCCCGTCTTTTTTAAGTCGGGGGTTAAAAACGATAAAATATAAATATCGAAGAACCGTTTACCAAGAGTAAACGGGGAAATGGAAGACAATAAAAAGGCAAGATTTTGTACATCAATTGTGCTAAAAATAGAAGCTTTTAAATAGGTTGAATGATGGAAAGATTTTTTTTGGAAGCTCTCATTTTGTAAGGAAACCGTATAGTTGGTCCCTGATAAAAGATACCTACAATGTTCTTATAACCCGACTACGAGATAGCCTAAAGGGTTATGATTTCTTCTAGAACACACGGCTCGAGACTTGAAATTAATGTAGTTTTGGACGTTGCTAAATTCTGCTAAGTTCAAGTTAGTTGAAATTGAGATCTAGGCTGATTTGGAGGAAATAAGACTTAGAATTAATTCCAATGGAATTTATAATCATGGTACTACACAAATGTTAGATAAATAATAATAATAATAAACCATTTATTTCAGGTAACAAAGACCCATACATAAATACCTTAACCTAAATATACATACTAATAACATTTTTTGTTAGTATCGTAACTTAAAAACTATGTTAGTACACGATGCACTTCACTTGCACGATCTTTTGTGCGTTCTTGTGGATTCTGTCCGCAGAAACGACGGAAAAGAAACGGGTAAGAAATCAATATCATCGTTGTCATAATAACCCCTAAAATACAGGTCTAGGCGTGGTTTGTTGGTTAGGATCAGATTTGTGGAAATACACACGTTTGCTTTTTTAATATGACCGGCTGGTAACATGTATTTTGAAGTGTCAAATAAATAAAAAAATATGTAGTCCACTGCTGGACACATGCCTTTCCAATCGCACGCCATTCAACTTAGTCTTCGGCAATAAGATCGTCGTGTTGAAAGTACGAAAGGAGAAGTCGGTAAACGTAACTAAGGTAGGACGGCCTTAGGATTGGTAGAACAATGATCTTCGCATTTACCGTAGGTACCTACGGTAAAATGTACTTACAATAAGCATATTTTAGGTGTTGATTTGCCTGATGAATTCTGCGAAACGAACATAACAAAGAGAAGGGTTATCTATGCAAGTCTCAAATTTCAAATTTTTTTTTTTTTTTTTTTTCAAATTCATTTATTGGTGTGATTTTTGGTACATTTTTTTACATGAGATCTTAAAAATAAAAATAGTTCCTCAAAAATCTACCATAAAGGTGTACACTCTTTTACATTATCAGTTATTATTATAAAAAAAATAATCAAAATGTTAAAATAAAAATAATTACCTACAATTAAACACAAAAAAAAAAAAAACTTACATTAAACAATTTATTGAGTATACATATAAAACAATGAATGGAAATGGAGATAATAATACAATGTCAATAATAGAATATAATAGGATAAAATTTACAAAGTCAATTAAATAAAAATATCAATGTCAAATAAGTTACAATTTCTCATTAAGGAATTCATCAATAGTATAATAACATTTTTCCAATAATAGATGTCTTAATTTGCTTTTAAATTGAATAATGTTTAAATCCTTAATTCCATTTGGTAATTTATTAAATATTTTAGGGGCCATGCACAGTATGCTCTTGTGCATCAAGGCGGTCTTTGATGGTCGAATGCATAATTCATGTCTATATTCTTTTCTAATCATTTTATAGCGATTTTCAGACGCTTTTTTGAAGAGATGCATGTTCTTTTTAACGAATAAAGCAGTCTCAAATATGTACAAGCAAGGTAAAGTCATTATTTTTAACAATACGAAATAAGGTTTGCAGCTATCAGTTATTTTTATACCAGTAATAGCTCTAATGCATCTTTTTTGCGATTTGAACACCATTTCCTTATTGCAGGAGTTACCCCAGAACATGACTCCGTAGCGTAGTATAGAATCGACATATCCATAATATGCAGTGACTGCCGCTGCTTGATTGACTACTTTCTTTAATTTATACAAAGCAAAAGCAAACTTACTAATTTTTTTAATTAATATTGAAGTATGTTGTTTCCAATTGAGTTGATTGTCGATTGTTAAGCCTAAAAATTTTGTATTTACAACTTCTTCAATTTTTTCATTATTAAAGCTCAAATTTAGTTCAGAGTTAGCTACTCTTTGACGAAAATTCATAATTTTTGTTTTCTTTAAATTTATAATTAAGTTGTTACGCTCTAACCAGTTAACGGCTTGTTGTAATGCATTTATTATGTCAGCTTCAAAGTCATTATTATTTTTGTCAAGTTTAACAGTAATAGTACTGTCGTCGGCAAACAATGTCATGGGATAGGGAATATTTTGAGGGAAGTCGTTTATATATATAAGAAATAATAAAGGCCCTAGCACACTGCCTTGGGGAACTCCATAACATATTTTTCGTTCTTTAGAAATGTATTTTATAACGGTTTTGTTTAATTTACAAATTCGACTTATCTCTGTATGTTGTGTTCTATTTTTTAAGTAGGAATTTATGAGTGATAAAACATTTCCCCTTATCCCATACGCATTTAATTTGCTCAGCAATATATCATGGTTGACCAAGTCAAATGCCTTGGTCATATCCATGTATATTGCCGATATTGGGACTCTTTCATTCATGTTAGCTATGATAACATTAAGGAAGTCGTATATTGCCATATTTATTGAATGGTCTTTCCTAAATCCTTTTTGTTCTTTCACAAGTATATTATGTTTGTTGAGGTATCCGTATATAGACCTACAGATCCACTTTTCGAATATCTTAGATATTACCGGAATAAGAGCTAATGGCCTGTAATTTTTAATGTCTTTTTCATCGTCTTTTTTAAATAAGGGTTTTATAACAGTAGGCTTAAGCTTCTCAGGGTAGGTTCCAGACACAATACTTAAATTAATTATGTAGCTGAGAGGTTCTGATATTATTTCTGAAACATATTTATCTCATGAAAACATTGCTTTGAACTTTCATTCAACGATGGATTCTGAAAATTAATTAAACCTCACGAATAATGAAGAGAGACACAATCCATATCTATGTCTATAATTTCGAACCCGGATTGAACTCAAGACCCATCTGAGAGTAAATAGAAACTGTTTCCGTCAGCAATACAGATGCAAATCGACTCTGCCCAAAGGAATATTTAGCGAGACGTCCCTTGAATTCTGACACCCATTTGAACCTACAAAATGCGTTTGAAATAAGTCTAGTGACACACTTAACAAAAATTACGTTGCGAGAAATGTACAGTCGCCAGCAGATCAAGAAACTGTCAAATTTTTTTCAATCAACCTTGAATCTAATGCTTTAGCGTAAACGTTGAATATTTATTAAAGAATTTTGATAGATTGTAGTAACTTGATGTGCTAACTTGCTGTGATCAAAAAAATTTGACCCGGATTTTTTCTTTCGTCACGTAAACCAAAATTGACGAAGATACGACGCTTTTAAAATTCCTAATACGTCACGCCTTGGTATAATTTTTAGTGAGTTCTGACGTCACGAGCCTCCACTCTCAAGTTTTGATGCGTTTTATCTATGTCAATATTCATTGATTTACATAAACAACAAATAAGTGTCCATTATTTTCCAATAATCTAACTGACTAGTTAAATAAATTTGCAATTTTTTGATACTGTCGTGGTGCCTATTGCAAAACATTTGTATTCATCACAAACATTTTGCGAAACAGTGACAACGTTGGTTTCGATTTCGCAATGCATTAGAACGTCTTTGCACAGCTATATTCAGTTGCTATGATACAATATCGATAATTTCAAGTAATTGTTTTCTAAATAAATGCAAAGAACGTTGAAGTTCTAATCCACCGATTATTGCGCGCATACGCCAAAACGTGACAAAAGACTTCATCTAGTGTGTAGAAGACATGCTGTGGCGATCAATAAATTGGTATAAGGGCAGGGGAATACACCAATCGCTGGAACAGAAGCTACACGCACAAACGACACGCGTCTTGCAACAGCGACTAAAAAATCGCTTACAATGAGTCACCGCGAAGCGCTTGTTGCATAACTTGAGGCTGTGAACAGATCCTAAGGTTTCTAATAAGAGTGATAACGGAACACGTTTCTCATATCGTATTTGCGAGCCAATATGTCTGAATTGCTAGGGATGGGACCGGTATAGGACATTTTACTGTATCATGATCACTCGAGAAAAAACGCGGGCTTTTTTGTCACGTCGGGTAAACATGAGTTTCTTTCATTGCAGAGTATTTTCTGTGTATGTCTGAATAAGCAATAAAAAACAGAAGACAGCTTTGGTAAAATAAATATGAAATAACTTACTGTATTAATAGTGTACAGTCAAATACTTAATTAGTAAACTAGGTACTGAAAATTATGTTGAATTCGGAATCCACGGACATCATCAGGGATAAGACCTACTTGAGACTGGAGATGTTGTTTATGATTAATACTTAAAGTAATACTTAGCGTTGTCATACAGCGTCGTAACGCCGCCAGTCTCCTGCAATGGGGCATTATCAGTTGACAGCGTTGAGGATAAGTTTTTTGAAGCCATTTTTTAGCTTATAGTTTAAGTTAGTTAGTTTAGTTTAGTTAGTGAATTAACGATATACTTTAAAAGTAAATTGGTAACATTACCATTTTGACGACCCGAATGGCGCAGGCAGTAGTGAAGCTGCTTTACGTTCTTTGGGTCCCGGGTTCGAATCCCAGTAGGAGCAAATGTTTGTATGATGAGCATGGACATTTGTTTTCGAGTCATGGATGTTAATATGTATGATGAGTATGTATTTACAAACCAAAAAAGTATCTATGTAGTATATCAACTATCTGGTGTCCACGACACAAGGCTTGTTGCTTATTGTGGCACTAGATGGCGCTGTGTGTAATGTCCAGCAATATTTATATTTTTATTTATTTATTTTAAATAGTTTTCACGTAACAGTTAGGCAGAGGCAGCCCATGGTACCCACATTTCTCTATCACCATTCTCTTGCCCTTATCGCAATTCATTCGGGTTTGGCGCAGTTCTTCCTTACTTCTTTAGTTACGTTTAATTCGCGTTTAGGAGCGTGTCTATTGCCATCAACCGGTTCCAAATTCAGACTCAGGCCTGTTACCGAGAAATTGTTGGTTGAAAAAAATAAATAGGTTTTTCCTGGACGTGAATCGATCCCAAAACCTCATGCAGTAGTGCTTGTGACCAATGATCTTGACAAATGTTGTTACAAATGATCTGTGAGACTCGACCAAAGCTAAATCCTTCCAAGACTTTCACAGGCGCTGTACCTTAATTATGTAGCCAAAAGAACATTTTTAAGTCACTGGCTGCAGCGCTACTTTGGTTAAAATTGCAACTAGTCATAATTAGCTTAGAAACCTAATTAGGAACTTGACTTAGTTCATTATGCGGGGTCTTAAGTGCTTTTCTAATTAGAATCGCACAATTACCGTAGCAATTTAGTTGTTATTATTGTGAATTATTCACTTGTGATGTTTATTTTTACATTGCTTTTTGCTAAACTAACTCGTCATGTATAATGGGATCTTCCCCGTGACCCAAATGGGGTATATAACACCTAATTAACGCCTTTTGGGTATAATTTGCAGAAATCATTGCCTTTGTAGCAACTGGACAGATTAGCAACTGGACAGAGCGCTGTCATTAAAATAAGTTTATAAATATGAAACATAGGAACATGTAGAAACATGGAGGTCTGCCCCGCGTGGTCGAAACACCGCCTTGTCCTCGTAGCGTTTGTCCGGTGGTGGCGCCCTCTCGCGTCCGGCCCTGGTGTAATCCATGGTCCGGAGCGAGACGGAATGGGAAGCCGTCACCTCCTTCTGCGAAGCTGCAGTCATGCTAGAGAAGGAGGTGGCTGAACGCGAGAGGGAGAGAACCTCTCGCCCCAGCCGCCGCGGGAGTCGCACCAGGCCGTCCGTCTTATGACGACAGGCCGTGTCGACAGCGCGTTTGTGTTCCACGCGCGCCTCAAAGAGATGTCAGCACATTGAAGGGCCCCGCAAGGGCCGAAGCCTGCTGGGGCTGCGGGACTGTTCGAAAGAGATACCGCAGCCCCGGAACATAAAGGGCGAGGAAGGAACATTAATGGGTTTTAGTCAGTTTGTCAAGTCTGACAGTCCCTCCCGTTCCGCCCAGTGGAGAGTGAGAGAAGTTATTTGATGATTTTCCACCCGTAAAAAAAAAGGGTCTTAGGCCTATTTAGACAAATAGGAAATAATGTGAAATAATTATGTATAATTTAAAATCATGTTAATTTTACCAGTCGTTTTGACCTATTGTTTTTATAATTTCACATAAAATAACATCACGCCTATTCTTTAACGAGGTGTAAGACAGATGTATCCGTAATAGGTGTAAATAGACTCCTAGAGAAGTCGAAAGGCCATACCATTGTGTGACAGTTAGTGAATGATTTCAAGATGTATTAAAACTAGGTTCTTTGAATCTAAATAGAGTGACATTCTACCAACGATGTCGGAAAATCGTGACATACGCTTCCCTTCTGAAAGTGGTCGTCGGAAAACGAAACGCCGCGCTGCTAACTTTGAAATTGATGGAAAAACGTTTCTCTGTAGACTTACATAAAATTTATTCAGAAAGAAAAAGGTATAGGTAGGTATCCTTAGAGAAGCTCGTAGCTAAATATTAACAGCCGCCTGGGTCGATCTTTAGGCTAAGCTTTGTTTGCTTGCCTTGACGACGGTTGGAACGTAGATGGTTGAGCACCCATTACATACTGAGTTTCCTCTGTGCCTCGAAAAGCACTGCATTAAGCTATTGATCCCGCTTGTCATTTGTAAATCAGTCGTTACCGTATTACCAAGTACTAACTGGGTTGTAAAGGTCAGATATGCAGTCGCTTCATATGTGGTTTACAATTTAACCCACAAACTACATTGTAAAATGTAAACCAAATAGTTTGCTCGACGGTACTATTGCAAATGTGACATTGTCCCAATCTGGTGCAATGTGCTGTGAACACTGAAACGCTTAAATGAAATCAATACTCCTTTGTCATAATTTCCCATACCAATATTGCAGCTAATCAAATCGCTTCAACAAGCAAAAAGACCTTTGATCAAATCAAGATACAAATTCCGGCTAATTTTCAATGTGCCCGCAAACTATTTTACATAATGAATTCTAACAGAGCGTTCCCCGAAGTGAAATATTAAAATCGTTTGGTATACCCTTAATTTAAATTTCTAAATTTTCGGGAAGGATTAGAATGGATGGTCCGCGGTGTCCGATGTATTCAGCCAACCGTGTTATTTTTATTTCAGTATCTGTTTCGTGTTGTTTCATGCCGTTATTGGGGTACCAACAAAGCTCTATTGTTAGGCCGCAAATGGGACGCAATGTGCCGTCATTAATTGTTATATCAAATATGAGAATTATGTTATTCAGGGTAATTTGTGAAAGTAAAGTAATAATTGAGCGTACCTAACTTGCAATTTCCTTTTACGACTAATGATTTAACTGTTGCTTTTGGTAACTTAAAACTGGATAGTTTCTTGGTATTCCTCTTTAGATAACCCTTCTACTTCCTGCAAGTGTTAATTTTCATTTTCTTTAGCCTGTACTTTCCAACACTAGTAGTCAATAGCGTCCCAGAAGTCAAGTCCTTCCGAGAACTCGTTTCCCGCGCCATCTCTAACCAGCTGTAAGTATAAAATTACTTTTCTCAGGCAGTGCTGTTATACTCCTGGGCAAAGGCGTCCCGCTCAAGTCCTTCCAGGAATTCTTTTCCTCACCTTGAACCAGCTCTAAAGTATTAAAATTACTTTCATGAAAATAAGATTCTCTGCTTCGTCGTATTGATGTTTAGTATGCACTGGCAAGTGACAATAATGTTCAAACTTGCTTATTCTACGTTGCTATAGCTACCAAACTTTTTTATTAATATTTTAAAAGCTAGCCTGTACATACCTACTGTCCTTGCCCACTTGGTCAATGGCCAAAGGTCTCCTTCCATTTTTTTCCATCCATACTTTTGATATTTTTATCAAATCTTTAAGGAAATTCCCAGAAAAAAAAAGTTTAAAAAAAGTTTTAAAACAAATCGTTGTTTGTTTCAAGAGTTTATAAATTAACGAATCGACAGATGATTCTAGTAATTTAATACACTTGTTTTAATTAAATTTTCAATACAAACTAGAAAAATATAAAACGGTAAAGTTTCAAAGGCTGGTATTATCATTTACGAGGCTTCGCACGTCAAAGTAATTAAAACTTTTGAGTAAAAATTCTGGATTAATAAGCTTCGATGGAAACTGCCAACAACTTATTTGACGTTGCATTAATTAAATTTCCTAGCATTAGAATACAATTAAAATGTCATTAACTAGTTTTGCAAGAATATTATGAGTACGTCGAACAGTTAATAGTTTAGTCGACGCCCGTTAATGTCTTTGAAAGTGACAGTATATCTCACTGAATATTTATGAGCAACACAAAATAATTACCTTTCGTTTTGAAAATGGACTAAAATTTCCTGTTTTATTTCCAAAGAGCGATAAAGTAAATTCAATTGATTTAATTGGGAAAAAACCTATATATTTAGTTAATACAACCATATTTATAATAAAAACTTTTTTGCAAAAAATAAAACCGACTTCACACAAAAAAGTGAAAAATAACTTTAGCTTCAGAAGTCGGTGACCTTTATTTGATTGATTTAGTTTTTTTGTCACCGACTTCTGAAGCTAAAGTTATTTTTCACTTTTTTGTGTGAAGTCGGTTTTATTTTTTGCAAAAAAGTTTTTATTTTTCACTTTTTAGTGGTTCACATGTGCATACCCTTTCACAGCGTACCAGCGTGATTTTTTGTTATGAACTGGTGTAAACAATAGACAGACATGAGATTTCAGCAATCCCAGTAAGAGACACACATTTGCTACATTTAATGAGGAGTTCCGTTGCCTTTCTCCGAAGTTTTTCATCTAATCTTTACCAAATTTAAATGGGATTACTCCGAGAAAGTAGGTAGTCTTTCTAAAACTACCCAAATCGCTTCTGGTGTGCCTATAAAATTTGAAAAGTTCTCTCTATTTCTCCAGGATCCCACTATCAGGATCCTGACTTGATGATTATGGGACCTTCTGGGAAGTGGTATACTTCAAACAATTAAAAAACAAATTCGGTCCAGTCATCTTCGAGTAATCGGGGAACATTGAATTGAGAACCTTCTCCTTTTTGAAGTCGGTTAATAACGACGTTATGGTACGTGACCCAAATATCCGGATAGCCTTTAAAAGATTTGGCCTAGTATCGTTAATTTGCTCCTAAGAATTGAAGAGCTCCGTTCCTTTGTCATGGATCCCATAATCAGAACCTAACCAAATTCTCATCAAACTACCCTTGAAGTACCCTTGCCAATAAAATAAAATAAAACAATACATGTCAAAGTAACGGCTTATCCCCAATAAATGGAACTTAATACACCTAACTGTCGAAATCTGGGAATATTGTACACATCTGCGTACCCCCTCAGAGCATACAGGCGTGATGTTACGTCATGATGTTGTATAAACAATAAACATTCAAGCGATTGCAGCAGTTACTGCAGATTTGCCGTGTATTTTTGAAGAGTTCCATTGTATATCTCCGAAGATCCGGATCAGATCTTCAGCAAATTAAAATATAACCACACGGGAAGCAACAGCTTTCAAATTAAAAAAGAATCATCAAACTCGGTTCACCCAGTCGAAAGTACTGAGGTAACAAACACTGTCGAAATCTGGGTGTACTGTACACATCTGCGTACCCCCTCAGAGCATACAGGCGTGATATTACGTCATGATGTTGTATAAACAATAAACCTACAAGCGATAACAGCAATCACTGCAGATTTGCCGTACATTTTTGAGGAGTTCCATTGTATATCTCCGAAGACCAGTATCAGATCTTCAGCAAATTAAAATGGGACCACATGGGAAGTACCAGTTTTCAAATAAAAAAAGAATCATCAAAATCGGTTCACTCAGTCGAAAGTTATGAGATAACAAACACAAAAAAAAAAAAAAAAAAAAAAAACCTACAGACGAATTGATAACCTCCTCTTTTTGGAAGTCGGTTAAAAATAGAGTAGAAACAGTGGCCTACACCGTATATGGAAGTTTTGTGAAATTATTTATGTTTCTGAAGCAGCTACAGAAACATAAATCTTATGGCAATCGGTAACTTTCAATTAGTGAAAGAATTTTAGGAATGGAGTGAGAAGTTTAAAAAAAAGATATTTTTTTTGACTCCCAAAACTAGATAAACTAAAATAAAAACATTATTAATGCAGCCCCGTCATCAAACTAAAATAAAAACATTATTAATGCAGCCCCGTCATTGTATCTGCTAAACACTGTGATTACTAACTAGTCTGCAAAATCACAAAAAAATAACAAATCAATTCTTAGTTCCATGTTCCGAAACGGAAGTTTGAAATCACATTTCTTATGAGAGGACCTTTTATACCACCCACGAAATTGAATTTCGTACTTTATTTTTAGTTCAAGTTCAAACATGATATCATTCAACAGTATACTAGGTTGACTCCGTTATCTGATCCAGTGAAATTGGTTTATCTCCGTCAGGTAAAACCTACACGGTTTCATGTCAATGGAAGTGGCGTAGGCGGTATACCATTACAATTTTTACGCCTCTGCAAACATTGCGTAGAGCCTTAAAAAACAGGAGATTTTATCGTGTAGACTATCAAAGTTCAAGGACACTTTTCTATGTAAACAGAGTCATGCTATAAGTTTGTTGTATCTGGTATTGAAAAACGTCAGCTTTTAAACGCTCCTGGGTATTTTTGTCGACTTAAAATAAGTATGTGGTTGAGGCTCACAAGACCGAATTATACGAATCAATTTCATAGCCAATAATATTGACGTACTTACATGTTATAAATATTGTACACCCCTTGGATATCTTCTGTTCACCTGTGGCAAACAATAAATAAATAAACAATAAAGGAGTTCTTGGGATGGCGATATTCTTAAAAATAAATCTTAAAATTGATTTTTTTTTGGTGGAAACTTCGGCTATTATTTGAGACCAAAACACTTCTTCAGAGCCATAAAAAAACTACTGAAAAACACACTACTACAATATTTAATAGACGCACTTAGCCTCATTTTTTTCAATTCTGCTCCCAATATATTTAACGTCATAACATTCTTGAACAAGTAAACAAATTATGGCCGTAATGTTTTCATTTCAAAATAAGGATGCAGTAAGCCGTAGATTGACCACTAATGAACCACAAACGTGGTGCAATGACCACGTAATTGGCATAATCTATCAAATTCAAACATAGGTAACATTAATGAGAATTCTGAATATACTGCGCCAGCATAATTAATGATGTATTTGTTAATCAACATGTGAGTCTCGACTAGATGCAGGATCATATTTCTACTTGTACATGTCTGCGTCACATTGTAAAAACCGTTAGATTGTAATCTATCTAGTGAGATTGTAAACTGTCGAAAATTGTCAACTGAATATAGTGATTACAAAATGACTCATTATTTTTCGATAGATTGTAATCTGTCGAAGTGAAACCGTAAAACGGGCGGGAGTGAGAAGGATTCCCCTTTGCCCCCGGTACCACTCCCATGAAAAGATAATGTACCATTCCTGAGAAAAACCGATTAACTAATGCAACCTAACCTCAAAACACTTTATTTCGACGGGGCTCCGATTTCAGTCTCCAGGGTTTAAAGTCCCGATTATGTCCCCGCATGCATTTAAAAATTTCACGATGTCACTTCGACAGATTCTAAACTAGAGAAAAATCTATGCATAAAATGGTTGCTGCGAAACGACTTTTCAACCGAATTCCAAAAAGAGGAGTTTCTCAATTCGACTGTTTTTTTTTTATTATTTTTGTTACTACGGAACTCTTCAAAAATTTATAAACGGCAAATCTGCATTGATTGCAGCAATCGCTTGGATGTTTCTTGTTTAAACAACATCATGACGTAACATCTCACCGGTATGGTCTGAGGGGGTACGCAAATGTGTACAATATACACCCAGATTTCGACAGTTAGGTGCGTTAAGTTCCATTTATTGGGGATAAGCCTATTACTGTGACATGTATTGTTTTATATTTTATTGGAAAATAATGTACTTAAAGGGTAGTTTAAGAGTTGGGTTAGGTTCTGCAGATGGGATCTATGACAAAGGAACGTAACTCTTCAATTCTTAGGAGCAAATTAACGATACTCAGCCAAATCTTTTATAGGCTAAACTGATTTTTGAGTCACCTACCATAACGTGGTTATTAACCGTCTTAAAAAAAGGAGGAGGTTCTCAAGTCCATTTTCTCCGATTACTCGAAGTTGGCACGACCAATTTTGTTGTTTTTTTTTTGTGTTTGAAAGGGTATACTTCCCAAGTGGTCCCATAATCATCAAGTCAGGATCTGATGATGGGATCCTGGAGAAATAGAGAGAACTCTTCAAATTTTATAGGCACACCAGAAGCGATTTGGGTAGTTTTAGAAAGAGTACTTTCTCGGAGTGATCCTGTTTCAATTTGGTGAAGATTTCCGTCGATTGTTTACACCAGTTCATAACATAACATCACGAAAAAATACTTGAAATTATGACTATGTGTCGGGGTTTTTTTAAATTTTTATTTTTATATTGTGAGGGCATTGTTACCCACCGTAATAATGCCCTAGAAATTATTACCAATACTACGATTTTAAATCCAGTTCCACCAAAATCACATTTTCCACACTTGGTTGATTCATCATCAGCCTATAATGTTCCCACTGCTGGGACACGGCCTCCTCTCATAGAGGAATGAGCTACAATCTACCACGCGGGCCCAGTGCGGATTGGTAGATGTCACATGTCTTCGAATTTTTGGTTCTAGGACATGCCGGTTTCCTCAGGATGTTTTCCTTCACCGTTTTGAGAGCAGCTTGGTTGATTAAGAATCTAAAAATAATCTCATTAAGACGAATCCCTCTTCCGCACATAAAATCGTACCTCTCCAAGTTAAAAATAAAGAACGAACCCGACTCAGCGTCTATTCCTCTCGCGTTTAATTTAGTGAGAAGGCCCTTTCAGTTCGTCAGACGGTTTAAATAGAGCAAATTACTAGGTGGATACAGTGCAGCAAGATTAGCAGTAATTAAGAAACTATTAAATAAGCTGCGCTTTTGCTAGGACGACTACGCAGTCAGATAAGGGGATTTTGTCCTGAAAATTACGGGTTCTAATCCTTATCCTTAAATTAGGTAGATGTGGATGAAACGAAACTTGAGAATATCTTGGAGTATTCGATGTTTGTATTGTTACAAAACAGGGTGTAAACAACCTTATCACGAAGCCATACACCAAGCATTTTGTACATCAAAATAAGTAACTACGCAAAAATTGTTGGTTTAAAACGATTTTTTTTTTGGGGTAAAAAATCATGTTTTGTGATAGAACTCAATGTAACGCACTTAAAACATTGTGCTGATGGATGGATTGAATAGAACGGGGGTCGTGGAGGTGTTAAAAGTAAAAATATTACAGTAAAAACTTGTATTTAAAAAAAAAAACTTGTCAAAAAGTTGGAACTTTGTCCCCTAATATATCCGTAACTAGATGGTTCCCAGGTATGGTATGGAACCTTAAGGCGCAGGTCAAACACAAGTGGCATATGGCGTATGGCAGTTAGCAGTGGCATGCACAGGGCGGGAACAAAACCGCGAAAATGCGTAACAATTAAGACTTTAAAGACTAGAATGCGCCCGCTCCTCGCCATTCCGACACCGTTAGCGCGCCTTTTCTGCGCTGCGCCGGCTCCGCCACGTCATCACATCGCCGCGCCGCGCCACCGCCATACGCTATACGCCATACGTATTTGACACGGGCCTAAAATTATCGCAATGACAGGGAGAACAAGTGCCTTTTGGCTTCTTTAAGAGGTTTTTTGTACCCTTTATGTTCCCTTTTTTGTACAGTCTTCATTTATCAATTGTTCCGTTGGTCTAGTGGTCGCAAACACGACTGCTAAGCATGAAGTCTTTGGTTCGATTCTTCGGCGGGTAAAGTGTTATTGGGTTTTTCCATCAGGAGTTTTTCAGTAGCACCCTCGGAGTCTGCACCCGGTTGACGGCAATAGGCTCATAACCTAATAGGCCATAATATTACATGCAACTTAATCGAACGGGTATCGATGGAAGTCTTTAGATTTTTTTTAATACCGGCAATAGTTTCGTTCTCGCAAAGCTAAGGGGGCATAAGCTAGTCAATAGTAGTCCTTCTTATTGATTTTAAAAGAGCACGCCAAATGAAAGGGCTTGACTAGTACAATAATGTATACTATATTGAAAGGGAATAAGGAATAAACTAACTAACGAAATGGGGACCTACGAAATGAGGACAACCTAGGACTTTTTTTTTGTTTCCGATGGGGAATCATCAAATGACTTCTCCCACTCTGGGCGGAACGGGAGGGAGTGTCAGACTTTTACTGACTAAAACCCATCCATGTTCCTTCCTCGCCCTTTATGTTCCGGGGCCGCGGTATCTCTTTCGAACAGGCCCGCAACCCCGGCAGGTGGTACCAGGACCTAATGATTACTTACTGAATTCATTATTATTATTTGTTGTTACAGATATACATATTCTCTGAAATTCTCAACTCTCTATTATGAGATACAGCCCGTTGAAAGACAGATGGACGGATGGACGGCTTAGTAATATACTCCCGTGGTTACCCTTCGGGCACGAAACTCTAAAGAGTGCTTTTATATCGAGAAGAGCAACAAAACAAGTTTGTTTACCTTTCAAATAAACCGTAGCATTTGTTGACTACGCCGTAGCAACGATAACACTGACGTAGCACTTCGTAGAACGCCTACGCGTAGCAGTTTGATTTACCTTTCCAATTAATTTCAATATTAGATTAAGTTGTTTATTACACAAAATTATTATTATACCTGTTTTCGTTGAAAGGTTACCCTTTCGCGAGTGTAAATAATTGTGGTGTAACAACAAGTTCTCGATAATATGTTACGAAGATTCTTAGAACTACGGCCCTTGATCAAATAATGGAATAGTTACTGAGAGTTTCAATAATGTTGGTTGAATCCTTGGGGTGATTCACCAAACACTGGTTTTTCAGCATTGTTGGTGCGACAGAATTTGTGGAACTTTCCGATCAGAAGTTATTACTAGTTTGATGACACGGTTGGCGAAGTGGCTAGGTGATTGGCTCTTGCGCTGCGTGTCACGTTTTCGATTCCCGCACGGTACAAATATTTGTATAGCTTATATTGTATAACGGACTGGTGTCCGCAACTCCATGCCCAAGCGCATTACGCATTTGTATAGCTATCAGCTAGTTGTTCTGGGTCTGGCTGTTTGTAAGTATAAATGACTGTAAACGTACCCACGAAATAGGAGATATTCTTGGAGTACCGTTATTAATAATAAAAAAAGGCGTTTTTTGACTCAGTACGTCATTTACCAACGTACAGATATCCAAATCTACTGGATTTTGTTGTTAAACCGTGCCGAATCAAGTAACTCTTTTACAATAATTAAATAATTAGGCTAGTTTCCACCATCAATAAATTGCAAATCTTTTTAGTCCGTCAGTTAGAGTATTGAAAAATCACCACGGCGTGACGTATTGAGAATTTTAAAAGCGTCGTATCTTCGTCAATTTTGCTTTACGTAACAAAAGAAAACCGTTCAAATATTTTTTGAAAATCTAACCGACGGACTTATTTTTTTTTATTATCTACCCTATTTTAGGTAAAAAATAACACCACAGCAAAAGAGAGAGAAATCTTTATCACAATGATAAGAAATATTATGTTTTAATCTCTTTCCGACACTTCCATATGTAACTTTTTAAAGCACAAAACAGCTTTATCTAACAGGTATAACCACAATTTCTATCCTCGCAGCAAACCCATATAACTTTCTAAAAGTAATTTCGGATATTCAAGTTAACATCCTCAAACTTTGTAGCTACATGGCTACCCTATTTCGACTGCATAAAGGCAGGCAACTGCAAACGGAATTGCAGTCGCTTTGTGCTTCCACCTAATGGGTACGTAGGTACATAGTACTTGTATGTATGTATAATTTGGTAGATGTTCTGATGTTCTTTGAACTTTATTTACGAATCTGTAATGGTTCAAATATAAACTGAAACTTGCACAGTTGTCAATTTGTAAAACGCCCATTTATTTGCATAACCATTTGTAGTATTTCTCAACTTAATATTACTATGATAGTTAAAGCGTTGTTACGTATATGAAATGATTCAATATTTTCATCTAGTTATAAGAAAAAAATACATCACTAGTATTTCTTTGCTTCTCGTATAGATTCTTTGTTTAAAACCAGATAAAACATTGATAAGTGGGATAGTAATAAGATAAGAAAATATAATAATCTACACAAACATTTTTGACTAGACCAGCATCATCATCATTTCAGCCAAAAGACGTCCATAGGACATAGTTCTCCCCCAAGTTTCCCCACATAGACCAACCCGGAGAGATAAAGTAGAAGAATCAACACAAACCCACCTTTTGATCATCACAAAACAGTTCATTCATAAACAGAGTCATCATCATGTGCCTAGCCTTTTCCCAACTACGTTGGGGTCAGCTTCCAGTCTCACTGGAAGCAGCTGAATACCAGTATTTTACATGGGGCGACTGCATATCTGACCTCCACAACCCAGTTAATACTGGGTAATACGATACCACTTGGTAAGACTGGTTGTCAGACTTTTTGGGCCACTGAGTACCTGTAACGACTGCCAAAGATGGACAAATGACAGCCGGGACCAACTGCTTAACGTGCTTTCCGAGGCACGGAGGAAACTCGGTATGTAAGGGCGGTCGCCCATCCACAGACCAACCTAAGCAAGCACGGCTTAACCTAAAGATCGGCCCGAGCGGCTCATATTATTTAGCCACGAGCTCCTCATAAACAGAGTATTATTAGGATTAAAGTGAACTGCTCCTATAATCAAAAGGAGACGAAAAGCTGGGTCATTCGTCGACTGGCGACTTTCAATTTTAATATTATAACCCCAAACAGTGCTACTCCTAACAAATCAGTATAAAGTTTACAAACAAAAGACCTGACTAACGTTTCACAGCTCTAGTTTGTAGGTAATGTTGGTACACCAAAGGTAAAAGGTTTGGCCCCGTTAGCACCTAATGAGTCCCTAAGACATCTCGTTAGGACATCTTAACATCAACTAGTAACGGGAGCAAGGCACGTACTGCCTTCTTGAATGTAGCTGTTCTCGTGAAGTGTTTCAATTTTAAGTGGACTGTTTTCTGGTTGTTATAAGGATAAACAACTCATAACTTAGGACCCATTATATTAATGATAATAATTATCCATGGTGCTAGGCAATGGCCGGAACTTATCCCAGTTGTAAACGTCCCTTCGTGCCTATTGGTCTTGTTTTGTTATGTCACCTTGCTAATATGGAGGGCAGTGGAAATTATGATTTTCCTACTACTTTTTTTTCGTATGGAAAATCATCAAATGACCCTCCCGCTCTGGGCGGAGCGGAAAAGAGACTTTTACTGACTTAAAACCTATCCATGTTCCTTCTTCGCCCTTTGTGTTCCGGGGCCACGGTATCTCTTTCGAACAGTCGGCGCGCGTGGAACACGAACGCGCCGTCGACACGGTCTGTCGTCATAAGATGGGCAGACGGCGAGCTAGACCATAGCTCACCATTCACAGTAACTCCTGTCCCAATAAAAATAAAATGGAGAAAATTGAAGAACAAGATCAAAATTGACTTAATTTATTATATTTTAATAATGGTTAAACAGTCGAGTCGCAATAAGGGACCGGTCAATGTGGCGACACTTGGGGTTGGCCTATGTCCAGGAGTGGACGTCTTTCGGCTGAAATGGTGAATGATGATGAATGGTTAAACCACCATTTCACCAAACGCCTAGGCTAGGCCTTTTCCTAATTTTCAATAGAAATAATCTTGTGTAAAATTGCAATAGAAAATGAGGGAAACACCGCGCACATCAAGGTAAACCAAGCGCTTTAATTTTTTAGGAGCAAATTGATCGAATTTAATCAATTATTTACCCCTACATAAGGGGTTTGTAGAGGGACCTAAAGTCAGTAAAACCTATCACTGAATGATATAGCCCGAAAGGTCACATTTTCTAGGATACTGCTATAAAATAAAGAGATAATGTGCCTTGCGTGATACGAATACGGTACGAACTACGTTGAGCGCCCGTTTATGCTAACACAAACTGACAGCTCACTGTTGAGAAGAAGTTTGTTTGACCATTTAATAGGTACTGATACTGATTGCCTGCGTCATCCCACTGCTGGGCAAAGGCCTCTTCCCATTACATACAGTTTTTTCTCTCATCTAACTCGTCCCGTCATCTTCTACGAGGTCTGCCGCGACATCTTCTAGCTGTGTCAGAGCTCCAGAAAGTACCTATAACTTGTTTTGTCTCGCAGTTCATTGGGCACCCGGGGTTGCGGGCCTTTTCGAAAGAGATACCGCGGCCCCGGAACATAAAGGGCGAGGAAGGAACATGGATGGGTTTTAGTCAGTAAAAGTCTGACACTCCCTCCCGCTCCGCCCGGAGTGGGAGAAGTCATTTGATGATTTCCCATCCAAAAAAAAAAACAAAGAAAGTTCATTGGACATACGTCAGACGCGGCTTTTTGAGCAACGTCAGTAAATTGTGATTTGGAGCGCAGTGTGGTATTAGATGTGTATTAGATAGATGTTCGGCTTAATTACATCCATAAACGTGTCGCCTAATCGTAACCAATCTTCAAAAAGTCCTCCTTGTTAACTTTCTCCTAAAGATGTCATTATTAACTGCCTAGCCTTTTCCTAATTACGTCGGGGTCGGCTGCCAGTCTATTCGGATGCAGCTGAATACCAGGGTTTTACATAGAGCGACTGCCTATCTGATCTCCAAAACCCAGATAATACTAGGTAATACGATACCAATTGGTAAGACTTTCGGGCCACTGACTACTAGTAACGACTGTCAAAGATCTGCAAATCACAGCCGGGACCAACTTAACGTGCTTTCCTAGGCACGGCGGAAACTCGACATAGAATGGTGGTCTGGTCACCCATCCAGGTACCAACATAGGCAAGCACGGTTTGTTATTATTTAGCCTAGAGCTCTTCTTTCTCCTAAAGAAGTATTATTTGCAATGCTCTCATCGCGTGCCTTTTGTCTGAACACCACACTAATGTTCAAGTGTACTCATCTTTCAAACAGAAAACACAACAGTAAGACAAATACATTTCCCGCAACAATTTTAAAAGCTTAACCGATAACAAGGACCGATGCAAGTACACTGACTCAGTATTGTACTTGACTAAGAACATAAAAGTACATGAGCCGTTCAGAACAAACGGCCTGAATATACGACATGGAGACGTTTTATCTTCTCCAAGAGTTATTGCGATCTCTTTCTTTATCTGGATTTTAGAGCGAGATAGCGTGAGGTATCAAATCTTCAGGTGTTTTATGTAGGTATGTTTGTAAGTTAGAGTGGGAAGAAGCATTTTTAGGTCGTTGGTGATGGAGACACTAGTTATTTGTCAGAGTGTGTGGTGTTGTAAGTGGAGTGCATTATGCTCATATTTCTTGTTGGGGAGGGTAAAGCAAAACTGTGTTGAGTTTGAATGCACTTTGTTTAAGGCTGTTTGACTGGTACTAAAAGGAAGATAGATCTCTATTAGCTTTGAGACTATTATTCATTTGTGACTTATAAACTTTCAAATTGGGTTACTTAGTAGTTTGAAGTACATAATGCTTGGTTGACGGCTTTGTGATGAAATTTTTGACATCCTGTATACTGGTACGTATGTATTTTACTTTCGAAACAAGTTCATTTCAAAAGCAGAAAGATCAAAAATCTATTTCATAAATTGGCTTTTAAATACAAATCAACAACTCTACTTTATAAACTAGCCATCAACTAGTTAATTGAGACCGGAATGCAAAAAGTTGCCAGTTTTAATATATATTTGAGTGCTAGTTAATACTCAAAGGCTTTCAACATTAGCTTTTTTGCATAAAAACATGTTACATAACTACTCTTTTAACCGTCCATTAGCGTAGTGGTGGGAAAAATAATTTCCATGGCGGATAAACGGTTTGCGGATTTATTTTCGATACGGATAAAAAGTTGAAATTTTCAATGAACGATAGAACTAACATTGCCTTGATGTCGTGTTGATACTTTTAGCTTACAAAAATGCCATTACAGTGGTTTTAAAATGGAAAATGGTATTAACATTTCAAATACTGTACTCTACAGTTATGTAACTGTAGATTTAATTACAAAAGTAAATAGCGGAATACAAAGTACGATATTAAATGTTAAGCCTGAACTATTCTTGAACTCGCAATTGGGAATAAAATTTTATGAATTATCTGAAAATAAGGTAGATATATGATGCACCGTATGTTGTGTTGTGACACAGTGCAAAGTATTTTGTTGGATGATTATGCAACAAAATAATAAATTTAATAAATTAATTTAATAATAAAAAAACATATTTCAGTTTAAGCAACACCGTTACAAAAATGCATGGCAATCTTCAATATCACCAAAATTGGAGTTCGATTAATAATTTACCTAATGATATCCGCAGTTTTTCGGATACAAAAAAATAATAAGCAACACGCACATCCCTACTAGTCCGGTCTTATTAGAGTCACGCAAAATAACTTCATTGGTATACTGAAGGCAGTGCGGCGATGTAAGCGTGTTGAAAAAAACCTAATTCCACATAATTACGTGCGCGATATTATTGTATTCCTGTTGCAGTGTTTACGTATAATGACTTAAGCAAGACTTGGTATAGTCGGTGACAAAGTTTTTGAAGAGCCTTATGAATAAAATGCAGGTTATTTTATTCAGAAGACAAGTTGTCACGAGAAACTACCCTGCAGACAAGAGACGTGGGTCAGTATACATATTGGCTGTATTTTTGTTAGTTTCACCCAATAATAAACGAGTAAGTGCGGTTTTTTAAAGTCTTCCTTTAAAAAAATATTCAACTGACAAAGTGCCAATCCACAAACCACCTCGACACTCCACTAATATCTATGAACGTTTGCATCTACCAACTAGCAAATTTTTAGAGCATCCTAACCTACAAAGCACCAACATCTACGAACGTTAACGTCTACCAACAAGCAAGAAGCTTTTTAGAGCGCATTGAACCGACTGTTGGTCTGGCTAGTCTAGTGTGCGCGCTAGCAGCCCAACTCGACTAAACTATCAGCCAATAGAAAGTCTGCAGTCTGCGGAGACTCTTAAGAATTATGAATGCTGGAACTCTCAACATAAAAAAAATGCTTACCATTTAGAAATAAAAGAGCAGTATATTTCGATCGATATTAAATTCGATCTCTAGTAAAAGTTAATTTTATTCATCAGTACTTTCATCCCCTGGATGAATACTAATTTTGTCGCTAACAGTACTGTGATAAGTATCAACTTGGCTTGAACAATCGTAAAATATATTTTTCAGTACTTCTTGCACGTAGCTTTGAGCGTTGCACTTAGCAAACTGTTGTGATAAAAATATGAATAATAAAGAGCTGTTTAAGAAGTCGCGTTTCAAGATAAACGTGGAATGTTTTCTAGTTAAGTAAAAAGTTTTTACAGTTTATTTTTTTTTGCTTAAAATATAAAACTGGTGTTGATGAGGTGAGATACAGGATTAAAATAGTGAAATGATTCTCTATCGTGTATTTGTAGATTCGTTAGTTAGTCTACAGTGACCCTATCTGCCTCATCTACGTATGTAATCTTGTTGTCATTCTTTAATGAAAACAAATAAACTGGACAGTGTCTACACTGCCAGTATCACAAGCTTCAAGTCAACCGAGACAGTGCATAGTTGGGAAAACTCATGATTATAATCTTATCGTGAGTTCTTATACCTACCTCGGCAAAGCCACTCAAGAAATACTTTCATCAAAATTCAAAGCACCTAAAAACTTTACAAACCCAACCAAACATAAAAAAAAATACAAACATTAATACGACCAGTACAGGTGGGTCTTACTCAGCAACATCCCAACAGATCTGTACATCTGCACAGCCGTAGATCCGTGCTCACCAATAAAAAGCACGCGCTCACCAATATTTGTGACATGCTGATACCGTACGTCGTATTTCACCGCTGCGGATCCGTAATGTGCGTCTCCCACGCGACCCTTGTGGGCTCTTTGGGTTATGGGTACTGGATGTGGCGGAGGATTAAATAGGTAAGTTTTATATTCTGAAATTAGTTTTAAATAGTTTTTTCACGGAAAACAAATACCTTTGTCTTTAAATAATCCTCGTGGCATAATGTAGAATACTTGACCTTTGGTCCCAAGGGTTATTTACTACAAAAACAGTGTGAAGTTTTTCTGCTTGGCAGAATTTTGTGCTGCTAATTAAGCAAGCATACCGACTATGCAACCACCTATTAATATCTTCAAGACTTGTAGAATTGCAGATGTGAGGCGATCACAGAGGCAAAACTGTTATTTTAACAAACCAGAATACAAAAACGACAGAAACAAGTATCATGACAAATAAGTAGTTCTCCTCCATAAATAACTCAACTCTAAAACCCGTATCCTCACTAATCCAGGACCAGTTGAAAACCAGTGTCAGGCATTAGTTGCCCGGCATTTTGCTGTACTGGGCCTATTTGGCACAGCCATGAGGCACACAGTGTTACATTTTTTGTTCAAAATTAAGTTTTTTACTTACATTATTTTTGTTTCATCTTCTGTGCACTGTTTTTTCTTTGCACAAATGTTTTTTTCTTTTTTTCTTTCAACTGCCTACTCAGAATCTTCAACGTGCCTATAAAATACAAGTAAACATTGCGCAGTATCACAGTTATGTATACTTTTTCTTTTAAAATAAACTGCATTCTTGCCACATCTAGTGACTTTCACTCCTCAGTCCCATGTGAGCGGAAAAATTAATAAAATCGAAATCGTATCTGACATCGAATTAAGCTAATGCTCCTCGACGCCAGACGTTAACCGTTCGTAATTAATATGCGCGGAAAATATATGGAAATCCAGTAAAACCTGCCTCCCTGGCAACGAGCCGTAGGTAAGCTTTTAAATTAATTAATATCAACTTCATGGCGTGTTTTTGATGGTGCATTATTATAGACTGACTTACGATTAAATACGAAGTTTGGGTACATGGATTCGGCGAAGTATTGGCGTGTGTAATTTGTTCTGATGCTTTGGAGCTGTAGTTAAATTTTAAACCGGGTTCATTAAAAATGAATTATTTCTTAAAATTCGTTTCCATGTGGTGGTGTTAACTGATTCTGTGAAAAGCAAAATATTTTTTTGAAAAAAGCTTATATGGTCCTATTGCATCATACGCACAAACACCGTTGTTCTACCGGGCAGGCAGTAGAAACAAAATAAGATAGTACGATTCTTAAATACTCCTTTCGCTTCGTCCACGCCAGTTTGTTAAATCCTTTTTAAATTAGTAATGATATGATTAATTTCAACCAAGAGAATTTGACATTCATTTGATTCATTGATTTTCTACGTTCTTATAAGTGAAAATAAAACCAACGACCAGAGGTCTCGTCCACATGAGCTACGCCCGACTCGTCACTGCTCCGACTCGCCACTGTTCCGACTCTTCATTGTTCCGACTCATCACTGTTCCGACTCTTCATTGTTCAGACTCGTCACTGTTCCGACTCTTTATTGTTCCGACTCTTCATTCTTCCGAGTCTTCATTGTTCAAACTCGTCACCGTTCCGACTCGTTATTGTTCCAACTCGTCATAGTTCCAACTCTTCATTGTTCCGACTCGTCACTGATCCAACTCGTCACTGATCCGACTCGTAACTTTTCCGACACGTCACCAAATAGATCGAAACAACTGGAAGTCATGGCACAGACTTACAGAATCAGTATCAAATTTAACATAAATACTGACTTACCTGAATCAAATCGAGAATCCAGAATTTTCCGTACTTCATTTGATAAAAGAAGCGCAACCATCAGCAAAAGCACTTTATTAAACCTTTACAATGCTCTGCCAATAAACCGAACACTTCATAATCACTTCGCCATCAATAATAAAAGCCCTTATAAATCAGAAACGATCCGAAACATCATCGAGGTACACAAACTAAACAAACACCACTCAATTGCTTAACAAGCAATATCATTCTATTACAAGCCCTCTGGTAGCTTTTCTCTTATAGATTTATAAGATTAATTAACAGCTGTTATCGGCGTTTTTCTTCAGTTACTCCCTTAATGGTGGCTTGTAGAAAAAGGTCGACTGGCGTTAAATTGAATTTGCCCATTTTCCTTTGGTTAATCTCGCTGAAATTTTAATTTGAAATAGTTTTGATGATGGTTTTTGTACGGTTATCTAATGTCACAATTTTTCGGGTTCGGGGCATTTTTTTGCGGTATAAGGCATTCCAATTTTCACAAAAATTGCTATCTTCTTTTATGCACCTGCAACATCATTCATAATTCATCACCATGTTCTTGCTCTCATTTGAGGCACATTCATACACATCAGATTCTACTAAAAATGCAAAAAGAAGACAAGTGATGCAAGAACGTAGAGTAAAACGACGCGAACATTATTGGCCCTTAAAAAATGCAATTTGTAGATAGTAATATACCAAAAAAATGAAAAACGATTTCGTCAATCAATCCACTAAACATCAAAAATCTACATCAATAAAAAGCCACCAATAAAATTTCAATACGCGCCCACGAGTGCAGTAGAAGTACGAAAACGTCTGAATTTCCCATATTTTACGGGCCCATAAAGTTGGGTTCCGTCGGGTCGAAAAGGCGTGCTTACTCCATCGCCACAATTCTAGAGAGCTGGTACAATTAGCCGGTTGCTTTGCATAAAACACACCCGTGTATGGGACGTGGGTTAAACTGAAGAATAAGCGGTTAATTTGAATTTTTATTCCTTTTTAACACGAAATTGGGTTAGATGTAGCCACGTTAATAGAAGGAAAGTAGAAATTGCGGGTTAAGGTAAAAATATCCAGATTTTTAATTTTGTTTGTTATGTCAAGTAATTTAGACATGTATCGAGATTGATCATACCAGCTGTATAGTTTTTAGTAACATTTCACAGCGTACATTGGTTTTACACAATCTAAAAAGTTCAAAGTTTGAGTGAATCGGTATCTTCTAGGCAAGGTTGCTTCCCCATCATCGCTTCACATCAGGTGACTTGGGGCTATTTAATTTAAAAAAAATCCTAATTCGTGTTGAAATTATTCGAATGTGTTTCTATTTTGGTTTCGTTATTTATACATTTTCAACTGTGATGTGACTACTTACTTAACTAAGATAAGATATACTATGTAGTTACACTGGTATCTTTTGTGACAACAAACATTGTTATTTATCTTCTCTATAATGTCTTTTACCTTGTTGACACACAAATAACTGCCAAGTGCAAATAAAAACAGTACGTACAGTCGTCAGCACATTAAGCTACCGTAATGCTTTCGCGGTAAAGTTTAGAATCAATTAATTTATGAACAGTTCGCGAAGTAGATACAATAATAAAACAATCGCGTCAGACCGATTTTCTCGAGGTCAACAGACAAAGGGATACAGTTTGACAGATTGACATTTTAATACTTTTCAACACACTTACTCAAAAAGTGCATTTACGAAGCCTGTATAAATTGTTCGAAAGTTAAAAATTACGCACCATACAACGGAACGTGCGGTAAAATAGGTACTCTCACCTAAGTACCTATTTTACCGCACTCCCCCTTGTATAGCACCGTGCGTATTCTTTACGGTTTTTTTTAATTTCCAAAAGAAAAAAGTATTCCACCAAGGAGTTTCACATTACGAAAATAAATAGGCTGACTGATCGAACCTCATAGGAAGTGCTTTTCCTCAATACGTTTGTCTCACTTTAATGCAAAAGAGTAAGCGAGACGAAAGATGTAGTTCTAATTTTCACCACGTGCATGTGGCGCCATTTGCAAATTCGCGCCATTTTATAGAAACGTCAAAGATTGTTGCGACTTTCCGACAGATAAACAAAATAATGAGTTCAAGCGAGGAATCAGATGTTAATATGGAATCAACTCCATCTGAAATTTTGAATGAGGTGCAAATTGCAGAAAACAGTTTCTTGCCGCCAAAAACGCGAGAGCGCTATTTAATAATTTACAAAAAAAATTATAGCGTGGTTTTAATATACTTAATGAATAATTTTCTAGCAAAAGTGTTGAAAAACGTTATATGACACACGTGCAGAAATTGGTATTTACAAACTCGTGACTATGGTAAGCCTTCGACTTCGTCTCAGGCTTACATTCGTCTACTTGTTTGTAAAAACCAACTTACCGCACTAGTATCGTAAATAACTATTCTCTCCGTTTTCTCACCCTAAGGCTCTCTAAGGACCCAAAAAAAAACAAAAACCCCACATACTCAAAAACCGTTCTCAATAAACTTGTACCAAACTTTCACGTGCACTGATTCACGTTGATTGTAAAGCCTTTGCCGTCACGCGAGCCTGAGAATATAGAGCTATCCCGAACAGTAGACACGGTTAGGAATTTTATGTCTAATGGGGACCGTGAAATGTGAGGATTCGTATATCTTTGAACATGCGGAGAAGGAGGAATTGGATACGCATTCTTTGTTCAAAGTGTTTCATAGAATAGATAATTTATTCCAGTAACCATCATCTGTCTAGCGTTTTAACAACTATATTAAGGTTTTCTTTCAGTCTAATCAGATGCAGCTGAACACCAATATTTCACATAGAATGACTGCCAATCTGACCTCCTCAAACCAGTTAGTACATATTGGTTGTCAGACTTTTGTGCCAGATCAGACAGTTAGTTCGCTGTTATTTTGAAAACGGCGTTATTAGGCGTGTTGAGCACTTTTCGAGTAAAAAAAAAATCATGGAACTGCTTCGGCCACGAGTTTTGACTTCTATAGGCAGTCCCGCATGTTGTTGTGTTTTTTGTGAGAAGGTGTACCCAATTAATCCCTCATGTCCATGTACAACCAAGTTACTATAAATAGATGACTGAAATGTGTTCTGTTTCAACGAAAAAATAGGCAAAGATACTTCACGTTAAAATGATATTTTCTCTTAGCTGCTCCCGACTTAATCGTAACATAGCAACAACCCGGGCCGAGGCGAAGAAATAAATAAAGATTAAATAAATCCTTCTTCAATTTAATACCAGATAGGTATTGATTTCGTAGCTCTCTCTGACGATACTCCAGTCAAATCTCAATAAAATCCATTCAGTCGTTTTAAGTGATTTTATCTTGACATAAATCAACTGGATACGATCGTAAAGTATTGGAAAGCTCGAATACGCTTGCTTGGTATTATTATGTATGTTTTATGTTATTAGCGACATACACGACATAGACTGTTACCCATCTCAGATGATTATAGCCGCGTCCTCATCATAACGAACGCTTTGCGAACACGCGCGGTCGCACCGACAGACAACGCCTTGCAGTTTTCCGAATAAGAGCCATAATGTTTTGACCGCGACGATCGCATATTCGTGTGAGCGCTTCAATTACAATGCGGGGTTGTGATTCAAACTTTCGCGTGATATAACTCTGATCAAAACAGAGACATCCTCTCATTCAAAACCAATACCCATTATTATCGGTAATACATTTTACATAACGTCCAACATTAAAATTGGAACTCCCATAATTTTCTAAACGTAAGGAGTAATCAAAAAGTTGTTAAGCAAATCGAACATCACGAAATATTGGAGAACAGAAGGTCGCGAAACTAAACGGGATGTTAACATGCAAATATTATCAATACAGTCGAAAACTTTATGAGCCGTAAAATAAGTCAATACAATAATAAAATGTGGCGCTTGAACTGTTTACAAGTTTACAGCCCACGCTGTGTATCTAATTTTGTTACTACATACATTCTACGTGCACCTTTTCTTCGGATATGTGAGGGTGAAATATTCGGAAGGAGCCCCGGCTGTGAATGGAACTACTGCTCGTAAAGTGTTCCGAACGATTAAACGCCTCTGACCCGATGGTTGCTGTAAAAGCGATTCTGTTATAAGCGCCAGTTTGAAGAATGTCATGTTACGTTGTTGGATTTTTAGTTAGTTATAACCTGAATTTTAGCTTTGTGCTAGATTCTGCATTTCTGCATACCAAAATCTTTTGAGTTTAATTCTCCAAATATTGTCTAGTTAACACTTTCCTATAAGATCGCTTTTATGGAAAATCATTTCTTACAAATTATTTTTCGATGTTTATGCCCCGTGTTGTGTTAATGTTCTATAAAAGAATAGGTACGCGTTTACGTGAGCGAAGCCGCGGGTACAGCTAGTCTATAATTTTATACTAATATTATAAAGAGGAAAGATATGTATTCTTGTATGTAACGAATAAACTTTAAAACTACTGGACCGATTTGAAAAAAATCTTTCAGCAATGGATAGCTACAATATCAGCAAGTAACATAGGCTATATTTTTAACCGACTTCAAAAAGGAGGAGATTCTCTTCGGTCGAGTCGGTGACAAGAAAAACTAAATAAATCAATCAAACAAAGGTCACCGACTTCTGAAGCTAAAGTTATTTTTCACTTTTTTGTGTTTTTTGAAGTCGGTTATATTTTTTGTAAAAAAGTTTTTATTTGCAAAAAAGTTTTATCCCTGAACTGTTACGGGAACGGGGACAACTCGGGTGAAACCGCGTGGTGGCCACTAGTGTGTAACATATAGCTCACAAATAATTATGTAAAATGAAGAAAGAAGAATGAATGAAGAATATTTTCATTTGTTTATGTGGCTTACCTTCAGTCAGTAAGATTCCAAAATAATGTAACATTTGCAGGTAAGTTCGGATTACGGCTCCATAAATCGAGGGGTTGGGCTCGGGACATAATACTTGTAGGTACAGTAAATCACCTTGCAGATTGTGTGTGAAATTTCTCCGTCAGGAATGGGTTTCTTGGCACTGTGTTAGAAGCTTTGCTTTGCCATTTATAATGTTAAGAAAATGTTTCAGAAAACTTGTTTTTAAATACTGTACGAAACATTTTTAACAGAGTTGGTATGGCGGTACTGGCTCTTAAATAAATTGAAATATTTTTATATTTTATGCACATAAAAAAGAAAACAATGGTAGCCATTAACATTAAAACAGTTGCGTAGCTACAAAAACGATGAGAGGGTTGTTCCCAGACAAAATGCACGTCAAAAGTATTTAAAAAGTGTTAAAACAATAATATCCTACGTAAGTTTTTATTTAATAAACCTTATTGGTAACTATATTTTCGAGCCGTTTGGGGTTGAAACTCTAGGACTCACAGTTTTTTAAGGAAATTTCTAAACGCTTACTTGACACTTCCCGTGACCCTAGGGCTGGCTTTTACCTCGACCAAAGGCTTAGAATTGCCATACAGCGTGGTAACGCCGTCAGTCTCCTGGGGACTTTACCAGTTCGTTTTTGCGTTGAGGAGGAGTTTTTTGACGCCATTTTTTTAAGTTTATTGTTTATTTTAATTTATAATTGTATGTAGCAATATTCTTTTAAATATAAATAAATATTGTCCGTAGTGGAAATTCAATTAAAAATATCAAACACAATTTTTGATGCGTCGTCATCATCTGCATAGCCTTTTCCCAACTATGTTGGTGTCAGTTTCCAGTCTAACCAGATGCAGCTGAATACCAGTATTTTACATGGTGCGATTGCTTATCTGACCTCCACAGCCCTGTTAGTACTGGGTGGACTTTTTGGCCCACTGACTAACTGTAACGACTGTCAAAGATCTACATATGACAGCCGGGACAAACTGCTTAACGTGTTTTCCGAGGCACGGAAAACTCGGGATGTAAGGGGTGGTCACCCATCGTCAGACCAACCTAGGCAAGCCACGAGCTCCGTAAATTGCGTAAATGTTCTAAAGCTTTTTTGTGAATAGTTTCTAACTGATGTTAAAGCATAAGCCAGTCATGGATTATGTATGAACGTTCCTTTTGCTCTATCTTAACTCTCTTTTATCTTGTTTTTTTTTAGTATCCTATAAATAAATACAAGCAGCATACAAAGTAAAGAAGCACATTTAGAACCATTAGCTCGTCCGTTACACCGTCTTCCCTTCTAAGTTTTATTCAAACTCGTAACTCCTATCAGAAATACCCATTTTCCCTCGCACAGGACTATTCTTTCACCACGTGTGAAAATTTAATGAGAACGAAGAAAATGGACACTCCTTTTAGTGGTACTTTGGTAGTGGAAATTTTGTTTCTTTTTATATTTTTGTAAGTGCTCCACGGTTTCACTCTTGCATACCGCAAGGCGGAGTGTGAAAATGTGAAAATATTCGCTGTTATTTTCTGTATTTTGTTAACATTTACATCTTTGCTAGAATTAGAACTGGACTAACTTTATCCTGCAGAGTTTATTTATTTATTTATTTAACACTTCAAGCACATAGTACAGAGGCGGACTTAATGCCATAGGCATTCTCTACCAGTCAACCTTTGGGTGATGCAGAGACAAGCAGTGGTAGGTGTACAGTCACGTCTAATAATATGTAAACACTTATTTTTTAAATTGTGTTTCTCCTAATGTGCTGATTAAAATTTAATGTTATTACGTACATAGTATTCTGGAACTCATATTTTTATGTATAAGATCCAATCTCCTAGTTTCAATCGTTATTTTTCGCGAAAATAGCTATAATATTAAGGAAAGTGTATATGTCACCGTAAAATTGTCAAATACGTTATATTGTAATATCACTAGCGATATTGTAAAGTCTCGAATTATTGTCAAATGAACATACTGATTACAATAAAACGCATTATTTTTCGTGTAATGCATGTGATGGTAGTCAACTCACGCGGTGTGGAGAGAAGAAGGGGTCCTCCTTGCCCAGTGGTACCACTCTCAAGAAAAGATACTGTACCATTCCTGAGAAATATCGATTAATGTAACCTAACCTTAAAACACTTCATATTCCCCTAAAAAGCGTAGTCGACGGAGCCCCGCTTCGCGGGGCCCCTATTTCCGAGTGCAGGGTTTAAAGGAACCTAACTAACCTAACGGGGGGGTGCCCCAAGTCCCGTTTATGGGGGCAAGGGATACTTCCGTATGTTCAGTTGACAATAATTCGAGACTTTACAACATCGCTAGAGAGATACACGTTATATTGTAATATAACGTATTTGACAATTTTACGGTGACATATACATATTATTAGGCGTGACTGTACATCTGAAAATAATTTGATTAATACTAAGGTAAACTATAAGGATAAGAGAGTTATCCCACGGGAATGCTTAGTTCAGGTTATTATCTACCTGAGGGTCAAAATGTCAGCGTTACAGAGATAGATAAACGGACGGACATAGATATTTTCGCATTAAGTATGGATTATTCACATAGTTTAAAATGTCCTAGTCTAAGACGACAATCATATCCCAAATTCATATAGCACTAGCTTCCGCCATTGGCTTTGTCCGCGTCTAAGATTAATTTTTATACACAATGTCTTAGTAAATTAGAGCTTGTATGTTATTCTAATGTACTGAAACGATTCATTAAAATCCATTCGGTAGTTTTTGCATGAACGTGTAAAAGAACATACTTACATACATAAATTTTCACATCGCTTTAAGTAAGATAAGATAATATAACACTGATAAATTGCGTAATAGTCTTAACATTCTTAATTCATAAATCTCTGGAAAAGATAAGAGTGATGTTAGCAACCACAGACCCAAATTTTATCACCAACTTGGGCAGTAAAACTAGTAGCTAAGGTCTAGGTAGGCAAAAGGTTTATAACCTAGGTACAGCAACAAAAATCTAGGTAATCTTGACGACTAGATCTAAACAGCTAGGTAGTACAAGCAACAACTCAATTTATTTTTTATGTTTCTTGCCTGTAACCTAGTTTGTGTAACAACTGGAGATGACGTGATGCTTCTAGAACATTGACATTTTTTATCTTTGTTTTTCAGTTTTTGTAATTTAATTTGTTTTTCTCAGTAGGCAATGGGAGTTGCATTTTCTGTTTTTGTAGCTGACTAAATGAAACTGCGTTTTATGCAAACTCATTAGAAATTTATTCCGCAATTACTAAATCTTGGAAATATTATAAATATTCATTTGATTTTATAATTTTGCTTTCTCAATCTCAAACATGCTAGTATGTTTGTATAGTACTGTTAATAGGCTCATTACTCACGCACCCTAGATAATGTTTCTATTTTTAGATCAGAGTACGACTTTTAAGGTTTACCAAAAACTCATGACTCAAAAATCAGATTGGAAATTCTGAAATATCAACCTCAAACTTTATAATAAACGTAATATTTTGACACAAATTTTCAATTTCATATTCCTTCTTGGATGGTATCGTTATGGCAATATAAGTAGAATGTACGTCAAATGTCCGCTCGCTTCCTATTGGCCGAAGCTGCAACCAAGTCTTTGCTCATATTTTATTTTACAAAAATATTTCAAACGAAAATCGTGTTTCTAACGACACCACGCTCCTTTTAGTTTCGTAGAATGTGCAGCAGAATTATAGTCATAAAATAGGTCAATTTTATCCTATAATGTTCAAAATCTTCTCCTGTTTTTGGTAACTAAGCTTCTACGGCATCCAACCAAATTGTCCTTTTGTTTTTCAATCCAGACTTCATCTGCCTAGCCTTTCCCAACTATGTTGGGGTCGGCTTCCAGTCTAACCGGATGCATCTGAATACCAATATTTTACATGGAGCGACTGCCTATCTGACCTCCATAACCCAGTTAGTACTGGGTAATCGATACCCCTTGGTAAGACTGGTTGTTTTTCCATCCAGTGTTTTTGAAAATTCTTTTGTCATCATAAACATGTCATGTTAGGTAGGTACGCTTATAAGAGTGTTGTAACTATCAGTCTTAATGGTCATTTGAAAAGAAATCATACTGATCTCATTATGATCGTAAAGAGCAAATTAATTCCGCAAGATCGCTAAAACATTGAATAGCATTTAACGACAACTGTGTAAAGAGAGAAAACGACCAAATTAAGTTCATCATCATCATCATCATCATCTCAGCCGAAAGACACAAGACACTGCTGGACATAGGCCTCCCCCAAGTGTCGCCACATTGACCGGTCCCGTGCGACTCGCATCCACCGGATTCCCGCAACCTTCACCAGGTCATCGGTCCACCTAGTGGGAGGTCTTCCAACGCATCGTCTTCCGGTTCGCGGTCGCCACAAATTAAGTTCTCCAATAAGTAACTTACATATAAGAACCGAAAATACTATAACATTTTAATTGAAAACCTCATTAGCTCGATTTAGAACACTTTTAATCTTATGGTCTTCATAGTTCGCTAGTATCTCGCTAAATGGCGCATTTTAACGTTTTTCGCCTTTATTGTTATAGAGATTGTTACATGGCCATCTGCGGTTCCCGGAGTATGATGTGGCTACGATGGCACGGATATAAACTCCTCGTATCTTTAGTGTGGTGCTAAAGTATATTGCGCTGTATTTTCGCTTTTCTGAGCTAAAATGGCGTCTGCTAAGATGTTATGCTGCTGTTTGGAGCTAAATAAGGTGATTACTCTTTTAATATTCCTGAGTTGAGACTTAAAACCACACTTACGTATGGTTTTGCACTTGAAAACTAATTGGGTTTTATGTTAAAGGGTGGTGGTCAAAGGATGACTGCACCATTGGATTTTTTTAATCAAAAATGAATAGTAAGTAGCAGACTTCCCTCTTTATTTTGGAAAAGAAGTGCGTCCACGAGAATTCGGCTGACGAACTGTTCTGCAGTTTGGCCGGAGTTTTGTGTTGTTATATTTGTGAAATGTTTATAAATAAATATACTAAATTAAAAGGTCAATGTTACACCTAACTATCTACAAACTTAAAATTCATAAAATAGAAGAAATTTACTTCTAAAAGTTGCCAAGCTTTCACATGTTAACGCTTGTGGGTGACGTAGACAAATATCCTGAAAAAACAAAACCAACGAAGCACCATCAACATAATGCACCATTTAAACAAGGCAACGTGCTAATAACTATCCCCTGAACTCCACCAGTCCAAACAAACTTGTTCTACTAATTGTTTTATAATTGCCGATGTGTGCATGTCTTTGAGCGGCGACGCCGACGGGAACTGCTCAAATGGAATGATAAACAGAAATGCTTTGCTGCTACCGTGTTTTGTTTTAGAACGTAAAATGCAATTTGGTGTTGCAGGTTAATTGCTGCAGTCATTGTTTGTATTCTTTTGGGAGCACTTTTTAAAGTAGGTACATATTGAGCCCAGTTCCAATAACTGGAAAATATACGTTGTTTTTTTAAGTGAGTATGGATGGCCATTCCAAAACAATGAGGAATTATGAAAAATACTCGAAATGAATCTCGGACCGGATTTTAATAGATCCTTTGGGCGACACTGCAGTTACTGTTACGTAAATTCGTATGTAAAAGGGAATTTCTTGTATATATTTTTATATGCTAGGCGACGAATAAATATTTTTTCTTTCTTTCTTCTTTCTTTTCTTTTACCTGGTACTTTTCCGTTTAGGCTCATATGCCTAATACGATGGTATAATTCCCGTCCCACCTTCGTACGATACGTTTCGGATATAAAGCTCCCAAAGCACGGTCAAATTTCTGACATGCACTGTCAGTTCTTTACAAAAAGACTTCATACGAATTCGGTTAAGTCAATATTCACCATAACACCTAAAAAAAATTGTTAAACTTTTATATCGATCGACATTATTATTTTTGCGACTTAACATATCAATGCTAATGGAATTCGCTGTGTTGTTTATTCACAACAGAAACTGATGGACGCTACGAAAGCGCCAAAATTCGATATGTAAAGTAAAAATTAACCTACGCTGATTCCAAAACCATTTGGAGATTTTAGGGTCTTACCTATGCCTTATTTTTCTATTTTTAGCTTTCTATATCACAAGATTGTGTTTATTTTCACAATAATACTTGTAATCATTTGACTTTCATTTGACCTCTAAATGACGTCATAACGTAGCCTGAATAGACTACTTCCTTCGTGCTTTTCAAGATAAATTAAAAAAAAAATACTTTTGTTTGTCATACCGTCAGTGTCAAATTAAAACTGTCAATGCTAGTTACTGTGTTATTTATTTGAATGCATCGCGCGCTGATAATTTCGCGTTCAAATGATCTTCGCAACAAAAAAGATGACGCCCAGGCTTGTATTCCATATTTACATCCTTGCACCACTTCTTTTTTAGCGTTTCTTTCACATTTACAAACAATTTGTGTCGGCTATTTGTTGTAGTGTTTTTACATGACGGTACGAAGCATTTCGCACTAGTTGTCGATGACAGATTCATTGTACGGATACGCAGCACGGATAATGGATAGAAATTAAAATTTGCTAAAAATCGTAGGAAAAGAAACTCAAACAAAAAGTTCACATCACATTCACGATCACAGCATACACATTTCACAACAAAATAAAAACACGTATCTGTCAAGCGTCAACTGTCATCAAAGTCAACTTTGAAGTTATTTAGTGTTTTTTGTATGTACTGAAAACGTGGCAAAGACTTAAAGCTATTCAGGCTATGAAATGACGTCATCACGAATAATACTTTAAAAAATAATAAAAAAGAAACTGTTACTTGTGAAAAAAAAAGCTTAAAATTAGTTGCTTAAAATTAAATGTTTTACGAAATAAAAATAAAAAAAAAATACCTGAAAAATACTTTACATACCGAATTGCCTCGACACGCCAAGAAGAAGACGAATGTTTTGAAAGCCATTACCACCAGTGGTAATGGCTTTCTAGGTCATCAGAATGAAACAAGGTAAATAAAAGCTGCCTGTTTTGGGACCATTAAAATATTAAAATTTGTTACTAGCTGACCCGCGCAACTTCGTCTGCGTCACGAGAGACTAGAGAGAGTGGGTTGTAGGCACCTATCTATACTTCTATACTAATATTATAAAGCAGAAGAGTTTGTTTGTTTGATTGTTTGTTTGGTTGAACGCGCTAATCTCAGGAACGACCGGCTCGAATTGAAAAATTCTTTTTGTGTTGGATAGTCCATTTATCGAGGAAGGCTTTAGGCTATATAACATTACGCTATGATTATTAGGAGCGGAGCAGGAATGAAAAATGTTGCAAAAACGGGTTTTTTTTTTCCTTTCGTTTTTCTCTCTTATGTGCCGCAGACGAAGTTGTGTGGGTCAGCTAGTTTATAATACAATTCTGAAGGAGCACATCACACACATCATTCCGAAAAATGAAAATGCGCGTGCGGTACTGGAATAAGTATTATTTTGATGCGGAATTATTTTAAAACTGTGTTTCATTGAAATCAAATGATGTACCCAAGGGCAATTTTGTTCCAAATTATATAGGTAGTTGTGATTAATAACGTATTTATTTGGACAATATTAAATACCATGTTTACAAAAACATTGTAAAATAAACCAAATAATTAACATCGCTACAAATAAACATAGAACTCATTAACGAAAACCGTTCAAGTTTGGATGACGTGTCGGTGTGAGTGACTGAATTAATCTTTGGCAAAATAACATAATTTCTAATAACCAGAAATCCTTTGACACGGCTTACTCGGGTCAATTATTACTAAAATAAAGCGCACTCGAGTGTTCTGGACTTGAAAGTGAAAACGCTAAATTATATTTGCTGCAGAGCAAAACTAAAACGAAAATTTCACTTTGTTTGAAATTATATTTCATGCTTGTTTTACTGAGGAAGACGTGGAAAGAGCTTTAATTACTTCTGTACAGACGACGATTAAACGATATTAAAGTTAATTTATATAGAAGCAAAGTTGTGATTACAGTGAAATATTATTTTGTCACTGTATTTTGTTTAGGTGTAGGGCAAGTTATGATATGTTGACTGGCTTGTTGGTTTTATATTTGAACTAGCTAACCCACGCAACTTCGTCTGCGTCACATTACAGAGAAAAGTTCACAAAAGGAATAAAACCCCGTTTTTGCAACATTTTTCATTTATGCTGCGCTCCAATTAGTTAAAGCGTCAATGTGGTGGTTATTCCTCGGTAAAAGGGCTATCCAACACAAAATATTTTTTTCAATTCCAACCAGTAGTTCCTGAGATTAGCGCGTTCAACCAAAAAAACAAACTCTTCCGCTTTGTAATGTTGGTATTGATAACATCCGTTATCACTAAACTAGGCGATCCTTATATGTATGTTTCAAACATAAAGCATGATTGTTAAGGTGTATAAAGACGTCACCTGTCGATATGGACACCAGTGGGTGATCTTGGGCTTTGCTGGGCTCATTGTTAGATCAGCTTATGGCTAGCACTTAACTAGCAAAATGCTGGTACTGTAGAACCATGAGCATGAATATGTATACACTTTTCTTAATTTTAAAGTATTTTTTGCAAGAAATAAAGATAGTAACTTAGGCCTGAATTCTTGTCACGCTGACGGTCGGTCGCGGACGGTCGGTATTTGTTTTTTTTTTGGGACAAGCCCGCCAAACACGCCCAAACCACTGTAACTCCTGAAAGCCAGAATCAACAGTGCCGACCACCAGAAAAGCGCCGAGACAATGAAGCTCGACGAAGTCCCAGAGAATGAATTTAACTGTCTTGGATCCCGCAACGAAATTAATCAGAAAGTATAGCGGAGGAGTAGGAAAAAAAACCGTAACTTCCACTTCCCTCCATATCAGAAGGAGACAGAACGAAACAAGGCCAATAGGTACAAAGGGACGTTTACAACTGGGATAGGCCTAGTTGCATAGCACCACATATCACCGCGTACGGTCGGTTCATCATCATCATCATCATCGGCCTATTAATGTTCCCACTGCTGGGACAGTCCTCCTCTCTATGAGAGGGAATGGGCTATGTAGTCCACCACGCGGGCCCAGTGCGGATTGGTAGATGTCACATGTCTTCGAATTTATGGTTCTAGGACCGGCCGGTGGCTGGTCGGTTGCGTGTGAATATACATTTTGTTTAATTCCATTGCATACTGCGATCCTGACGTCAGCTTTGGCCGACTGCCGTATTTTGCCCACACCCGACCGCACGCGACCGACTGTTAGCGCAACAAGAATTCAGGCCTTATAGAGGCCTTTTTCATACAAATATGAGTTCCAGAATAATTGATTAGTAACAACATGAAATTTTAATCAGAACAAGAGAAAAACACTTCAAACTCAAACTCAAATCAAACTCAAACTCAAATCATTTATTTCAACTAGACCATTACGGCACTTTTGAATGTCGATAAAACGAAACATAAAGCGAAGCTACAGTCACAGACACAAGGCATAATAACTTGAGAAAGTACTGTAGTTGCCCATTCCCTAACGTAGATCTCTATGGAGAAGAACGGGCAAAAAACTCCATGGACACTCTTTTCAATCAAAAATGTTGTTACAAAATCTTGGTTACATCTTTCATGTTGAGATTATACATATATGTGAGAACGATGTAGAAAGACGTGCACAATAAGAGCGTCCAGAGTAAAAATAAATAAATCAACAATTAAAAATAAAGCAATTCAAATGATCCACGGCAGCTAAGAGATGACCAGTCCCGACTGACAGCGCCCGTTCACGAACATGACGCATGAATCAGCGCCATTCAATTCAACCATATTGAAGGGAACTAAATGACCCGACCCACCCGCCACCATCAGCAAGACATTTAAGCGAGCATGACATTCTCTCAGCCACCAAGGCATATTCAAGTCAATGAAACATAACTAAATGCAAATGGTAGCTTTACGGTACATGGTACTCACACATGTGTTATGCAATTATACAATACTAAGAGATGGAATCTATACAATGCAAGAATATTTTTACAATCTTCTGCAGCTACCACAATAATTGTCCAATAAGTTTGCATCTATGGTTGCGGAGCAGGACCAGCATTTAGCCAAGCATTTTTATCCTCAATGTAATCCCCCAGCTTATAATATGCTTGCCTACATAGTGTGCGTTTTACACAAGATTTAAATTTCGTCTCATTCAGTTGTAGAATGTGGGGAGGTATTTTATTGTAACATTTTAAACAGTACCCCATGAAAGATGAATCTACTTTAGAAAGCCTGAAACCTGGCTGAACTAGTTGGTCCCTATTTCTATTATTATAGTGGTGTCTGTCACCTCTTTTACTGAATAAGTGCAGATTTTTCCTAACGTACATGATGTTTTCATAGATGTATTGACAAGGTACTGTCATGATATTAATTTCCTTAAGGGGCTGGCGGAGCATGCGTTTTTCATACAAACGTAATACCAAAATTATATGAAAATCAAACATATTTTTAAGGTAGTGTGTATCTATTTCGATTGTATTATAGAATATCTATGTTCCCAAATAAATATTTTGAAATGACAATGATTTAAAGACGAGATATGAAGAATTTAAAATTTCTATAGAAAATGTATTTTTCTCATAACTCTTGTTTAAATCAGTGTACATTCAAAATATGTGTTTGGGAACCTATAAATTCTGTAATCCAATCAAAATAAATACACACTACCTTAAGAATATGTTTGATTTACAAATTATTTTGGTATTAGGTACGTTTGTATGAAATTCGCATGCTCCGCAGGCCTCTTAAACAGTTCTCTTAGAGAATCGCGTCTACGTAATTCATATATGGCTCTGATGGCTCTTTTCTGCAGAATAAAAATAGACTCGATGTCTGCAGCACGTCCCCATAGTAAAATACCGTATGACATAATACTATGAAAATAACTAAAATAGACTATCCTCGCCGTATCAACATCAGTAAATTGACGGATCTTTCTAACAGCATACGCTGCTGAGCTCAGCCGGCCTGCAAAAGATGTTAAATGAGGACCCCATTGTAGCCTGTGGTCAAGCGTAATTCCCAAGAAAACCGTTTAAGAATCTCAAGTCTTCAGAATCTGTTTTAAGTGTTTACATCGTGACTGTACACGTGTACAATGTTGTGTGTATAATGTTGTTTTACATGGAATGACTGCCTATCTAACCTCCACAATCCATACATAACATATCATTGGGTAATACGATAACACTTAGTAAGACTGGTTGTCAGTTTTTTTGAGCCACTACTTGTAACGACAGTCAAAGATGGACAAATGGCAGCGTGCTTTCCGAGGCACGGAGGTAACTCGGTATGTAAGGGTGGTAACCTAAGCAAGTACAGCTTAACCTTAAGATCGACCCGAGCGGCTGATAATATATTATTCAGCCACGAGCTCCTCAACAGCACTATGTTTTGAGTGCGGTACATTTAATTTTACCGTAAAATGACATTTTTCACCCAGAAAAGAGTCATTTCCCAACAATATTTTTTGCGTAAAGTTAGCTTATACGATGTTCAAAATGTTTGGTCGACGGTTTTGTGGCGAGACTGTTTACACCCTGTATTTGCTAGTAACAACATGAAACCAGAAACCCGTTTAGCACCAAAACATGAACCTCGTAAAAGGTTCGACTGACTTTTGACCTTACGATAATTCGTTACAAAACCCAGCTTTATTTATTTTTAGAAACAAAGTTAACAATTCAAAGCATTATTTATTTACCTTTGAGTTATCGGAGTAGGTATCCGGAAGTACTAACCTACGAGAGGTAAGGGTGCCAAACACATTTTTCAGACAAATTACATTGCTGGTGATGGGTTTTAAAATCAATTAGAAAGAAAGAAAGAAAGAAAGAAATGCTTGAATAATAATGCCGCTCAGATAAGCTTGAATGTTCTGCCGAACCGATCTGATTATAATCCATTGATAGTAGATCATCATCATAATATTAGCCCGAAATCTCTCACTGCTGGGTATAGGCTTCCCTTTTTTCCTGCCATACTTCCCGGTTCTGTGTGTCCCTTACCCAAGTGATTGTCGCGACTTTGACAATATCATCAACCCAACGAGCTTTATGATGACCCTGGTTGCTTTGACCAGACCTTGGCCACCACTCGGTCAAAGACTTGCTCCATCGGCCACCTCCGCGTCTGGTTAGACGCACATCTAGTTAGATGTACTGCCCAGGGCCACTTGAAGCGCACCGCTCGGTTCCCAACGTCGTTCGACCTTCGGCTGGCGGCGTATTTCTTTGTTACACATTTGGCGACCGCGAACCGGAAGACGATGCGTTGGAAGACCTCCCACTAGGTGGACTGATGACACTTGGGGGAGGCCTATGTCCAGCAGTGGACGTCTTTCGGCTGAAATGATGATGATGATGACACTTGATCTAAGAAGGTTATGCAAGGCATGGTCCATGGTCGTTTGTGGCACTCGTACTCTGTGGACAGTCTCCTTTGTGAGCGTCCATTTCTCGGCACTGTAGGTCCTTATGGTCTAGATGCTGAAATTTATTGGCCGATCAGCAAATTCCGAACGAAAGCTGAATGTGTCCAGTGTTTGCTTCGGGTCAGCATTGTTGTGCAACAAATACTGCCGCATCGTAAGGTAAAAAGTGTGTAGCCTCCCTAAGCATTAGTTAACCTTCTCCATTTACGGACAGGTCCCACATTTTTGTAACGAAACCTATCAATTGACGACTTTTGTAAAAAGCTTTCGTTCAAAACTGATAATAGTCGACCTACTATTTTGAATATTTTATGAAAAGTAATAAAAGGTAATGGTAGCGTAGTAGAAAGGATGAACTCGCCCACTTAAATACAGATTAAAAATAGTTTGACCGGAAAAATGACAAGATAGGCTAAAATTCTTAAGGGCAAAGCAAAAGTGGTAACAAAAAGAAAAAGGTAGTGGGCGGGCCATATACAGTACACAGTACGCCATAAACTGGACGGAAGATCGGGAAGATAAAGCTAGAGTGGAGACCACGGACGAGACGGAGGAATGTGGGAAGATCACCGACTAGAACTGCAGACGTTCCTATTAAAGTGGACGGAAGAAACTGGATAGATAAGTGACAAAACTGGAGATATTTGAAAAAGACCTACACTCAGCATTAGGCCCAACATTTGAAGTAGAAGAGAAGAATGCTAAAATTCGGCTTGCTTTATAGTTTCATTGATTGGAAACTTAATGATAATAACATGACACTTGGGGGAAGCCTATGTCCAGCAGTGAACGTCTTTCGGCTGAAATGATGATAATAAATTGACATAATCCAACCATCAAAATGTGTCAAAACGTGATACTACACGTGGCTTTTCCGAAGAAAACTCATTTATTAAAAACGTGACCTTTTGTTTTTACAGAAGGCGTCTTTTGGACGTTCAGGAATATTTTTTGAAAATATAACTTGGCAACAACGGAGTATTTAGAAAAAGTAAACTGTAAGGCATGAATTCCTCCTACGCTGACGTCAGTCGTCAATCAGTTTATTTGTCTGGCTTTTACCTTTTCAGACCATGTAAGTTGAACGGTTTCTGATGATCACAACCCGACCACGACATAACAACGACCAACAACCAGGAAATAATTATACTTTTAGTCCCGGTTCTACCTACTTTCTTGTAGGATAATTTCCCACACCAATGGATATGAAAATACTATATTTCGATAACCTATATTTCTGCTAACCATTTTCTTGTGATCTAATAAAAAGTTTCTACCCACTGGCAAAATTTCCATTCCTTTTTTTTTCCAATGAACATCAATAAAATGATCTGAACAAACGAATAATTTCGTTATTTGAATGTCAAATTAATTTCACGGTAGCTCATTGTCAAAGCAATTTGTAACCGTTTTTGAAAATATACCAGTGTAATAAAATTACTATATTCATTAATACAATACGAGAATTAAGCTCCAGCCTACGGGCGGCGCGTTTATTTGATGTTTTATTAATTTTAAAGTATCTATTGTTGAGTCCGTTTATTAAATTCAGCATAGTTTTATTGTTACAGTTCAATATTTTATGATACTGGTAAATTATAATGTTTTAAGAGGAACATAACGTAGGTATACACGATTTTATTCATATTCTAGCGCTTCACGTTAAAAAATTGTTTATTTTAAACATGATTATTGGAGCGTTCACGTAACCTTGGGCCTGCGACCTTTTTGCGAAACTACATCATAGTTTAGCTAACATTAGCAAGTTCCAACTTACTCAATTTACAAATATAGGCACCAATATTCACCCTAAAAATTGAACATTTTCCAACCCCACCAATTTGGGGGCGCAGACCAAAATTACCATAAAACCATAAATACCGCTCGTTAAAAAAGAGAACAGCCTAAATTATTGAAACATTTACACTGTTGAGATACCGAAAAAAAATATGCCGTGCCTGGGGAATAATTCGCGGTAAGTTGGCCCATTAACTTTTATCTCGCGGGGAGGTTGGGGCCCGCAGGAAGCGGAGAGAGAGAGGATAAAATGTTGATACATGCCCCTCGCTGCGATGACCCGTAATGGACGGAAAATGTTTTAGACGACCGTTTCTACGATGATCTGGCTAATGATAAAATGTTAAACCCGTTTTAGTTAAACGGCGTTTAATGTTATGTCAACGTCGCCGTCGCTAAAAAAGGTATGGTTTTTTGGTCAATTTTGTTTCGTGTTTAAGGGTTTTCAAGGGTTTTTTTTATAGCTTCTTGTTGAAATGCTTTTAAAAACCCTAAACATACCTAATAACCTATTCTGGTGACCAGTTTTTCAATGATCGAACAATAAGTAAACTGATAAATTTATAATCAGATACTGCTTCAGAGAAGTTTTGTAGTTTTTTTTATTTACGTATACCCATAGTTTAGTTTAGTCTTAGTTAAGAGTTGGTAGTGTCGATTTGGATTCGTTCCTTACTAATTGGCCAAAGAAGACGCCCGGGAGAGGTGAAAAGGAATATTCGGGTGGCCTTGGCCCAGCAGTGGGATAGAATAGGCTAATTAAAACATAAAAAAAGAGTTGGCATGCACGTTTAATCAATTAAATACAATCACCATCACGTGACAAAGAGATATTTGATTAAAGAAGATACAGTGATCAGTGATCAAACTACTCGTTTATAATGCACTAGACGGTCAATGTACGCAGCTCACCACAGCCCGCTGCGTTAGCCAAGCCTGGAGTAATTAATACGCGTATAACTTATCAAAATGTGCGAAAATTACGCTAATGGAATGAGTAGTTGAATAATAATGGCGGTCTTTGCGCCAAAAAAGTAATGCGAATTGGTTTTATGTTGGTATTTTGCTCCGGGGACCGATTCACAGAGTAAAATAGGTTGTCCGAAGATTAAAATTGTGTTTTAATTTTCGACAAGCGTGCCATAAAAAAGCACCTGTGACATTATATTACATGACACGTTAATAGTAACTCGAAAAAAAAGAAAAACTGAATTTTGTAACCATCATTAACCTTTTGAGGTCGCCAGAGCAAAAACTCACGTGCGCGCCCTCTACGCCACAGCCATAATTTTACTCATCATTTTGTCATATATTTGTGCCATTTGGCGTAACATACGCTTACGTATCAAACGTATATGTGACAGTGGCGATATCAAAACTTTAAAAATCTCTGAATTATAACACCGTCATTAAAAACAGAACTCCTTTATTTCCTAAGAGTTACGCATAACTGTACCTATACGCACTCACATTTCGCCTGTTATCTTTAAGCCCCAAGACGATAAACCATCCACAATGGGCACAAAATAATAAATAATATTCATAACTTGAACCATATACACGTGCTACCGACTGACCATCCACCATCCATGCATGCCTAACTAACCCATTTCCTACCCAACCCCAGAAAAACAAATGCACCCCAGCACTATTTCCTCTAAAACATTCTCACACTCCAAATCAGCGAACTGTACACTAAACAGCGAGTCCCTACTATAAAGGGCTCTACACACACCAGCGTTTCCTCCACAATCAGTTGTTTCCCCTTATCTACCCGTTAATATCCTCTGCTCGAGTGTAGTTCCGGCCGTCCGAAGCCTGATTATCCTGTGTCGTATGTGTTTGCTTCTAGTTTAGTGATGGGCTGATTATGTTGGAAGTGGAATAGATTCTGTAGAGTGGTCTAGCCGGATTTTAGGTTGTGGCCATGTTGATGGGATTTGAGCAAATATTTCAACTTTTTCCTTTTATTCGTAACTATTAGATGCCTGTGGCTTCACCTGCATACAAATTATATAACCTTCATCGAGAACCACTCTTATCATTGGTGAAAACAGTATGAAAATCGATGCAGTTTTAGAGTTTATCGCGAACAGACAGACGTGGTGGAAAATTTTGTTTTATAATACGAGTATGTAGTGATAATGCTTCTGAGATTTTCTTACTGCCTCGTAGTAACATTTATACTTTATCAGTTTTTGTTCGCCTGATTGTCTCATGAGCGTTGCTTTAGTCTGTCGCTTCGATTACATCCTCTGATGATTGCGTTTTATTTGTCAAATTTAGTATTTTTATGTGAGTAATTAGAACGTATTGTTGATTTCGGATCGAGGGCTGCAAGCTTCTAAACGGAGATACAGCAATTGTTAGCAGATACATCAAGCTACAAATAATGAAAAAAAAAGTATGTGTTCCGTCAGCATGTCAGGTCAGGTTCCTGAATGAAAGTGCTGTTGCTGCTGCTGTCAATACAGCTGCCAAATAGTAAACTTGAAGTATGAATTAAAATTTTGCTAAGGTTTGAAACTGTAACGTAAAACACCCTGACATTTTATGACCAACGAGAGACTTTCAAACTAAGGTTAACCTTAGCACGACTATAAAGGTACACTATTATGTACCTTGATTTCTCAAAAAAGCGTGATAAAATTGCAGTCCTTCACTTTACTAATATAATTTGAGTAAAAACAGAAACCATAAATTACATTTTCTTACAATCCTAAATGTGTTATGGAGATCCCTAATGGATATTTTATTTTAGTAGTGAGAATATTTTTTGCTTGCTGTTTCACAATGAACATTAATGTTGAAATATGTGTTCAAAAACCTTACGTCAACGATTTTATGCAAAAATATGAATTCAGTATTTTTATATAAAACGTTTTTTTACTAAGGGAGTGAATAGTAGTTCGTTTATTTTATGTTTTGCTTGTCGAAATATTTTTTTTCTGCAATAAATCGTCCGTCGTGTCGTGTTTCCGTTGTTTGATAAGCTCCTCAAGCTTAAATTTAGGGCATTATTGATTGATATTTGATGCCTCTTCAAAAAACCTATACCTAACGGTAAATTACTGTGCATACCTACCTTATTGTACCCATTTCATAAAGCCATTGTAAAATCCAGTTGGTAACTCCATTTCATTCAATTCAAAGAAAACCAAACCAATTTGGAAAAATCTAAAAGTACAAATGGGCGATAATTCCCTTCATTACCGAGTATCAGTTTATTAAACCCCAAGTAAAATCTGTTCGGAACAAAAAGGTGAAAAGCAGAAATACGGGGAAATTCGTATTTCGCCCCTAAATCATGGCGAGACAAGGTTAATGGGGTTGAAACCCCACGGCCTCGGGACGAGCACGTAGCTTAGACGAAATTTAATAAATTCCCGCTCTATTATGATTCTTCAGGCACATTATGAACTTGGCCCTGTTTACTTTTTATATTTAGTGGATTTAATTTAATGGAACTAAAATTGGGAAGCGCACGTTTAAAGCGGTCTTATTGTAATAATAATTTTAGAACAACGAAATATTTTGTGTTCCTCTTAAATATTCAGGGTGGGATTTTCGTAGGCGTTTCATTATTTTATTTTGTCTCAGTATAAAGTGCTAAGTGGGTGCTAGCTAACACTCCCCTATAATTAAATACGATTTTGTTGTTGTGAATTAATAACGAAGCGATGTTAAAAAAAAATATCCACTCACAGTATTTTTCCGAACGGTATTTTTCCTATATTATCTTTTGAGTGATATGACACTTTAGTGCGTAGGTGTATTTGATTACGGTTGATATTTTCAACAAATGATTGTACTCAAATTGATGGAAAAATCGTTTAGGTGTTTTGTGTATGTACTTCTCATCTACCGACGAACTTGTACCTAATTTCCTATTAACTAAATCTGAAAGGTTTGCAAATTATTTACTTAATTTTGCCGTGTTGTGGCCGTTTCATATACCTAGTTGTTTCGAATATGTAAATAATTTGCCTTTGAGCAACGTATTAAAACTTCTTAACATTTATTCCGTGCGGGGATCGAACCCACAAAACACGGTACAACCACCAATCGCTTAGCCATTGGGCCAACCGTGGCGTCAAAAATCGACTTACCAAACTAGCATTCAATAACCCACAATCATCGGGTTTTTCACAAAGTTAATGAAACTGCACCTTGACTTCGATAAATGACCGCGCATTTAATGGAACCCACTCGCTTCTGAATTGAGTCATTAAAATGCTCTTTGAAATGTAATAACGATTTCTGATACCGATTAATGGTTAGTTTACACGGTCGGTTCACGGAAAGTGAAGACCATTTAGATTCGAGGGTTTACTAGGAAAAAGATAATGGTATGTTTGTGTTTTTTTTCTTTGGAATCAGTGGGTATTGATATGGAGTTGAATGAAAGTTAAAGGCGTTTGATGCTCTGTTAAAACAAATAAAACTAAAATATTTGAACTGAAGATATTTTTATCATCATCAACATCTGCCTCGCCTTTTGCCAACTATGTTGGGGTTGGCTTCTAGTCTAACCAGATGCAGCTGAATACCAGTATTTTACATGGAACGACTGCCTATCTAATAATGAAACACTAGCTTTATCTTTTGGCTGAGTATAATCTACCTGTTTCTAGGAGTTAATTAACTAACGTTAATTTCTGGGACAAAGGCCCTTTCTCCGCGAGGAGGTGTAAACTACCGCTTGGGCCCAGCGCGGGTTGATTTGTGTTACAGGTCTTAAAATTCTTGGTTCTAAGACATGTACAAGTCGGTGCATTTCCCACTGGTAGCACAGCTCACAAGTAATAAAATCAAAACTCAAATACACCACATCGGCACAAATTATGCTTCAAAGTGGAATTCCAACCACTCACAGAGTACGTACGCTGTAAATACGAGTCCCCCTACGTGGGCCACTGCAATTACTCTTCAACTAAAATCAAAGGGGCTATTATATTGCCCTGAACTGCAATCAAACCACCTCTATGTATGCTGTGTGATCAGAATTCGGTCAATAAAGGCTGAGGTCTACAGTTCTACTTTGCGAGACTTTGTCGTGTGAAAGACTGATCGGTATTGTAAGTGTAACTGGTGGTGATCAGGCTTTATCCGTGGCATGTGTAGGTCGGGATGTACAGTATTCCAATATTCCAAGGGAATATGCTATCGGGATAAAATTTATCCTAACCTAATTCATGGTGTTCCGTTGTGCCCAAGCTCATCCAAAACGTTAGTTAGTAAGTTAACCTGAATCTTCTACATATATACATCTCTATCCGTCTGTGTGACTGCTTAGTTCTTCAAAATCATGAACAACCGAGCTCACTGACGATATGCCAATTTTCACACGTATGCCTCAATAATAAGGTCGACAATGTAGCCACATCAGTCGATTGTATCTGTGTGCACCAAGAAGCAAGGTACACTTATGTAGAGGAAGTGGTTGATGGTCCTGCCGAGTCACACCGTGAAAGCAACCCAAACTAAATATTAACCCAAGATTTATAACCGTATACGGCTAGAAATCAGGCGGCACTAACAAATGATTCACTCTCCATTGCCATGTACGGTTCCAGGTTAATTACAATTGCCGTAACGGGAATCTTAACGGATGATTTAGCAAGTGAGTTGGGTAGGGTCGAATGGACCACCCGCCGCTTTTTACGACCGACAGTGAATGAGTTAATAAATTGCGAAGTGTATCGTGATTTTAAATGGCTTTGAGATTATTTTTGTGTCGCGTGTTTATTGTTTTTTCTTTTTTAATTGGGAATGGTTATTAATTTTGTATTCAATTGTCCTTTTAAAAGAAAAATTGGCATGTAAATTGAAAAATACTTTGGAAGTTTTTGTCGAAAGCGTTTTCAGAGATTTGAAAAATTATGATAAAGAGATGTATTGAGATGTATAGATGAAGAGCTCGTGGCTAAATAATATCAGCCGCTCGGGTCGATCTTTAGGTTAAGCCATGCTTGCCTAGGTTGGTCTGTGGATGGGTGACCACCCTTACATACCGAGTTCCCTCCGTGCCTCGGAAAGCACGTTAAGAGCGCGTATCCTAAAAGTTAGCAACGTCGCAAATAGCTGTCAAATATTTACATGTTTTAATTAATTTGGCAATTTTACTGTATGAAAATAAGAAATATGGCTCTGTAGTGCACTAAAAAATTGAATATGAATTGCACTTAAAACCCTAAATTTGATGTTGTAAACGTTTCAGGTGTAAAAAAGGCATTTGGCAAGTTCCCAAATACTTTTTTTACAACTAAAACTATAGATTCGGTTTTACGATATTAATTATTGCATTTCCTAATCAATTTTTTAGTCCACTACAGAGCCATATTTCTTATTTTCACACAGTAAAATTGCCAAATTAAATAAAACATGTAAATAAGTGACAGCTATTTGCGACGATGCCAACTTTTGGGATACGCGCTCTTAAGTTGTTGGTCCCGACTGTCATTTGTCCATCTTTGACAGTCGTTAAAAATAGTCAGTGGCCCAAAAAGTCTGACACCAGTCTTACGAAGTGGTATCGTATTTCCCAGTATTAACTGGGATGTGCAGGTCAGATAGGCAGTCGCTCCATGTAAAACACTGGTATTCAGCTGCATCCGGCTAGACTGGAAGTCAACCCCAACATAGTTGGGATAAGGCTAGGCAATGAAGAGATGTATTGTGTTGTTTACACACAAAACTTCATTGGCACTGGTTGGCACTTCAATCAAATTTGCATTAATAAACCCTTTGCTAGGGGTTTTCTGGCCTAGGGACCAACAATACGGCAAGCCCATAAGGCGAGCAGACTGTTCAAAAGCCCTAACATCATATAGAGTGGGTTATAAGGGCAAGCCAAGCGTTTAGGCTTGTATAAAAGTACCCCCACTAAATACACCATCTTTTACAATCGAAAGAAAGAAGGAAATCAATTGCTCCATATTTAAGAAAGAATCAGCTCGGCAATGTAATAACGCAACTGAAGTATTAGCAAAAATAAAACGCTAATGGCTTTGGCATTCTATTGTGATTTTTTTTATTTTTTCTAAATTGTTTTGCGTTTGGCCGCAATTCGTCGGATGTAAGCTATGATGCGGCCTAAGGTGTTCTCTAAAAGACACCGATTCACTCGAACTTTGAATATTCCGGATTATAATAATCATCAATATGCAATCATCAACAGGTTTCCATTTTACTGTTTTCTTCATAACTATAAATTGTTTTGAACAGAAAAATCTTAACTCAAATGTTCACATTTGAACGAAATTGAACAAATCGCTTTATAACTATGTATATAGTAAATTCAAAAGGAAATCGATACACTCCTGTAGTAGTTCGCATAATACAGTGTGAGCGTATTGTGGGGTGAAAGACATTAAACTTGCATCTGTTTGTGGTTGTATAGACGTCAGGCCGCGAAACTTGCGCCACTGTCTTGGAAACACACTGTATATTGATGTGGGAGATACTGCGTTGGTAGTTTTTACTATTTTTGAAAAGAAATATGGAATCTTTTCGAGCATCAAAGGGTGAGTTTTTATAGTTATTCAATCGCTTTAAGGTAATTTTTACTTGTACTGAGTTGAACAAACTGCACGTGGTGACAAAAATTGGAAAGATTTACTTTAACGCGGTCCGTGATAAAAAATCGCTTTAGGCTCACAGTTGTCGGGGCTGCGGGGCCCTGAAACACTGGCTAAGAAGGAACATGGATGGGTTTTAGTCAGTTAAAGTCTGACACTCCCTTCCGCTCCGCCCAGAGCGGGAGGAGTAATTTGATAGCCCATCCGAGAAAAAAAGTCTCACAGTTGCCTACAAAATCATAAATGAATGTTAAGTAATGTTGATGTGAATGATGAATATGTTTTTTAGTCTAGAGATAGATGTTAATAAAAGTATTTAATTTGTACCTAATAGCATCTTTGAAAACATTTCTGTTAAACAAAAGTCAGTACATATTCTCACTAGGGGAAAAAACCACATAAATATCCTGGAAGATACATGGGATAACCAAGTCCCATTGTTGGGTTCAAATTAATGGATGGACATAGTTTATCTTACGGTTACCTGATCCTCAAATCCTCGTTGATTGAAAAAGACAACGGTGCCCGCAGCAAAGCCTTTTGCAAGACAGATTAATATGACGGCAATAATGTACCGCATATGGTTCAAAATCGCTTGACTTATGGTTGGAGTGACACCCTGCTTTTTGGCACTTTTTGTCATAGTAAAATATTGGCCTGCTTTATTGCATTCAGGCCTAGAAGGAGATGGTGGGACAAACTAGAGTCCTTTCCCAAAGATGGTCCAATGACAGCTATGGATGAAGGAGGGATGGGAGTATTTTGTCTAGCTGTGGGACACAAATTACTACTAATAATATTTGAGTGAGTAAGTGGTTCGTTCCTGCCAATAATATAACCCCGTATGTTTCTATTAAGACGCGATGGGGCCGAAGTTTTGTTAGTGTCATCCAGAGAGAAATTTAGAAATTTAGTAGCTCTTCCCTATTGCTTTGGGCTGTATTGCACAGAACTACAGTCTCAAGAGTCAAATTTGATATTTTATTTATGTGCGGTAACTTTTAGTTTGTAAATTTGAAATTTTCTTTTAAAGACCGATCAAGTTTTGAAAATTATTTTATCATTGTAAGAAAGATTGAACTATGGTGTGTAGTTTCGGAATATTTTTAACCGACTTCTAAAAACGGAGGAGGTTCTCAATTCGTATGTTTCTATTTTTTTTTATGTTTGTTCGCGCATAACTCCGTCGCTTACCAACTGATTTGAAAAATTCTTTTTTTGGAAATAGTCACTGAATCGGGATTTGATAATAATAATAATAATAATAATAAAATACAAAGCGAAGCACACCCACCATCTCCGGGCTCGTCGCTCAGCTCCGCCTCGCAGCCGCAGGTACGTGCCACACCCGTGCGCACCGTGTCACCGGTCGCTGCAGTTGCGTCGAGCTCGAGCGACGAGTTTTTCTCCCCGCCGTCGACACCACCACCACCACCATCACGAGGACGACGACGAGGAAGAGGACGGCCACCAGCGGGCTTGGGACCACGAGGCCAACAGGCCTCGAGCAGGGTCCCCGCTGCCGGTGGAAATGTGTCGCGCATGCGATGGACTCAGTCCATTAATGAAAACGTCATGCGCGCATATTATGGGGCTACTGAGGGGGGAAGCAACTTGACTGCGTACCGTGGTCGAATGCCCTCTCTGTTTCAGGTACTTGAACCGGCTGTCAACGTAGAAGCACAACGACTGTCGGATCAGGTGCGGGCCATCCAGCGTAACCATATGTTGGATGACACCGTACTTGATCGACTACGCTCCGAATCATAATCATCATAATCATAAATCTTTATTTTGCCAAAATAATAACAACCTTACAATAAAAATGAACACTAGTACTTATTTTATAAAAATATAAAAGCTTAGATACCCAATTAGTAATTTAGTTCGTACACATTAATAAATTCTGGTTGTTACGAAACCGATTCACACTGACCCCCGTACTAGTTATAAACTGTATTACGGTGGGACAGGTTTCCTCGTTCTCAGTTAACAATATTATAATATTTAGCCGATTTGGGAGAAAATAATTCGATAATCTACTCTTTAAACATCAAAACAAAATCGAAATCGAGACTGTGGGTAAAATGTATCGAACATTCAAATTGTTGTTCACTAAACTTTTTCAATTTGTAGGTAGTAGCGTAAACGCGAATCACGGAGTAACTTGGTTACGCCTGCTTCGCCAATGATCGCAGTACAGGAAAGTATTCCCAGTGCGCCGCCGCGATCCGACTGCGATGGTGAAGAGGATGGTGACGAAGTTATATCCGTGAGTACCCAATGCAACGCACAATTGAGGAGCGCTTTGGAGGCCGCGTTCCGGGAGTATCGTTCCACACCGCCTGAACTTAGGCCACGTTTGCCTCGTTTGCCTATGCATAAGAAAAACAAGGCGCTGGTGTGTGCTCTAGATTCGCAGCTGTCAAATTGCTTTGACAGCAGCAAAGACCTCGCCGATACCCACTCAATATTGTACTGTGGAGCTGTAGCGGCATGTCGTGTAGCTCAAGTCAAATTCCCCAACAATGACAGAGCTACACGACCGAAATTAGCTGTTCCAGCTTGGCAGTGCAGGATTGAGCGACGTATCGGTGTGGCTAGGGCACTCATCGGCAAGTTAATCTGCTTCAGGGAGGGCAATACTCGCCCTAGAGTGATGCGCTTTGTGAGGCGGGCGTTCTCGGGAACTGATATTAGTTTTCGAGATTACTTGTCCCGCGTCACAGAGCGTATAGACTTCCTGAAGCAGAAAATCTGTGCATGGGCAAGCCGTATTCGTCGGTATAAGCGGCGAGTGGAGCGATATACTCAGAATCGCACATTCCAAAGTGATGAAAGGTGGGTATATAGGGCTTGGGAGCGACCGGACCAAGGTGCGACTGACACGCGTCTACCGGATGATGATGCCATGTGTTCATTCTGGCGCAGCATCTGGTCGGTACCTGTCAGTCACACTGAGGGCGATTGGATCCGGAAGGTTGAACAAGTGTGTGATCTAATACCGGAAATGGGGGCAATCATCATCAGCCCCCAAGACGTAGCTTGTGCAGTCCGTCCGCTGCCTAACTGGAAATCTCCAGGGCCGGACGGACTGCACAACTTCTGGATCAAGTGGTTCCAAAGATCACACGCTCGCTTGGCGTCCCAGTTTCAATCAGCCTTAGAGTCAGGGTCGCTGCCCCAGTTCATGACGACAGGAATTACCCACCTGCTCCATAAATCAGGTAGTACTGCGGAGCCCAAAAATTATAGACCAATCACTTGTTTACCAACGGTCTATAAAGTTCTTACATCCATTTTGAGAGCAAAAATCAACAAACATATTGAGAGTAATTCTATCATGTCTGCCTCTCAGAATGGATGTAGGAACGGGTCCCGCGGTACTAAGGAGCTGCTCCTCATTGATATGGCCATTAGCCAACAGGTTCGCCGCTCCCGAAAGAATCTGTCTACATGTTGGATAGACTATAAGAAGGCCTATGATTCTGTGCCTCATACATGGCTCATGAGGGTGCTGGAGTTGTACAAAATAGATGCAACTCTACGCGTCTTCCTTGAGTCATGTATGGGGCAATGGAGAACGGTCCTTCGATATCCAGGATGTCGACAGATCCAGGGGAACGATGAACCTGTATGGATTAAACGGGGAATATTCCAGGGCGACAGTCTGAGTCCACTTTGGTTCTGTTTAGCCCTGAATCCTCTAAGCACATTGCTGGAGAATTCAGGACTAGGCTACCGGTTGAGGAATGATGGTCAGGTTATATCTCACCTCCTTTACATGGATGACCTGAAACTCTTTGCCCCCAACAAATTGCAACTGATGGAGCTACTGAAAGTAACTGAAACTTTTAGTAACGCCATCAGGATGGAATGTGGTGTGGACAAATGTGCGGTCATGTATGTAAAGCGAGGGGAGATTATGGAATCCGAGGGACTTCAGCTCTCGGATTCCATACACCTAAGATCTCTTTCCTCATCCGAGAGCTATAAGTATTTGGGTATGTCGGAAGCGTTAGGCATTAACGTAACTGACATGAAGCAATCGTTGAGGGAGCGCTTCTTTGGTCGCCTGAAGAAGGTTTTAAATAGCCTTCTTTCAGGTGGAAACAAGGTGCGCGCCTTCAATGGTTGGGTCATGCCGGTTTTAATGTACTCTTTCGGCATACTCAAATGGACTCAGACGGAACTTGATGCCCTGGATAGGAGGGTACGCACACTGCTGACCGCAAATCGAATGCATCACCCGCGGTCGTCGATGATGAGACTGTATATCCCTCGGAAGTGCGGGGGTCGAGGCTTCTTAAATGCTAAGAACCTGCACAACCGAGAGGTATGCAGTCTCAGGGAATATTTCCTGGAAGCCGACGTGGAGATGCACCGAGATGTGGTCTCAGTGGACAAGGGCCTCACCCCGCTCTCCCTGGCTAACGAGAACTGGCGCAAGCCTAAAGTATTAGACACTAATGACCGCAGGGAAGAATGGCAAGGCAAGGAGCTTCACGGACGCTTTTACCGGGTCCTACATGGCCCTGATGTAGACTTCTTAGCGTCCGTATCCTGGCTACGCTTTGGTGACCTCTTCGGGGAAACCGAAGGTTTTGTTTGTGCAATTATGGACGAAGTTATGATGACGAATAACTACCGCAAATACATTGTGAAGGACGGCACGGTTGACATATGTCGGGCATGCCACCGTCCGGGAGAGTCGATCCGACACATTATTTCTGGGTGTTCTAGTCTGGCTAACGGAGAGTACTTGCATAGACACAACCTTGTTGCCAGGATTATCCACCAGCAACTTGCTTTGAAATACAACCTTGTGGAGTCAGAAGTGCCATACTATAAGTATGCGCCCGACCCAGTTCTCGTAAATGGCAATATCACGTTGTATTGGGACCGACCTATCACCACCGACAGGACTGTTATTGCCAATAGGCCTGACATTGTGGTGATAGATCGATTGGAGCGTCGCACAATGATTGTTGATATAACGGTCCCGCATGACGAGAACCTCGTGAAAGCAGAGCAAGATAAAAAAAACAAATATCTAGATCTGGCCCGCGAGGTTGTCGACATGTGGGATGTGAGTACAGCAGTCATTGTGCCGATAGTCGTGTCGGCCAATGGCTTAATAGCCAAGAGCCTCGACCAACATCTTAGGAGGCTCTCGCTTGGCAGCTGGATCAAGGGCTTGATTCAGAAAGCAGTACTTCTGGACACGGCGCGTATTGTTAGGAGGTTCCTCTCTCAAGAGCCCTGACCACCGGCAGCTCGGACCCTGTTCCCGGCGCTGGTGGACTACTATTTTTTTATATTTTTAAATGTTTTTTATATAATCTTATATTAGAATATTTAAAAATGTAAATTTATATGTAAAAAACGGAATAAAGGAAATAATAATAAATTAATTTGCGTTCAATAAGAACCATTCTACCACCAGATCTGATGATGAAGCCAAGAGTCAGGCACCGGAACTCCATAATGGGGCAATGTATCCTAGTCGTGTTTGGGCTTGTTGTAATTGTAATGGTATGCACTTTCCATGTGTACCAAGCACATGTGAACCACTAAAAAGTGAAAACTAAAAACTTTTTTGCAAAAAATAAAACCGACTTCAAAAAAAACAAAATCGGTTTTATTTTTGCAAAAAAGTTTTCACTGCAATACACCGTACAAAGGAGCTCGAGGCTGACAATAACGGTCGCATGGATTAAGCTGCGCTTGCCTAGGTCGCCGGTCGGTCAGTGGATGGTAACCATCCATTATCTACCGAGTTTCCCCCGTGGCTCAGAAAGCACGTTAATCAGTTGTTCCCGGCTGTCATTTGTTGATCTTTGTCAGTCGTTACAGGTAGTCAGTGGCCCAAAAGTCCTGACAACCAGTCTTATTTATTTATTCATTTGGCTCACCAAAAATTGAATACACTGCTTCAAAAATAAAGAAGATACATTCTATATCACAGACAAGTGTATCAACCTGTTACAGGTAAGCACATCATGCACTACTTATTTGTCGTTGAGTGTCTACTGAAAATCAGATGAGTACTTAAGTACTCACAAGTCTTACCAAGGGGAAGGGGATGGGGGGGGGGGAGGGGGGATTACCCAGGCATAACGTTATGTATTTATGTTATGTTGTATTTCAATGTACTACGTTTTTGACTTCTTCATTACTGTTAACTTTGAACGAAGGTCATTTTGTATAGGCCCTTTTTTTTTTTTTTTTTTTTTTTTTTTTTTAGGATGGGAAATCATCAAATGACTTCTCCCACTCTGGGCGGAGCGGGAGGGAGTGTCAGACTCTTACTGACTAAAACCCATCCATGTTCCTTCCTCGCCCTTTACGTTCCGGGGCCGCGGTATCTCTTTCGAACAGTCCCGCTCCGGTGAAATTTACATTTACAAGTACATTTTTCAATCGTAATATTTAGCGTTAAAAATCTGCATTATTTTAACGATCTGGATCGTTTGAAACCTTAACGTGATTTTTATAGAAATATTTAAACAGCTGAAAATTCATTTAATTAAGTTAATTATGATTCATTGAAGCAATTTGAATAAAAACATCATTATTGGTGAATTCAATCAGTTCTAAGCCCATATCTGCATAAATATTTTGAGTTACTGTGGGCGTAAAACCGAAAACTGTGGTTTCAGAATTTATTTCGGTATTATACTTGACGTTCTGATTAAGACTATGAATACTAATAGGTACATAATTAATAATATTTTTTTTTTTTAATTTTGATCTAAACCATACGGATAATTAAGTTTGTTTTAAATATTCATTAGTTGATGTTTCTTTATTTTATTCGAGATGAATCTGTCATTTTGAGAATCTGTAATTTTGCGAATCTGTCATTACGCAAATCTGTCACCATGCGAATCTGTCATTATCAGATCTTGTCATTTTGCAACACCTGGCATAATGCGTTTCTGACAATATGCTAATCTGACACTTTGCGTTTCTGACGTTCTTCGCCCAAACCTTTAGTTAGGTATTTTAATGAACTGACAGTACAGCCAGTATGAAATAAAGTTGATCTTGAGATATGCAATATAAAAAAATTAAACGATACAAAAGACCAACAGAGGAGCTATGAGTCCTCGTAGTTCATGTAAAATACGGTCAATCAGCTGCATCCGGTTAGACTGGAAGCCGACCCCAACATAGTTGGGAAAAGGCTTGGCAGATGATGATGAGGCACTTCTAGTACTGAAAAAAATGTAGTCTAATAGTGTTCTAATTAAAACTCACACAGTCAACTCCGCTTAAACTAAAACATTCTATCCTGTATGGAATCTTTTAGTATTTTTAAGCGGAGTGTAAACACACTCATCACGGAGCCGTCAAGTCAACCAAGCATCCTGTACATCAAACTAAGTAATTCTACTCAACAATTTTTGCTGGGAACTGACTTCTTGTTTGGGGTGAAAAATCACGTGTTTCCATAAATCTCAATGTAACGCCCTTGAAACAATGCGCTGATGAATGGATTGAAAATACGTGGGTCTTAAAGTAAAAATATTACATTAATCAAAACATGTATACAAAAACTTTGAACTTAGACTCCCAATATCTCCGTTACTAGAAAGTTCCCAGGTATGATCTAGAACAAAAAAAAATATTGCAATGATGGGGGAACAAGTGCCTTTCGGCTTCGTTTTGCACCCTTTAGATTGAAGACTAGAAAAACCTTGCAAGCCCTATATTTGTGCACTGGATTTCTGTTCACCTAAGCGGAAACAAAAATGACGAAAAAATTAATGTTATTTTTGAAGACTATGGGTACCTATACATACCTCCATGTTTTTAATATTTTAAGGGTCTTATTGAAGTTGTTTTTATTTTTAATGATTGTTTAATGAATTGAATAATATTTTATGATTTTTAATTAAGTAATTTGAGTGATATATTGATATGACTTGTAATGAATTTAATGAATTTTTTTATGATTTGTAATGAATTTAATGATATTTTTATGATTTTCATGATTTTTGATTTCTTTGCTACTATTATTTTATCGGGTTCAATTGTATTTGTGGTCGACTTATGGGTATTCTTGCCTGCAATAAAACACTATTTATTTTTATTTATTTATTTAAAAACAGATATGATGCGATTTTTTTTAATTCTTCATTTACATAACATAATACTCCATGCAAAAACACAAGAAACACCAGTATTAACTAACCTACCAACGCACGCAGAACTCACTTAACCAAGTAGCTGCAGACATATTTTATTTCAAAGTTTCCTTTACCGCTTAACAGTTTCGACACGAAAACCTACCTCGAGGCGTCTTTTATAATTATTATACCTTTGTAATAATATAGACGGAGATTGCAAGAGGAAACTGGGTCGTTTCAGCACTTCCGCACTACTCATATAATTTAACGGTCTAGTCTTAATGTTGAATGGAAACAGAGTTTGGAAACTGGTATTTGAATGGCAATTATTTTAAGGTATTTTCTGTTAGGATACTTTGCAGCTTTGCTGTTGAGCCACCTGGCTTGAAATCTTCGTTCAAAATGTCATTTTCGTTTCTATTTTCACCTAATGTAAGTTACATTTTTCTACAGCTGGAACATTGCGACATCCAGAGTTTTTTCTCTATGGGAGTGACCGGCCTATTTTATACAGTTCATTCACAGTTATTACACAGGTATTAGTTATTATGCCCTGTGGCTGGACTTTATGTAGTTCATTTTTGACTATGCAAAAATGCCAGTCAAGGGTATATTTGAACCTAGTCCGTAAAAGTCAGACACTCCCTCCCGCTCCGCCCAGAGTGGGAGAAGTCATTTGATGATTTCCCACCCAAAAAAAAACAGTATTTGAAATAAATGCTTTGAGTTGAGTTGAGATGATTCAGCGCGTTGAACGAAATAAGGTAAATGCATCCTGCCTATCCTAAAACGAAATAAATGAAATAATGATACTTCCAAGGAAACAAAGTACTATGTGTTGCAGTTTGGAGTGATTAGTTCGACGGTTCATGATATAACTACTTTGAAAGGTCAACATTTCTCGCTAGCTATGGAACTTTCTATGCATGAAGTCTCTATTAGGAAATCAAAATGTAAGGCAGTGATCTAGAAGAGAACCAAAGGATAAACCATGAGGTTGGCGTGTTCATGAGTGGAGATCGCGAACCGGCAAATTTGAGGTGGGACACCTTGTGCAATGACTGATGACAGTGCTTACAATGGGACGTGCAGTGCCGAGAATCGGAATAAATGACATCCGATTGGACTTTTAGCCACCAGGACAGCTGTAGTCTAATAACATTGATAATGCCTTAAAATGATCCAGCTATGCTGTATCCAGAATAATATCGTCCAAAGTACTGTTGACACATCTCGCAAAAATAAATAAAACATACCAACACAACCTACAACAAGAAAAATTGACATACTCGCCAACACAAACATGTAACCAATTCCAACATTATTTACGTATCCAACAAAAATCACACAACGGAAGCTCTTATGAAATAATAAATAATGTAAGAAAACCAAATATAAACCACGTTCCCTAATATCCAGAGAGTATTGTTGTTTGCACATCACTGTGAACGAAATAAAAATGAATAATATAAAAATAAACAAAAGCAAGGACTCATATAATGTGGAGTCGTCGCACAGTACATTATATCCTTAGCAGTGGGCCCCGACAATGGCGGGAGTAAACTTGTCTTGGGAGTAATTAAAGCGAATTCAGATGAACTAATATTAAACTTCGCGCTTGTCACCTATGACATATCTTCCGTGATTAACCCAAAACCATTTTACAAAATCATTAGTTGTCGATTTGAACTTACCCGGATTTGTGAAAATATTGTTAACTTCAAGAACCATTTTATTTTTGCTTCGCCATACTTATATTTTTTTCCTAGACGTAGGTGGTGTTTTGCGATTTGTTTTTATCCCATCATGAAGCTTACACCCAAGTGTAATTGAAAATTATTCACTGCTTAGCGTTAATCTAGGTACAAAGTCGACTGCTGAATTTTATTTTACCAAAGACCATTTGTGACCAGTAAGACAGAGACAGATATTACTACGGAATAGCTTTTCTTATGTTGAATAAATTACAGATATAAATGTGGGTGGGTTTAGCAAACACAAATAACTAAGCATGAGGTTACAAGCTTAGCAGACGTTAGAACCCCGCAGGGCACCTTCTTATTAACCGGCGACAAAGAAAGGAGGAGGTTCTCAAGTCGACGTGTATTTTTTTTTAAATTTATTTGTGGCCATGGACTTTTTATGGAAAAGTCCGATTTGAACGATGTTTTTTCAGTTTTAGTTATCTTTACTATGGTGAACAGATCTCCAAGAAAACCAACCCGCTAATTTACTAGCCAACAACTACGAGTAAGTAAGAGAAAACACAAAGCAACAAACAAGCAGTACATTTTGCCCGCCGTCAAAAACAACTTTTATAAAATAAATTGTATTATTCCATTCAGTGTGAGACTCTATCACCAGTTCCAAGATATTATGAGCTTGCAAAAAATACGCACATAGTAAAAAGCCAAGCCACAAGAAAGGAAAATCTGTATAACATACAAAGATATTCTTTTGCTAGTAAAATAAAGAGATGTTAGGCATCTCAACGTGATTAAGTATCAAAGGAGCACAGTGACTATAGTCTTTATTGTTTTATGTTATTTATAGACAATATTGCTGAAAGAAAATATTGATATTAATATGCTGCGGTATTTTTGTTTACAATTTTATTTCAATATTTTATTAATGACCAACGTGCTGTAGAGCGCAGTATCTTAGGTGTGTAAGATTAACAGATTGTATTCGTAACACTACACTCTGCGCTCTAAAACGCAAATCTTTGACGTTGCTTAAAAGGCTGCGCAACTTAAATGGGACTGGGCAGGACATGTCTGTATGCATACCGAACGAACTGCGAGCCCGTAAGGCTCAGGAATGGAATGGAATGGTGCCCTGAAACATTGACACTGAGTCGCGGCAGACCACGAAGTAGATGGCGGGAGGAACTTGATGTTTTCTTTGAGATTTGCAAATAAATGGCACGTAGAATCATGACCGTTGGAGAAATGTAGGTAGGCCTTTGCCCATGGGGCAATACTGGCTAGCTGTAATAATAAATCTTGAAAACTAGAGTAAATACTAGAGATATATTTTTAGTACTACTGGACTAAAGTCTAGTAGATCTTGCTTTTTCTAAGGATATAAGTTTCTTTGTTGTCCGAGCTATGGTAGTATTGTGAACTAAAACTTTCATAGGGCCACACAATATTGAGTATCTGTCCATTATTCACTGAACAACTGAGATACCAGTCATAAGATTTACAATCCAAAAATGGAACCCGATGCCGCAGGGCAGAGTGCTGCGCCAAACTAATTAGACCCCGACGCTGTATTGTATTACCAGTTTATAAACCATTGTTATTTTACTGTGAGAGATGAATCGTCTCAATGGAAACAATAGCAAACTGTTGCAAAACAAAAGACTTGAAATTAAAGGGGAACGCACACGTATGTTACAATAGTACTGCAAGGGACCAACATTGCAACTGGAGCTGTCCGAAATCTATACTTATATTATACAGAGGAATAAAAATTGATTCTAAGTTTGTATGTAGGGGGTAATCTCCGAAAGTAATGACCCAATTCTAAAAGTTTTTTCACTGACAGAAAGCTACATTATTCGTGGGTGCTATAATAGGCTATAAATTATATTTATATCACGCTTATTAGAAGTGCTATTACAATTTTTGCGGACGAAGTCGCAAGCGAAGTGCAAGTTCTTTCTATGAGACTCCACACAGCAATGCAGGTAATTATCTCCTAAGCAATGCCTCGAGATCAACTAGATCAGCAGACTACCGTTTACTAAAACGGCAGTCACCGAGCTGAAGGCGGGGTCGAAGGCCTTGATTATGTAGGGTTGTCGTCACCTTAATAAATAATAATAATAATAAAATTTATTTCAGACCATCGAGTCCATATTTGAAACAGTACAATTATCGTTCATACACAAAACATACACGAAAGAACACAAAACATACATAAAATGAAAAGATACATACATACATTATATAAAGAGAATTTCATTTTAAATATCTAAATGACGCACGATGAGTGGTCATCCAGTGCCACATCATTGGACTGTCCATTCTGTTGGCCATGATAGCCACCAATCTGTTAGAACTACCACGCACTCGCCGCATCAGGGAGGCTATTCGTGATCGCATAAGAGCGTAAAAATCAGGCACGCCGTACTCCGCAAACATCCCTGGTGCACTACAAAAGCGCGGTAGTCCCAACAAAACTCTGAAGGCGTTATTATATTGGACTCGCAGAGCATTGTACGAGCTTTTTGTATAGCCGACCCATAGGGCGCAAGTGTACATAGTTTGGCAATACGCTCTAAAGAGTGTAATTTTTACCTCTTCTGTACAACGTGCAAACCTATGGGCCAGCATGTTACATCGAACTGCCAATGCTCTGCGCTCCCTCTCCAAGTCTTCATCATCAGACAGACTATCGGTGACCCAATGTCTCAGGTACTTGAACTTTGTCACCCTAGAGAGCTGAGCGCCCCCTAGTGTGACTGGTGGGACAGTGTCGTAACATTTGTTACCCGCTTTGAACACCAGAAGTTCGCTCTTTGTCGCGTTGTACCTGAGACCATGAGCCACCGCATAGTCCCCACAGATGCCGAGAAGCCTCCTAAGTGCACTGATCAATGGGCTCAGCAATACCATATCATCCGCGTAGCTGATGTTATTTACGCAGTGCCCGTCAATGGAGCACCCGATATTGGTATTGCTGAGCTCACAGATCAGCTCATTTACGTACAGATTGAAAAGCTTAGGTGAGCTGAGTCCCCCTGCCTCACTCCGCATTCCAACCTGTATGCATCTGACAGGACACCCGCCCACTTATTATAATTGTATTGGATATTATACCAAAACTTCAGCATTCTTATGAGATCGCTTGGAAGGTCCTTAATATTTGATAATTTCCTCCATAGGCAGTCGTAAGACACGAGAGAAGCCTTGGAGAGGTCCAGAAAACATGCATATACAGGAGTTTTCCTACTTGTATAGTATTGAACAGTCTGTTTGAGACATAGGATAGCTGTTTCGGTGGATAAAAGCGACTTAAACCCAAATTGGGCGTCATGGAGTATTAAGTGCTTATCCAACTGCCGATCAATCAGACTGTCCAACACCTTTGCAATGATAGTTGCCAGGGATATAGGCATGTAGTTGCTCTTGTCACTCGCATCTCCAGTTTTGTTCTTGACTATGGGCACAACAATAGTTTTGAGTAAGTCAGCTGCAAGATAGGAGTGACTCAGGCACAAACTAAAAAACATTGCTAGCACTCGCAGTAAGTGCTTACCTGCATAACGTAGATGCTCTATACTAAGACTGTCATGACCAGGTGACTTGCCTCTCTTTAATCTACTTATGACAGTCGCTACTTCCCTGGCCGAAAATCTGATAGGCATGTCTTCGGACCCCCCCACTACCTCCACCCCATCCGACGACGAACCTAGGGGAGACTCGACCTTAAAAGTTCTTCTAAACAAATTGGCGATCTCAATAAAGCGGTTGGTAGGATGCCTAACCGAAAGCACCAATCCGGTGTCGCATCGGTAATTACGTTGGGTGGACTTTTGGTTGACGATTAGCAAAAGAGCCGAGGTGATGTGGAACCTACGCGGTGTCTGTAAGTATGCGTTGCTCTTAAATCTGCAGACGTGTTCCGTCGCAAGCAAAGACAGAATAGTTTAATAAAACACACACGCTCAGTTCTAAGCAATTAAGCCTTAGGATGATATTAAGTAGAACGCGCTTCAGAGCTCTTAAATTATTTTGTAGTATCTTTCTTACGCTCACCAAGAAACACGACTTGATACGGTCTCTCCGTCTGTACACATCCATTGCTGTTTAAATTCTTAATCGCACTCCCTTCTCTTAGTTAACAAAGCGATGCACATTAAACAAGGGATTTGTTCTAATCTGAAATAATTAGAAGGTGAATCGTCTAGTTTGAATCTACATTTAGGTAGAGGATTGTTCTGGAAACTTCTCTGAACTCGGACAACGTAAGCTTAATTTTAATTCAATCCTTCTTGTTAGTAGTTTAGTGCAAGATGCATCTGCTTAGGTGAAGTTTAGAGTCATTTGTAGAAAGCCAAAGTTTCTTTCCAAAGTGGAAGTAAATAGGATTTTAGAATAGTCTAGATGGATGCTAGTTTTCCGAGAAGACAATGATTATAACGAGCAGAAGTTTAATGGAAAATGATTTTCTTAAAGCGCAACTGTTGTGTTTGTTAGATAGTTCTGCTGATCTGCTCAGGTAGGTATAGTTTTACTTTAAACTGAACTAAATTTAATACTCAGCTCATTCGTGCTGTGTTAGCAAAACATTGATAGTTGAACGAAACGCTTCTCAATGCTTTTAGCGTGACAAATACTTCGAAAAAGATAAGTGTGAGTAGATAGTAATATTAAACTAAACCGTTTACATTGACTGTATTAACATAAGGATCATAACTCGAAGGCAATAAAAATGATAGTCTGGAAAAGGCATCTTTTATACCACACTTACATCTACTACTTTTACTTGTCATTTTATGCGTTCAATAAACGCGTCAAACTATTTAAAATTATCAAAAACTACAAAACGAACATTCCCATAAAGCGAATACTCGTGTGAACGGTACAAGCAGCGAGGCAGCATATGTGCGATATGTGAAAATTAAAACGTGGGGTGAGTTTAACGCCTGTTTCACACGCTACCAGCATCGGGGTCGAGTGGCACCCCACGAATGTGTAAAGGGAAAGTGGATAAGTGACAGGTCAGTTTTTGACGCTGTTTGGGGAAGATTTTCTTCCTGTTTTACGTGTAATGTGCGTTCATGAAGGATCGTGGTTTCATAAAACACGCATGCACGTAGCACGGGTCGATTGTTGGGTTAGCTCCGCGGTTACCGGTTAGTTCGCGGATGGGCTTTCATTAAATATCTAGACGTTTTTGGAAAGAATAAAGCCACCTGTCCCAGATGTCATAAGTAGATCTTTGATAGGTTTAACGGGTAGTCGAAATCCACAAAATCTGGCAACAAGTGGTATCGTGTTTTTGATTCCCAGTTACAGTATTCTTTTGCATCTTGCTGGATGGTAATAATGAGTAATACGACATTTGGTAAGACTGGTTGTCAGTTTTTCTAGCCACTGGTTACTTGCAGCTGTTCAAATTGGTGACAGCCGGGACCTACGGCTTTACGTGTTTATACCAGTTCGTTATATGTAGTTACTTTAAGCCGATATCTGATGTAATACGCTCTGCGGTCTTTTACTAACTCAGATTACTATAAATTAAGGTCTAAAGTTAATGCTTTGAAAGCTTTTAATAGATCGATCTCGAAGCAAATCCTCTTAGATGCAATCATTTCAAAATTACAAATAGGCCCGTATTCCCAGGTGAATGTATGTGTATTATACGTGGTTCTTGGGTTTAGGAACTCAGCATCAAAAACTCAGTTACTTCTGAGAGTCAGGGTTTTGATATGACATGGGGCTTAAATCTTACTATAATCGTCTGCCAGCCTTTTCCCAACTATGTTGGGCTCGGCCTCCAGTCTAACCGGATGCAGCTAAATATCAGTACTTTACATGGAGCGACTGCCTATCTGAACTCCACAACCCATTTAGTACTGAGTAATACGATACCTCTAGGTAAGACCGGTTGTCAGACTTTTTGGGCCACTGACTACCTGTAACGACTGTCAAAGATCTACAAATGACAGCCAGGACCAACGGCTTAACGTGTTTTCCGAGGCACGGAGGAAACTCGGTACGTAATGGGCGGTCACCCATCCACAGAACAACCTAGGCAAGCACGGCTTAACCTTAAGATTGACCCGAGCGGCTGTTTTTATTTTGCCATGAGTTCCATACTGAAGTACCATAATTGAATATACACTGTACATGCTTCATCTCTTCAGGTGTAGAAAACAGAAGTCAGATGTGATGTGGAAAATAGTGACAAAATAGACTCTTGTTACTCATGTATACCTAACTGTTGGTTAATATGCCTTCTTTCGTAGCTATCCGTGTCACCTACCTGTCACTTGATTCATAAAAAATCATAGAAAACTTTTCTGTGACGTTTTGTTTCTAACCGTCCAGTAAGCAAAATGTCAAACAAACAGAGATAGCAACTTACCGAAACCGGCTAGTTAGTTATTGAAAATGGCCCTAAGAGCATTTTCCGTCAATTTCCCCATCTATGTATAATGTTTGTCTTGTACTATCATAAACCACCGTTTAACTATCACAAAATGTTTTCACAACCTGATATTTTCGCACAATATATTTTCATAAAATACCAATAAAAGTAACGAATGCCCACATGTTAAGTTACCCCTAACCGCTCGACTAAATATTTATTTATTATTTACGGTGTCGTTAACTTGTAAAAGTTGTAAATTACGCTGATTATGATCTTTGGGAGGGCTATAAAATTTTGGGTTATTTAATTAATAGTTAGAGCACTTGTTAGTATAGAAGGTAGGTAGGTAGCTTCGTTATTTGGCTCTGTGACGTCTTGCATGTTGATTACCCATTGCGCATGTAGCGCACGCGAACTCGGGAATTTTAAATTAAGTAGAATACATATACTATACTAAACTACGTAAAATCGCTTTGCAGTTATGGTGGTTTTATAGTATTCAATCATTCTTGACGGTATTAGCTTAAACGATGAAGGTAAACGTCATGAGAAATGTTCTAGAACCAAAAATATTCGAAGATACTTATTTGATATTCACAGTGGAGGGCCCTTTCACAGACGAAAGGCCTGTATTATGCCAACAAAGGGAACGTATGGGGCTGTTTATATTCCAAATACTTATGCTGTCTAAGTTTCCGTACGGTTTTCCTCAGGTGATCACTGAAATCCAGTGCTGTGCTGTGGGCCAATTTTATATGTTCGGTACTGTTGTATTTATAAATATTTGTTACTGGTTCTGCCAGTGAGTGGCTTCACCCGCGTGAAGTTTGATAATTGTCCCATGGGATCTTACTACCCGAATAAAAAGTAGTTGTATTTATATTTTTTATGGTGTACATAATAAAGAGTATTCTATTCTATTCTTTGTTAAATAAATAAATATAATTTTGAATTTATACTCGTAATATTAATGGGATGTGTTGCATGTCTATGGTTTTTTTGTCATTCTGTATGCACGTCGTGTTTCTGAGACAAATAAATGTATTTTTTTATTTTTTTTTTTATTAGGTAGATTTCCTTTTTTGAAAAAAAAAACATCTACCTAATTGGTCTCTCACCTACGGGGATATATATGAATACGTATGTTTAAAGGTGACAAGCAAAATTTAGCCACACTCTACAGGTCGCAATTATGAACCGATTGCTTTCAAACTTGGCCAAAAAATTCGAAACGGTCAAAACTTAGGCTAAGTTCGTGAATGGGCGGAATTCGTCCATGGGGGGCGGCGGGGGTGCGGTTTTTCTAAAATCAGTTTTTTGGCAATAACTTTTTTCCTATGGAAAATTTTTGAACCGTTTCTCATTTTTATCATTCTGAGTACGAATACGGACATCGTTAAATTAAAACTTTTTTGATGCAACCCCTAAATTGGGGAGGGGGTTGAAAATTCCAAATTTTTAGCAAAAAAAAATCATATCTCCGAAACAGTAAACATTTTGAGCGTCGTAAATATTTTTTTTTGAAAGCAAATTGTTTACTTTACAATTGTTACCTTCAAAGTTTAGCGATAAAACTTATAGTTTTCGAAATAAAAAATTATAACTAAACATATGAGGGCGTTTCCATGCTAAACTCATACGAGAGAATTTAAAAAGGGTAAACTTTCCATTACAGGACAACGATTTTGAAAGCATATTTCTTTTTGTAGATTGTACACATAAGTACAACTCTTTATACAAATTTTCAATAGTCGGACGCTCCAGCACCTTCTTCGAAATCTACCTCCTCCTGCGGCTTGCCGGAGGGATTTTTTATGCTTTGGCTTAATCATCTTTTTAGTGCCAATCTACCACTTAACACACAAAGTAACTTTAATCCCCTTTAATTCATAAAAAAACTGTTCACAAAACCTCTCACATATCTACACAATACGCCTAAAAGAATACGAGCAAAACTCAGTATATCAACGTACTCGTAGGTACGTCAAAGCTTTTACATTGAGAGAAAAAACCGAGCTTCAATCAATGTTAACGAGATGTGTATTTTATACAGTACGGAACTAGAAGCGGAAGCGAGTAACGCTTTACAGATTGGATTACTCGAAATGAGAGGAAAAAAACCTTTTAAAAAACAGCACGGAACAGGCACTCCATAGCTTGGCAAAGGCATTCATAACCTGAATATCTTAATAAAAATAGGCAATGGTATCCACCAGCTTTTGCTTATAGTTCTTATATTATTTTTATTAGAAACTAATGGCCAAATAATAACAGCTACTCCGGTCGATCTTTAGGTTAAGCAGCTTGCCTAGGTTGGTCTGTGGATGGGTGGCTACCGATTATATACCGAGTTGATCCGGGCTGTCATTTGAAGATCTTTGACAGTCGTCAGTGGCCCGAAAGTCGGTCAACTAGTCAAAGTCAAGAAAAGCTTGTCGTTTTAAAACCCTATAAAAGACCGAGACGAAAAAATGGGAAGAAGGAACTAATGGAAACCACATCTCCACTGAAAGCCCGCTCACTTTTGAAATCAACCACCACGTTCTGACTTTAGCATTCCTGATCAAAACCACAAGAATTTACCTCGACAGCTTGAGATTCAATCAAGATCCTCCCAAACCGCCCTACATCTCCAATTAGAACCTAGTTAGTCATCGAAGTTAGCCTAAATCCTTCGTAAAGTCCTAACACCTTGCCAAAGTCGCGTGAGTTCGGAACTTGCAAAACTTGCAATCTGTTTGTTTCTGGTCGAAGGATTGAGTGGACGAATTTGACGTTCCATCCACATAAGTTTTACGATAAGGGTGTGCATATATGTACATTAAACAACTTGACGAGTTGTCCTTTAGTCATTAACTTAAATGACGTTATTCAATGAACGCGTTAGTCATTCAATTAAATAGCAGATTCAACCAGCTGACTGCGACACATACACTTTTTGACTTGGAATCTGATAGAGCCGATCAGAAAGCGCGACGACGTTAGGTCTTGTTTCGGTTCGGAAAACGCGCCTCGACATCATCATCTGCCTAGCCTTTTCCCAACTATGTTGGGGTCGGCTTCCAGTCTAACCGGATGCAGCTGAATACCAGTATTTTAAATGGAGCGACTGCCTATCTGACCTCCACAGTCAGTGCTGGGTAATGTGATACCCTTGGTAAGACTGGTTGTGACGTCTTTTGGGCCACTGACTACTGTCAAAACGACTGTCAAGGACGCAAGTCGACCAACGCGTCGAATTAAATACTACAATAATAATGATCCGTGATCGGCTCAAGTCGTCTCCCCTTTAATAGAAATTGATAATGTACACATTGTCATTATCAATCTATAACATTTCAGCTGCAGGCCTCTTCTCATTGCTCACTCACAAAGACAAGGACTATGTTCAAGCAGTGGGAATAATGAAGAAGATGAACGAAGTGGGTCTTTACTCTTTATCCACCACGCGGCCGATGGTGTGGTCTCTCCCTAAATGTTTTGTGACCAAATTATGTTGAGAACAAGTTAGGAAGTTGGAAGACAGTTCGTTATTTTTATGAATTGATATGAGTTCGTATGGAATTGTTTGGCTTATCGATGTTGGCCAACTTTATCATTATTGGAAGTATTTTCTATTGAGTTATAAGTTACTCGAAGTGTAGTTTCGTAACTGATATTGTTGCGGTATTGTTTTTCATTTTGGTAATTCCGTTTACTTAAATATAGTGGAAGTAACTACATGACCAAGACATAAGGTATTGGGGTTCAAATCCGAGGTCGATTAAAATATTATTGGGTTTGAAACACTGTTTTAAGATTTCACGACTTAGAACTACTAACGGATGATGATGATGATGTTAACCCACGATCATGGCGCTTGCAACAGCCTCGAAATATCGGGAGCTCAGAATCTATATATATATAAAATGGTAAACTGACTGACTGACTGACTGACTGACTGACTGACTGGGTGATATATCAACGCACAGCCCAAACCGCTGGGTCTAAAGATTCCAAATTTGGCATGAAAGTTCCATATGTGGTCTAGGGGTGCACTAAGAAAGGATTTTTCAAAATTCACCCTCTAAGGGGGTGAAACGGGCCCCCAAAGTTTGTATGGAGAAACAAGATTAGTTAGACTATTTTATTCGAAACTTCACAAGAGTACTCCTATTGATAAATGAGAAGAAACGGGTTTCAGGTTTTTTCAAAATTCAACCCCTAAGAGGGGTAAATGGGGTGACAAACTCTAAAAATCAACGCACAGCCCAAACCGCGGGGTCTACAGATTTCAAATTTGGCAAGTAGGCTCCTTATGTAGTCTAGGGGTGCACTAAGAAAGAATTTTTCAAAATTCACCCTCCAAGGGGTGAAACGGGCCTCAAAAGTTTGTAAGGGGAAACAAGATTGGTTAGACTATTTCATTCGAAACTTCACAAGAGTACTCCTATTGATAAATGAGTGGAAACGGGTTTCAGGTTTTTTCAAAATTCAACCCCTAAGAGGGGTAAATGGTGTGACAAATTCGAAAAATCAACGCACGGCCCAAACCGGTGGGTCTACAGATTCCAATTTGGCATGAAGGTTCCTTATGTGGTCTAGGGGTGCAGTAAGAAAGGATTTTTCAAAATTCACCCTCTAAGGGGGTGAAACGGGCCTCCAAAGTTTGTATGGGGAAACAAGATTAGTTAGACTGTTTCATTCGAAACTTCACAAGAGTGCTCCTATTGATAAATGAGTAGAAACGGGTTTTCAGGTTTTCAAAATTCAACCCCAAAGAGGGGTAAATGGGGTGACAAACTCTAAAAATTAACGCACAGCCCAAACCGCTGGGTCTACAGATTCCAAATTTGGCAAGTAGGTTTCTTATGTAGTCTAGGGGTGCACTAAGAAAGAATTTTTCAAAATTCACCCTCCAAGGGGTGAAACGGGCCTCAAAAGTTTGTAAGGGGAAACAAGATTGGTAAGACTATTTTATTCGAAACTTCACAAGAGTACTCCTATTGATAAATACAAGATAGCGCCAAGGAAAAGTATTTGTTTTTCCATCTCGGATGTCATTTACATGGTTTTTGAGGTCGCTGATTACAAAAATGAGATCGAAATGAAAATCGAAATGGCATTGAAGTAAATTTTTCGTCATGTGTGTCGTTTTCATGTTTTTTGGGGTCGCTGATATCGAAAATGAGGTCAAAATGAAAATCCAAGAAGGCACCTAGGATTTTCTTTCGTTTTTCCTTCATGGGTGTTGTTTTCATGGTTTTCACTGAACACAAATCTATTTTTTTTTTGTTTGTCTTCGTAGCTACGTATCGTTATGTAATTTACCGGCCATAGTAATTCCATCCTAGGCAATAATTTAAGATTTTACATAACACTTCTGCAAAGTTCCTCTGTTCTGCTTTGAAACCAACTAATTTATGAAAAACCCAGATATACAGTATATCTTTAAAAGTCTGCTGGATCTTGAATTTTACTTACTTTTTGTTTTGCGCAATGAAATTCTCTCATTTTTTAATTAAAATTACCCCGAATTCAACGCGAGCAAAGCCGCAGACAAAGCTATCTAATACATAAAAATACCTCGTGTCACATTGTTTGTTATCGAAGTCCTCCGAAACGACTTCATCGATTTTTTTTTGTGTATATATGGCAGGTCAGAGAACAAGTCGAAGGCTACTTTTATTACCCCTATGTGACAAGGGTGGTTTACGCGGACGAAGTCGCGGGCAACAGCTAGTAATTGATAATCACGGAAGATATCCCGTATAGTGACATTGTTAGGTTAAGTTTTTGGGTTTTTCTAGCAAATATTTATCAGTAGCCTTGAATTTGGGTTTGCGCCCCGTTTGATGGCAAAAGGCTTGCCCGTTGTTAGACATAACTGGTTGAAATGCCGATTTACCTGCCATAGGTACACTTTTACATAACCCTGTGGGCATTACAAGCCTGTTATAAGGTGTGCTTTACAAATCGAAGCAAAATAAAATTACGAGCACGCTTTTAAAGTCCATTCGTTCAAGCATCCATTGCTTTAAATTTCACACTATCGTTACTTACATCCAGCAGAAGCTTTCAAGCGATTGAATTTCACCGTCCGACATCCCGCTTCGGGCCATATGTTGCGACTTGTGACTTTCCTATTGAATTTTATTTATCCCCCAAGCTATATCGATGCTAGGTGAAGCGATTTCGATACATATTATAAGTGAACCGATAAATATGGCTATTTTATCAATCTGATTTGTTAGAACGAATTTGGGAGTCACATCGCTCCCCTTGCTTTATTTGAGGGGAATTATAGGAAATGAGTCTAGACGTACTGAGTGAATGAATATTTTTTATGAAAATTATATTATTTGAACTACTACGATTATTGTCAAAAATAGGTGTTTTTCTGTTTCCTGGGGACCAGAGTTACTAATTTAGATTAAAATAAAACATAGGTGCTTCTACTTCGTTATTGTGATGCAATGCAATGCCTCCGAACTAATCCAGTAACTGAGAGCACAAGATAATATTTTATAATAAGGCTTATAAAGCATATTTTGAGTCAGAAAGAAAGAAGAAGGCGTTCATGGGCATAAAACACACTGCTTGATATCTTTAAAAGTCTAATAAATAAACAGGTACTGTTTTTTACCACAAGGTAACAAACAGTAACAGTTGCTTTTCAAAATCAAAATCAAAATCAAAGCATTTATTTCAAGTAGGCCAGTTACAGGCACTTTTGAATTGTCGAAACAAAAATGAACATTTAAAGTAGCTACAGTCCCAGTCACAAGACATAAAAACTGTGGAAGTACTGTAGTTGCCCATTCCCTAGCGTAGATCTCTATGGAGAAGAACGGGCAAGAAACTCCATGGACACTCTTTTAAATCAAAATATTGTTACAAAATCTTGGTTACATCATTCATGTTGAGATGTTATATTATGTGAGAACAATGTAGCAAGATGTGCACGTTAAAAGTGTCCATAGCAAAACAAAAATAAAATACAACTCAAAAACAAAATAATTCAAATAAACCATGGCGACTAAGAGATGACCAGTCACAACTGACAGCGCCCGTTCACGAACATGACGCATGGATTAGCACCATTCAGCTCAACCATTTTGAAGGGAACTAAATGGTCCGACACACGCGCCACCATCAGCGAGACATTTGAGAGAGCATGACATACTCTCAACCGCCAGGGCACATTCAAGTCAAGAACTGCCGTAGGTTTCCAGTGAATGATAGCTTACTAGTACATAGTACTCACACAATATAGGCTATGCGATTATATAATACTAACATTGAATCTATACAATGCAAAGATAAGTTTGCACAATCTTCAGCAGCTCCAACAATACCATTTAATGCTATCAATTTTTGCGCCCCTGTCCATGTGGAGCAGGACCAGCATTAAGCCAAGCATTTTTATCAGCGATATAATCGCTCAACTTGTAATATGCTTGTTTACATAGTGTGCGTTTAACGCATGTTTTAAATTTCGTCTCATTCAGTTCAAGAATACTTTGTGGAATTTTATTATAGCATCTCAAACAGTACCCCATGAAAGATGAGTCTACTTTAGCGAGTCTAAAGCCTGGCTGAACTAGTTGGTCCCTATTTCTAGTACTGTAATTGTGTCTGTCACCTCTTTTACCAAAAAGATGCAGATTTTTTCTGATGTACATTATGTTTTCGTAGATGTATTGGCAATGAACCGTCATGATGCCAATATCCTTAAATAGTTCCCTTAGAGAATCGCGCCTACGAAGATTATATATGGCTCTGATGGCTATTTTCTGCAGAATAAATATAGACTCAACATCAGCAGCCCGTCCCCATAGCAAAATACCGTAAGACATTATACTATGGAAGTAACTAAAATAGACCAGTCTAGCGGTATCTACATCAGTAAATTGACGGATTTTTCTAATGGCATATGCTGCTGAACTTAAGCGCCCCGCTAGCGATGTTAAATGAGAACCCCATTGTAGCCTTGAATCAAGCGTAAGCCCCAGGAAAACAGTTTTATCTACGAATTCGAGTTTCTCTTTATTCAATATTATCTCACAATCACTACTTTTAACATTCGGTAATGAAAATCTTATGCATTTAGTTTTCTTTTCATTCAATACCAAATTGTTTGCTGTGAACCAATTTTGGACCTGAAGTAGGGCATTATTCACTTCATCTAGATTTTGGGCCCGTCTATTTATCTTAAAAATTAGGGAAGTGTCATCAGCAAATAGCACCATATTTTGTGGTTGGTTTTTCAATAAATAGGGTAGATCATTTATATAGACTAGAAAAAGGAAAGGACCCAATATTGAGCCTTGCGGAACCCCCATTTTTACTTTCAAACCCTGTGAATTGACACCATTTATTTGAACATGTTGTTTTCTATCACTCAAATAAGATTTTACCAGGCTAAGTGCAAGTTTACCTAGTCCGTAATGCTCCAGTTTCAAAAGTAATGTGTCGTGATTTACGCAGTCAAAAGCTTTGGAGAGGTCACAGAAAATTCCTATTGCGTCTTAGGACTCCTCCCACGCAGCAAAAACGTGCTTTAATAAGGTTACACCGGCGTCAGTTGTACAACGTCCCTTGGTGAAACCATACTGTTGATCATGTAAGATTCTGTTGGTGTTAAAATGATAGAGCATTTGATTAAGCATTACTTTTTCAAAAACCTTGCTAAAAACTGGTAACACGGATACAGGTCTATAATTATTGGCATCTTTACTGTCCCCGGATTTGAAAAGAGGTATGACTTTACTGTATTTCATTAAATCAGGGAACACTCCTTGGTCTACACATGAATTAAAAATTAAAGCTAGGTACGGGTCTATGGTCTCAAGTATAGATGTACAAACTTTGATAGACATTCCCCATAGATCTTCGGTCAGTTTGATTTTAATTTGCCGGAAAGCTTTAATAACTGTCATAGGGTTAATGTGTTCAAATTTAAATTCAGCCAGGCAGCCAGATACATTCGCCTTTAATAAGCCAATTGAGATTTCAGGTGAGGAATTAAGGGCCTCCGTAGTTTTTATTGGTATATCGGTAAAGAAATTTACAAATTCTTGAGCTACTTCCTGATTAGAGCTTTTAGGACCACATTCTGTATCTAATGTATAGCTAGTGTTACGTATTTTCTTTCTGTTAGTCTCGTTATTTATGACTTTCCAAACGGTCTTTATTTTATTTTCTGCTGTTTTGATCTTGTTGCTAATGTGCAGGGCTTTAGCAACCTTGCAAGTATTTCTAAAAATCTTTGAATACTTAGCAACATACTTGCTAAAAGTTTCTGTGTTTATAAAAGTCTTAAGGCTGTAAAGCTCAAATAGCCTTTCCCTACTTTTTCTGATACCTCTAGTTGCCCAATCAGTAAATATAAATTTAGGGCAAATACTCTTTGTCTTCTTTTCAAAAGTTTTGTTGAATTCCGTGTGAACTAATGAAAAGAAACGGTCATACAATTGATTTATATTATTATCCTCTTGGCTCATTTCACTTAACTTGTTCTGTAGGGAAATATTAAACCTGTTTAATTTGCAAGAAGTTATAGGTCTAAATTTAATCTGAACATTTTGTATTGGAGTTTTACACCTAAAAGTTACAGTTTGTCCGCTATGGTCAGACGGCAAACAATTCACTATGGCTTTATCTAAATAATCACAATTGCAGAAAACATTATCTATACAAGTAGCAGAAGATGATGTTACTCTAGTAGGTTCTATAAAAGTGTTGGTCAAGTCAAATGACTTAAAAAGATTTAATAACCGACTGCTATTTGGATTCTCTTCTAAAATATTGATATTGAAATCACCACAAATAATTGTAGACTTATTACTGGCTGCAAGTTTTGCCAGGACATCTTCCATTATTGATTCGAATAAGGAAAAGTTTTGATAGTTTGGGGGTCTGTACACACACACAACTACATGCTTATCTAGCTCAACACAGGACAGTTCGACGCAATGTTCAACCGAGAGACCTACTATGTCATTACGTTGCTTATATTTAAAACTATTTTTTATTAATATTAGGGAACCTCCACGAAGCATAGTTTTACGGTTAAAGCAGCTACCCACCATATAGTTCTCATAATTAATAAGCATTTGGTAATCCTTTAGCCAATGTTCAGTAAAACAAATAATGTCAAACTTACTACTTTCTAAAAACAATTCAATTTCTAATAATTTGGAAGAAATGCCTTGGATATTTTGGTGGAATAATTTTAAGGTGTTCTGCTGAGGCCCTTTTTTACTAACTTGTTGAGTGCAAGAAGATACCTTGTTGTTGGTAGGATTAACAATAATATTGTTAATGGTACCTTCTGTTGTCTCACTTTCTAGTTTAAATTAATATATGGAGTGAGGCCGGAGACTCCCGTGCCATCCTCTGACAACAAGACCCTATCACTAATAAACCCTAATTGAGAATTTTCCACGGTGACAGATGGATCCTCTTCAGTACAATGTGTGTAAACATTTATAGCACTAGTGCTATATTCATTCGTGCCAGTCACCTGAACATTAGTAGAATTACTAATTGTCGATGTATTAATAATATAACTAAACTTAGACATACTATTTATGTCTGTGTGAATACTATAAGATAATAGCCGAGCTATTTTGTGTCTACATACAATAGGTAGATACACCTTACCCCGTGTCGACTTTAGTTTACCAACAATAGTGTTGATATCCAGATATATAAGTCTGTCACTATAGTGACCTACTAGAAAATGAATATGGTTATTTAACATATGTATATAATTGTTTTTCCTATTACCCAAATTTTCAAAATAGGGAAAAGCACACAATATGATTTTACTACATTTTAACTTTAACAACTCTGATACACAGTCAGTGATATCTTCCTTTTTAATCTTAGAACTATTGCCTACACATATAGTTATGGTGGTACTAGGATCACAAACAGTTTTTGTCGCAGATGCCATAACCTGTTTGTAGGTAGACCCTGGCATACAATTGTTTTGAGTACAATAATTCAGGTTATTACTAATTAATTTACCTAGCCCCTTACCTATATTGTCAGAGAACATAACTGAAAGATTACAATCATGATTATTATGAGAAATAAAATTACCACTCTCAGGCAGACTATCATGTGTAAAATTATTTGATTGTCGGTTCGGTAAACTGTCCTGAGACAAATTCTCAACCTGGGATGGGTCCTCCATTACCTCAGGCTGGATATTGTCATGGTTGATAACCGTCTGACAACTACATTGACCCATTACCAACTCATTTGCTGCAAAAATATGTTCCCTAATTTGGTTCTGAGATATCATATACCTACTAGAAAGGGAACTTAGTGAATCCTGAAGTACCTGTAATTCAGACTGTAATTGCTGAGTATCAATTTGATAAATTTTTACACTGTCTTCCAATTTTATTTGATAGTTGTTTAACTTATTTACTAAATCAACACGCTCTTTCCTCAGTGGCATATATTTGGAAAAGCGTTTTTGTTGTTTCCTAAATTGATTACATTTTTTTATTATTCTATTCAACTTAGCATATTTTTTTAATTTGTTTTTGCTAACTGAATAATTTTCTTTCATTAATGAATCCTCTGTCAGATCAATAGTTATTAAGGAAGGGGGGTTTAAATTATTATTATTGTTTAATAATTCATTATATAAGAGGTTTGTTTCTTTAGCTTGTGAACATGCTCTTTCTTTCTGTAACTTTATTATACAACTATTGGCATGAATTAACTTATCTTCTAAGTCCCTAATTTTAAATAAACCATCCGTGACCACCTTCAATTGATCCCGTTCATCCACAACGTCCAAGTATTGCTGATGAAGGTCTACTAGCTCCCGTTTTAAGCTGGAGTTTTTGCCGTTTATCTTATCGACTTCCACCTCACTCTCCTCTCTCTCCTGTAACAGTTGTTGGACTTGGAGGTTTGATTCTTCAAGTTCTTGGAGGGCCGTTCTCAATTTTAACTCCATATCCAGAGCAGTAGCCTTACGGGTCATCACAGGCATGGTTTAAGGATGGGTTACTGAAAATTAGAAATAAAGAAACGGTGAGAACTAATAGAATAGACTAATAAAATAAAGTTAGCAATGAGAGGGGAAAAAATAAAAACAATAAATGACAAGAAAGAGCCTGTAGTTATCTGATGAATGAGGTTTAGTATATAATAGCTTTAAAAGTTTATTCAATTTAATGTTTCAAATTGAAATGAGTGTTCAATTTCAATGGTTTTATTGTCTTAGGGATTTACTTTTACTTGTGTGGGTAGGTTGCTTACAAGAAAATTTAAACTTATCTTATGAAATTACTTAATTAAAGTTAATAATGCACAATAAATGATCATAAACGATATATTTATGAATTTGTATTGAAAAGATCGGTTTGAAAATAAAAACAAAGTACTTTATGGAATTATTATTGTCTTTGTTGTTTTATGACCGGTTCTCAACAAAGAGATTTGTAACCAGTGCAGGGTAATGATTCAGAAAAAATAAACATACTAGAAATTGGCATGGATGTGCTAGAGAGTTAAAGTGACGATTGTGTGCTATTATTAAATAAAAGTAGACAATACTTCCCCCGAATAATCCGTTTAAGTTCGTAGTTAGAACGTCAGCTGTTGTTTCTAGGTTACCGGTGTCGTTGTATTACCGAAAACTTTCATCAATTTTCAGGATAACAATTTTCCTGAGTATTTACGCATTTATGATACGTATTTATACATTATTACACCTTATTATAACATAATTACTAATTAAATTAAATTTTAAAATACGGAACAAAGATTAGACATGTCACTCGGGCAGTGTTGCCACTTTTTTCTATATCTTTTTTCTCTCTTCTATTATCTTTTTTCTAATGCAACCTCATTTCCAACACCATAAAATTTGAAACAGCCATGTTTTATCATACCAAAACAACTTATTTCCACTACACGTAATGTGTTAGTTAATAAAATAAAATATAAAAAAAGAAAATATTATGAAAACAAGCATAAAACTTCGCAACACTATTAGAGGGACATAAATTACGGGTGACGTGGAAACATGGAGTGCCAGGCATTCGCCACCATGCCAGAGGATTGATTAATACTGCCTACTTTTGCACAGTAACGTGGCTTTTACTAGTAAGTGCGTTCAAACATTACAGTTTAGGTTTGTAGGAAAAGTTTATTTCAGTGCAGTCTAACATTTTCAATAACTTACTATTCGGTTTCGGTCGGAAAAGCTCGTGGCTAAATAATAACAGCCGCTCAGATAGATCTTTAGGTTAAGGTTGGTCTTTGGATGGGTGACCACCCTTACATACCGAGTTTCCTGGGTGTCTCGGAAAGCGCGTTAATCTGTTGGTCCCGGCTGTCACTTGTAGATCATTGATATTCGTTACAGGTGGCCCAAAAAGTCGGTCAACTACCTAGTCTTACCAAAGGGGTATCGTATTAGCCGGTACTAACTGGGTTGTGAAGGTCAGATAGGCAGTCGCTCCATGTGGTGTTCATACTGGTATTCAGTTGCATCAAGTCAGACTGAAAGCCGACCCCAACATAGTTGGGAAAAGGCTAAGCAGATGATGTTAGTTGGAAAAAGTTTATATCAGTGCAGTCTAACGGCCATTTTGATTAACTTACTGTTCGGTTTCGGTAGGTTGATATCTCTGTCTGTTTGAAATTTTGATTACGGACGGTTAGAAACAAAAGGTCACAGAAAATCTTTCTTTGATTTTTCTATCAATCGAGTGACGTGTAGGCGACGCGGAAAAAATGTTCAAGCTAACTTTGTTTATAGAAACACCGATAGCTGCGAGACGTGGCATATTAACTGACAGTTATACGTAAGTAAGTTATAGATAACAGGCCTAAAATAAACTCTTACTTATTTGGAAACATTTTCAACTTTAGTATCATGGTTATTAATTTTCAATTTGATGATCTATCACACTTTCAGTGGTTTAAAAAGAAACTTATTGAATTTTACATCACTGTAACATCATGCCTGTAATCCCCGAAGGTATATATTATTACCTAATAGTACAACCACATTTTCCCAGTAATATTTAAGTCCTATAAAATAAAAGCGAGCCTATTATCACCAACCGAGCACATGGTTCGCACATCTTACACACTCCGTGAGAAATTCCTAATGCAAATTCCAATTGCGCTTTACTCGATGATTGCATTTTATGAAAATAAGTATAAACCTATTACGAACTAGGCACCAATCAAGTGGAGCACAAAAGAGAATCTAGAACTGAATAGTAGGAGGCAAAAAATATATACCCAGAAAAATGCACCGAATTTTTGCGCTGGCTAAAGAGTTTTAATAGATATACAAGCATGAATACAAAGGTAAGTATCTAGCCTCGTTTAGGTATGAGAGGTATAATTTCATACAAGATAGAACAGCTCTGCTCATTATGAAAATCATATGATTATTAGAAAATATTTTAGCTCAATGATATCGGTATCACAAAGCTTCGATGGCGGCGGCTTACCAGCTAACAATACCTTCAAAATATCATGTAAAGGAATGAACAGAAAGTGCATTTTGTCATCGCCTGCATAAAGAGCTGTCGTTAGCGAAAGAAAATTTTCATTGGGCTATTAAACTGCCAAACACAACAAAACTTACACACACACACACACAATCAAACTTATTGGCGCAAATCGGCTTAAACTGGTCAGACAAGGCTTTATGTTCATGCAATAAAAGCGATAGTTCAACGCGGCGTCGAAATACATCATTCGAATTGAAACACAGAGATTATAATAAAGCTGTTTCTGAAAATAGAAGTAATTGATAATTCTACAGCACAAGTACACACCACGAAAACACAATGAAAAATTTAAAATTAGGGAGAAAAATGCGACTAGGCGATGTTCAAGACGTTTAAATGGTCCTTGATATTTGAGACGCATTTTCACCAACAGCTCTCCAAAAGAAACTCTCAAAAACTCAAGCCAATGATAAATATCCTTACATAAACAATAAGTACGTATTATAACAAGCATCCGCCAAAAAGCAATAAGGCTAAAAAACAAATTTTGTTTAATTCGTTCGCCAAGTGCAATTTGAAGGGAAAATGGTGGAAAGTTTTCCGAAATAACGCCTTTGCTCCACCATTCGTCTCCCGCGCCGCCGTCACGTTCCTTATTTTATTGTTCCCAGAAAACTTCTACAGAAATATCTCTTCGTAAACAATGTGGATAGATAAATAACATACAAAACTCAACCTTAAAAGAGCAACCTTTAGTTTTGTCCAATATTTTAAGTTTTCTGTGTATAATCCTTCTGTGCCAAATCTTAGGCTTTGTTATCCTAGATTTAAAAATATCTTATTCAAAAATATTTTATTAATACCAAAACTTAACTGGATCGATAGTATATTCCTATAAACATGAGAATTTATTTTTATAGCTTTATTTTCGACTATTTCCCTCTAGAAAATGTATTCCATTTCTATATTCAAAAATACTTTACAAATACATTCCATTTCTATATTAAAACATTTCCAAGCCAAAGCCGTTAATAAGTTGAAATTCTTTAATGTGTAACTGCGTACCATGATTGATTTACTTTTCACATTGGTTTCAACGAACTAAACCCACAGTGGAAGCCCTTGAACCAATTAGAAAAGCTCGCTATGAAGTTGTTTTCCTGTTATTGACAGTGTTATTGGGCCCAAAGTTTAATCAAAGATTTAAATATCTTTAACAACCTTAATTTATCACAAGTAATTTAAATTACAATTTGTAGCGACTGAATAGAGTTTGTTGTGACGTAATGAGTTTAACGTAGTAGGTGTGAGCCTACTTAGTAATAGCTAGGTAGATATATGTCATGTAGATTTATGTATGATTCGTAAAACGAGTAAACCAGTCGCAAAATACACTTGTAGTCGAACACACGTCTTTTCATTCAGAAATCCCATCCAAAGTAAAGTAAACCTTATCACATGCAACAGAGTTTTTGAAAAAATAAGTGGTATTAAGATATTTTTTTGTGAAACAGGTATTTCATATTACAAATCGATGTCTTTTTTTCTCTTGCGCAGACATTTTTCTAACAGCCTTGTCAGTCTAGAGAGCGCTAACGGTACTGCTAGGCGCATATTTTCAGAACTGGGAATTTAATCCGGGAATGAGGTCCTAGATTCGATACCCAGGTCGGTCAAAATTGTAATTAGTTTGGGTTTGTTCCAGGTTGATGGCAATAAGCTAGCCCCTTAATAAATGAGACTTATACTTAACCAGCGGGACCACTCTGCCTTACCCGGGGAAGACAGGCGTGATGTTATTTATGTATTTCTATTGATTGCATGCTAGACATGGTCAATATGGTACACTAACTCTAAAAGCGAAAACATTCTGACAAAACATTTTGTGTTTGAAAATAATTATCCATTACATTCGACATTATTACTCCATGTTTTGTGTCAATATTTTGCAACACAATTTCGTATTTTTTCATCCAAGTATCGAATGCACCAACCAGAACCGAATCACCCAAACCGCCACGCAAGCATGACGCGATACAAAAAGCTATCAGAGCTAATTGTGTGCCAACCAAAAGAAAATTTCGATGGAAAGAACTGATCGACCCTCTCGATAAGAACCCATTATAGTAAACTTTGAGTGTTCCAAAGAAACTTTCTGCATACGCCCATATATTTAACAAGACTTAACGAGTCCGAGGAGAGGGTTTTTTTATTTTATTTTCGCGTGATTGTATTTAGGTACGGTTTTTCGACAAGTTTACACCAATTTCGGTCGCAGTAATAACCGTAATTTTGGAAAGAACAACGGTTTTCGACTGTTAAATTAGTTTTATTAGGTTATATTTTGAGTCGTCTGGAAATGAGTTCGGATTAGGTGTTGGTCCATTTTATGATAATGTCTTATTTGTTAAGGAAATGGTTTTGAGGGTCGTTTGGTCAAGGTCTAAGTGAAGCCTTGAACAATGCAGATGTGAGTGGAAGCGCTCCTGAAGTAACTACAAATACCTACTGATAATATTGGTGGTGTTCTTCAGTTGGGTCAGGTACGTTACTCGCTGACGGCATGCATATCAGGGATGGAAAAACAGTACCAATGTTGGTTCTGGTTCTTCATTTGGGTTTTTATAAAGGTTCTTCTTTTCGTTACGGTTCCGGTTTGGGTTCTGATGTACCGATTTTAAATACCGGCTCCTAGAACCTTTAAATCGGATGATATTATACCGGTTCCTTGCCAACCGATTTAAAGGTTCCTTACGGAAGAGGGAATGGTGTTCGGAGCGTGCTTAGTAAAAGCAATTACCGGTGGTATACCTGTATTTTGGAACGGTTTTCAATCCCTGGTGCATATTCTATGACCAGAATGTATGACGGTGGACGAAGTACATGCATTATGATGGTCATAGGGTAGTCGCAGGTGACGGTCTATAATTGCTACATGCATACCCTCACGGGAAAATGCGTGAATTAATGCATACGATTACTTATTAATATGCCTGTGTGTTATCATTAGATGTTGTAGTTGCAGCCATGTAGTTATGCTGGGTGTTGGTCTCTTCCAAGTCTCTCCACTTTTGGCGGTTTTCTGTTATGGTTATCCTATGCTTATTTAGATTACAAATATGAACAACTACTTTGATTTAAATATAAAGCTGTTAACGGTACATGATTATGTCAATAAATTGAAAATGAATTGCGTATTATACTTATTGCCTACTTACTAACCTAATTCACGTACGCCACTATATAGCGTGTTCAAACTAGGCAAGTTGTTATAGTACCTACTTCGAATACAATATTAGGCTTTGCCCTTCCACGAAACAATTAAACACATAATAATTTACTATGAAATGGATTGCTAAAGGCTTTAACACTGTACCATTTAAAACCATCAAGATTTTTCATAGGGAAATCCGCTCCTATTTTGTAGGTGTATAGGATTGAACTTCATCAGCTGTTCAACCCTTAAACGTCTGTTTTAGCACGGAATCGTACTTTCCCGTGCTTCAGTCCATCATTTGCTAGAGCGAGAAATAGCGAGGATGGTATGGCACGTGGTAGCATCAACAATGCGTTCGGCAGCATTCCCTGTTGCTGTGTGCAGATAGATGAGGCGCAACTCTTAATAAAACGACGAAGAAATTCGGTCACGGACCTACGGCCATTTTCAATAAATGACTGTTCGGTTTCGGTAGGATCGCTGTCTTTTTGACATTTTGCTTACGGACGGTTAGAAAAAAAAACATCACAGAAAATCTTTCTTTGATTTTTCTATAATCAAGTGACAGGTAAGTGGCGCGGAGAGGATGACTTTATTTTTTAGAAACACCGAAAGCTGCGAGACGTGGCCTATTAACTGACAGTTCATCATCATCATCGGCCTATTAATTTTCCCACTGCTGGGACAGGCCTCCTCTCTATGAGAGGGAATGGGCTATATAATCCACACGCGGGCCCAGTGCGGATTGGTAGATGTCACATGTCTTCGAATTTATGGTTCTAGGACATGCCGGTTTCCTCACGATGTTTTCCTTCACCGTTTTGAGAGCAGCGGTGATGTAATATATTACACAAAGTAATGCGCCTGCCTGGGTTCGAACCCACGACTTACTGAACGTAAGTCGGGGCCGCCACCACTGGGCCACCGCTGCTCTCCAGAACTGACAGTTACACGTAAGTAAGGTATAGAAAACGGGCCTTAATGTCTTTCTACTGAAGATTACGATGATGGGACACTCAATAATGTATTGGATTTGCATTAGCTACTTTAATTGTGTTAATCTAGTTGAAACTAGTATTGAAAATACGAAACACTCAACGTAATTAGGTAGTACAACTGTTCTAGCAAGCCCCTTAGACGAATTGACGATAATCACTGGGCTCATATAGATTACCATTAATCTACGATATTCCCCATTTTAATCAAAATATTACGTTAATCATTATCAACATATCCAGGAACTGAATCAGCAATGATTGACATTTTAATAATTAAACGAAAGTAATTATCGCGGAATGATGGTCGCGTGTCAGTATGATTGATGACTTACTATCTGTTGTCACCGCTGCGATGTAAAGGACTGTTCAGACTGAGGCGAATCCCGTGCTGTTTCTGGGACTCGACTACGTGTGTCAAACTTCAGGCGATTTGACTCGAGTGTTGGTGGCTCGTATCCTTCACCGCTCGCCGCTCACCACACGCTACTTTTCTTCGCTGTGTGGTGCTGCTGAGTGACATCTCCTATACTCTCTACTCAACTGTTTCCACTAGAGCTAACCGGAAACGAGAAGTATAAATAACGAACTCCTATTGGTGGTTCACAAGACATTTCCTCTCTCTCTCTCCTCTTGTCTTCGTTTCGGTGGAGTCTGGGCCTTAAGCATGTAGCTCATAGCCTTAAGATAAGACGTACGCATACTTCATGCTGAACGGTACTGTAAGCGTCGATTGTTTTAACGATTAGGAAATAAGGCGATTGTTAGTGACAGTTTGAACACCAAACAAGTTAGTTGACAGAGTCGACCGAATTCCGTCCGGCATCCCGCGCGGGGTTCGCCTCAGTTTGACCAGAGCTTTATTTAGTTTTGATGTTCACTAAGTTTGAGTGTTGTCATCGACCTCTATTATTAGTTTGGGGACGTTATATATATATATATATATATATATAAATTATGCCGTAATCAAGTCTGAGTGTGGAGTTTAACTTTGGGACTTTGGTTGGAAAATATTGACATATAAAATATCATTGATTTTGAATGTGTTTTTTTATTGTTTTACTCGTATCTTATCGTCTAGTTTATTGAAATTATCATTGTTTATCTAGAAACAAGAAATCGATAGTTTTAAGAAGTAACCTGGATAAACATTTCGGTTATAACCCATGGTCTTTTTCACCATTTATTGACCTTACCGCTTTAAGTGTATGTACTGAGAAAACCAGTCTTCGTAAAATGTTTTCAGTTAGAAATTCCGACCGAAATAATTAGAAGCAGCAACAAACAGTACAGTATATTCTTAGGAGATATAACGTCTGCACTCCATAGTAGATTTGCGCGAATTCATGAAGCCCCCTACAAATGGAAGAAGGCAAACAACAATAACAAACGATATTTCCTCTGTAGTCGCGTGCAATGGCGGCGCGAATCTGTTTTCTCTCAATGATTTGTCTCCAAAACGTACCGAATCTCTGCTGGGCGCTAGCCAAATGTGCAATATATACAAGGATACCTACACCATCAAGACCTCCTTTATCAGTTAAACTATAGAGTTCATTATCTCTTGTTTTGTCTGCAACTAAAACTTTGTAAGTATGTAGCTTGAGTTCCGTTGTGCTGCTAGGCTAGTGGCAGTCGAGCCACTCGACTCTCCCGTGATCCTTCCATGAAAATAATATTTTATTATTGTCATAATATCTGTTTTGATTGTCTTTGTTGATGTTTACTTGTTTTTGAGTATTCGAAATTAACTTACGGGGTTGTTATTGCGTAATTTATTGAAGGAGAGTAATCGGATAGGTATTATAGGGCTTTAAAGAGATGTATGGATAGTTTGAGTCTAATTTTAAAAATTTTAAAATCATATGCTTGGCGGTCAGATATTATTCCATCGGTATGCAGTACCGTGGTACAGAGATTCTATGTCCTAACCAAGGTCATGTGACCATGACCTTGATAAAATTTTGACAAAATCCGTTCTGCTCAAGATGTAACAGAAGGATAGAGTGTAGAACAAACAAATGATCGTTATGACAGAGAGAACAAGTGCCTTTTAGCTTCGTTAAGAGATTTTTCATACCCTTTAGCTACCCCTTGTAATAATTTCAGTCCCCTTTTCACCCCTTTAAGGGTAGAAATTTGTCGCCGTTGCGTTAGTTTCCAACAATAAGCTAGATACCTAGTGATTTACACAAGATGCAATTTTAAACAACAACCAATATAATGTCGTGTCTTCTTTTGCGGAACAGAAATTCCGTAGTTCAGATAATGTTGCTGTAGTAATCAAATCATTTTTGCACTCAGTCTTTCAAAGCACCAGAATCTGTAATTAACAGTGCACGTCTCTAAAGTGGCTCTGGTCGGCATAAAATTAAAATGGCGGCGTCTCGGCTATACGACACAGGCTTTTTGCTACTCTGACCGATGGTTGATGACATTAATTAATGAAAAGTAAATTTTCTTGAGTGTCTCTTTTGCGATTTCTTTTTTAAAGAGTAAATGTGTTATGGTTTCCTTTGTAAGGTCTGTTTTTTGTACACTATGGTTGAGTTTTCTGTAACTTAATGGGTGTAGTGCCTTTAGATACAGTTTTCCATTCACACACTCTTCTCTTCTGATTTCATCAGACTTCAAATCAGAAAAACAAATCTGCTTTCTGAGCTAGATAGGACATTGTTTTCTAGAGTTATAACCAAAATTATAACGAACCGATGACAGCAGAAATCCTAATAACCTCAAAGATGGAAACCACAAAAGGCTTTAAAATAGGTCACCGCTATTCAATTACAGCAGGATTTGTAAAAACAATAAAGTTCAATGTATTACAAAATATCCTTGCTTCCCCCATTATTTCTGTTTTATTAGGCACTTCGCTTGCTTTAAAGTTCTCGTTGAAACAGAACATAAAACACCACAGGCTGTATTTCACACGTCATTAACAAAGTTGTCGTTTTTAAAGTTATTTACTATGTGTTCAACATGCAACTGGAAAAAAGCACTAATGAGCCTAGTCGAATTCTTTCATCGCATTACGTGGAAAAATGAAGTCATTTCATGAGGAGGCGAAGGGGGTGAACCGAACCACCCTGCATTTTTGCACGACCACAAAATGTCTAGTATTTTAGAACACCAGGTCTAATATAAAGTTGGGCATCATTTGACTGTACGAAGTTGCCTCTAAATGTTTGAAAGGGGAACCCATTTCAGTCGAAATGCAGCTTAATTAAAGTTTAGCCGTGCTGTTGAGAGGGAATGGCCCGCCCTCATAATTTATTCCTGCGGGATATAATTCGGCCGGATTTAGTAACAAACGCGCCAGCGAAAACGTTTAGGGTTTATCCAGATTTCTATATAAACATGCTCTGAAGGGCTGGCTACTTCGAGCAATCGAAAACAAATTGAAGGTTGTTGTACATAAAGTTTAAATTTCAGTAGTCTGTGGTTCTAGCCTTTATTTTTGCTTGGAAACGATTCACATTTTTCACAATTACTTGGACGTTTTCACGTAAATCTATCTTCTTTGTCTCGCGGTTGGATTTCATTTAAGGAACAAATCGCAGCATTGACTCCTTTTGTATTAAATTCGGAGCTATCGCTGACAATTATTCTTAGCTTTAACTCTTGAATCATTTACCATTGGGAGTTCTGTTAATTGATTTTGTAAGGTATTTTCGGTAAAGGAAAATGAGTTGGAGGCAAACAATTTAATAGCTGTAATACTGAAGCTTACAAACCACCGTATGGCAAAACATCAGACAAGTGTGAATTTTAATGAACAGGTTAAAAATATGTGATGAAGATTGTAACACATTCATGTTGTTTCAATTTTGAGCCGTTTGTGGTCGAAGCGACTGGGGTCATGGGGCGGAATGGGTCCCTAGTGCCCGAATGGTCGACACTTCGCGTGACTGATTTGTTACGTAACGTGACGTGGTCCTTTGGCCAAATGAATTAGCATTGCCATTCAACGTAGCAATGCTGCCAGTCTACTGGGCACGTTCGCGAATGACAACAATGCGGAGGAGTGCTTTGACACCTGAGTGTCCTATAATTGTCGTTATTGTGTCCGCGTGTACTTAGTTTTAGTCTTAATTCAGATTTTTTTTGACAATGTTTAGGTTGTTTTAAAAGTAAACTTTTGTCTAATTAATTAATCTCTGTGGCAACAAATTCATATTGTTTTCTGTAATTTTGTCTAGTCTCGACACGGTCGTGTTAACTTTAACACGAGTTAATCGTCAAGTTACTTTCCCAGTATCCACTACTGGGCGAATAAACTTGCTTATTCTCGACTCCAGTTCAGTACGATAAGATAGCAGAGTTAAACTAGCCTTTAGAAACCTTGGTCAGTGAACTATTAATTCTAAATGAAGCCGACAATTTGGCCGTCGGTACCAAGAACAGCGTTACTATTTGCTTGCCTTTAATCCTGGTTTCCTGGTAGTTGTGTAATCTTGGTACCAGTAATAATGAACTATGAAAAAACTACGAAATTAGTTTATTGAAAACAAATGAGATTAGTGCCTATCTGTGGTCTATCACAAAATTAATTGATGAAAACATAAACAAGTTCAGCATTTTCATCGGATAGTTTTTCTGGTTTAATTGAACGTTACGCAGTGGCGGTGGTGTAGCAAAAATGAATCATACCTACATGGTACAACAAGTTACATTAAATTAAAAATTTAAAAGGCCCCCGTAGGGTCATAATTTCAGGTATTTTTTTTCAATATGGTGCACATTATTCTACTAGTCAAGCCTTTTCAATTTATACCCATTATGAGGGAGTTGTTGAATAAATATGCAATCCGCCATTTTGTGGCGGCAGCCATCTTGTACTGATTTTTATCAAACATAGCCAAGAACACTCCCGACTAATTCACCTTTCAAACAAAAAATCAAAACCAAAATCGGTTCATCCGTTCGGGAGCTACGATGCCACGGACAGACTCGTCGAACTTATTATTACCCCGTCGTTTTTGCGTCGGGGGTTAAAGTACTATAGCGCTAGTAGGAAGTACCAAATGAAGAACTAACATCAGAATTTTGAATCGCGCTATTAAAGTTATTCGCGATCTATGTAAATAATAGAAAACTTGACGTAGTCAGACACAAAACTAATCTGGTCGGAAGATCCTATCTTTTCTGTACTTTAGGGGAAAAAGGAAGGAAGGTATCTCTAAAAGGAATAGGTATAATTCTAGCTTGCTTACTATCCTCGTGTCAAATACTTAATTAATTCAGAGTCAAGGACAAGAAACACAGTCTGTCTAATTCTGTATAATATGCCAAAAGTTTTCAAATAACAATTAAGACAGCGAACTATCATGATCAGGGCCAGAGGCCAAGCACAAAAGATAGTTGATAACTTGTTAAAACTTAGAAATGAGATAAATTCTCTAACGGAGTATTATTTGTAGTGAGATGGATAGAGTTAATAGTTTAGCTTGGATAGACCATAATGTTCCGTAGAAAATGTTTTGGTGATAGAGAAAATTAATTTGCTGCAGTTCAGCGTAAAATTATTGTTAGGCTTTGAAGTAGATGTCAAGGTGCTTGCAACAGCTCCGGGACTGTTGGAAAGAGATACCGCGGCCCCGGAACGTAAAGGATGAGGAAGGAACATGGATGGTTTTTAGTCAGTAAAAGTCTGACACTCCCTCCCGCTCCGCCCAGAGTGGGAGGGGTCATTTGATGATTTCTTATCCGAAAAGAAAAGGTGCTTGCAACAGCAAGCTTGTTGCTGATTGCTGCTTGTTGTTGTGTGTGTTGCTTGCTTGTTGTGTTGTGGTTGTTTGTTGCTTGTGTTGCTTTGTGTGTTACATTTGGCGCTTGCAACCGTGCTGAAATTATCGGTAACACAAACGAACTAGTAAACGTGGTGAATAAGTTAGGTAATCATTTTAAGTGTTGATGTTAGTGTTAGTGACCACGTCAGGGTGAAAAGTTAAACCTCTATTTTCTTGAATCAAGTAAATGTTCAGTTTCTTTGAAACTAATTGATAGGGGCTGGTGTTCAACAGATTTTTTAATAAATGACTCTCGAGCAATTATAAAAAATCTATGTGTAGGTAAAGAAATCTATTCGGACTAAGCCTCCGTCTGTACGTCTTATGAATTTTTAGCAGAATTTTTATTACTTCAGACAGACACCTTTAATTAACGAGTTAATTAAAAAATGTAATTGCCATAAAATGAAAAAGAATTTTTAGAAAATAATAATCCACAGATTTTATTTCTTTGCGTTTTCTCTTTTAGATTTGCAAAGGCGTACAATGCCGCTTGGCATTGTAAAAACTGACGTCTATTGATTTTTTGGCTTTGTTTTTGGTAATATTAAAGTACAATTAATCAAACAAGGGACTTGATAGTCGATATTAGTTGGTCACCCATCCACAGACCAACCTAGGCAAGCACGGCTTAACGTAAAGATTGACAATTACATTTGTATATATGGCACCGTAAAATTGTCAAATACGTTATATTGTAATATCACTAGCGATATTGTAAAGTCTCGAATTATTGTCAAATGAACATACTGCTTACAATAAAACGCATTATTTTTCGTGAAATGCATGCGATGGTAGTCAACTCACGCGGTGTGGAGAGAAGGAGGGGTCCTCCTTGCCCAGTGGTACCACTCTCATGAAAAGATACTGTACCATTCCTGAGAAATATCGGTTAATAATATCCTAACCTTAAAACACTTCATATTCCCCTAAAAAGCGTAGTCGACGGAGCCACGGGCTATTTCCGAGTGCAGGGTTTAAAGGAACCTAACTAACCTAACGGGGGGGTGCCCCAAGTCCCGTTTATGGGGGCAAGAGATACTTCCCTAAGTTCAGTTGACAATAATTCGAGACTTTACAATATCGCTAGAGAGATACACGTTATATTGTAATATAACGTATTTGACAATTTTACGGTGACATATACATAAAAATCTATTGATTCATTTATGACGGAGATTGCTTACTTGCATGAGGACGGCTCGACCGATTGGCTGTTTTATTTTTTTGTGTGTGATTGTTAGGACAAGGTGTCCATGAAAGAATTTTATTTTTTTTCCAATCGCTTTTCTCATTATCTTCAAAATCCTTCACCCGAAGTCGGGGTGGGTCGCTGGTATACATATAAAACAAATGACAAATACAGTGAATTTTTATGTGAATTTGTCAATTTGTTTATCAACACTTAAACTTCACCTCATAATCACATTAGAGTAATACAGCAACTCGTCCCACATGTCGATGGCATATTTGGGACGAGTTGATGAAAATCAAAATAAATAATATTTTCATTGTGCAACTCGTCCCACGTTTTTTTTGTGTGGAACTTTTACGTTTCGTATTCAAAGGTGGGAAGGATTTGTATGCCTTTAAAAACCGTGCCCTCGGTGAAACCTAGTGACAACCGTAAGAAGCGTCACTGACCGGATTTTGTAAAGCCGATGTGAAAAGTTACGATCCGGACTCAGAAAATGTACAATACATAGCAAAGTGAGGCCTTTGCCGAATCGGAGAATATTACGATTTGAGCATATGATAGGGTTAAGAGTGAAAGGGATGTCTACTCGTTACATTCTTCTCTTCTATTGATACGGTTTACATGCCGTATTCAGGGTTATTTGTAAAACACCGACAACCTCGCAGGAGCAGATTACAACATTATTAACAACAACATTAATTGTTATACAACTTTTCCGAAAACAGACAAAAAAGAACATGTATGTCCGAACAGCTGATCGAGTTTTGTTTGAAAGGTCGTTTTTTTTGCCTGTTTATGAAAACGTCGTAAAACAAATGTTGTTGTTTATGATGTTAGTAATCTGCTCTTGGTAGGTGGTTGATGTTTTACAAATAACCCTGTATATACGCAGTCAGCAAGATGCTAGCAAGGCTAACTATCCTGCGTGCGTCAGACGTCCATTTAAGTAAGTACACTGACTACCAGCGGAATCAAGCAGTTACGGGTAGGCAGATCCCCGAAAGTATGACAACCTGTCTTACTAAGGAGTATGGCGTAGCCTACTAACTGGACTGTGAAGTTTAGATAGGCAGTCGTTCCGTATAAAATATTGATACTCAGCTCAATCTAGTTAGACAGGACTTCAAGAGAATACAATGTTGGGGTATTGAACACAAATGAAGGACTAAGAGAGGAAACCGAAACCCCAACGTGGAACATTGTACAAAAGTTATGTCTAGTCTAGGTTCCATGGCTTCCAAGGTTCCCAGATATTTACTGCAGCATTACATCTTCTTTTTCACAATCCGTTTATCATAATACTCTTCATTTACCTTCATAACGAGTTAAATTATGGTCAGACTTAAAAAAAAAAAACTATCACCGACAAGGGACGCCACTAAATTCGCCGAGTGAAATGAAATTATCCGCATATGTTGTATATCATATTAGGAGCCCGTCCGGAGCGCCCCTAATTTAACTGTTTATATTCATAGCGCCAACTCCATGTTGTATCGCTGGAGAGGCTTTGTTTATCTCGTGAACGACAAATTTGTGGACGAAAAGTTGAACGAACATGGGACTTTCATAGACACTCCATGTGGGTTTTTTTTTCTGTTTGGAAGAGTCGGTTTTATACGTGATTTCGTGAATTTGAGAGAGTTTGTAATGAAAGTCCTGAGCTTTATAATTGTTAAGTTGTATATGTCACTGTCAATTGTCAAACACGTTATATTACAATATAACGTGTTTCTCTCTAGCAATATTGTAAACTCTCGAAATATTGTCAACTGAGCATACGGAAGTATCTCTGCCCCCATAATCGGGACTTGGGGCACCCCCCCCGTTAGGTTAGTTAGGTTCCTTTAAACCCTGCACTCGGAAATAGGGGCCCCGCGAAGCGGGGCTCCGACGACTACGCTTTTTAGGGGAATATAAAGTGTTTTAAGGTTAGGTTATATTAATCGGTATTTATCAGGAATGGTACATTATCTTTTCATGAGAGTGGTATCACTGGGCGAGGGGGAACCCTCCTTTCCGCCACACTGCGTGAGTTGACTAAAATCGCATGCATTTCACGAAAAATAATGCGTTTTATTGTAAGCAGTATGTTCGTTTGACAATATTTCGAGAGTTTACAATATCGCTAGAGAGATTACAATATAACGTGTTTGACAATTTTACGGTGACAGATACAATGTTTATGTTGGCCTGGTGGGCAAACATGGAAAGGCCAGAATGGAAAAGCCAAGGTTATAACGGGACCAGGGAAGGAAAAAGAAGAAGTTTAAGGTTCCTGGTCATATGTTTATAAACGCACGTAATTTTAAAAGGCACAAAAACAAGCTTGGCTTTTTTCCCAAAAACAAAGGTTTAATGAATTATCGTTTGAGAGAAAAAAAAAGTACTTACTTCTGACCATCACAAGGAAATTTACAGCGAGAAACACAATGTTCCTGTCCATTTTATAAAATTTTAAAATACACCCTTCAACATTAATGTAGGTCAGCCAAATAATTAAAATTCAGACGGTGAAGGAAAACACCGCGAGGAAACCCATGCATTAATAACAAATTCTCATCGTGCTTTATACTCTGAAGGGGGTGGAAGTGTTGTGATGGGCTTGGATTATTATATTGTACAAGTATAATATTAATATGTATAAAGACATAGGTTATTTTAAAACGTAGTACCCAAGGTGTATCTATTCATACAATAACTATTTTCACGAAATCATCTAACGGTAATAACGAAACCATTTAAAAAAATAAGTTTATTTAATCTTAAAATTACTTGACCCACAAAATAAATACTGGCTCTTTATTTTTTAACATCCATTACGCTAGTCTACTACGTCACGCGTCACCGCGTCGTATACGCCATATTATGTCGTAGTAGAAGGTTTTATGCAAAACGTCTCAAGAAAGGAGATAGATTTTTTTTTGCCCACCAGGTCATTGCATTTATTATTCATAATAACACCAAAAAAAAGTAACCATTTTACTATGGTAGTAAACGAAATATTACGTAGAATTGAAAACGAAATCTTAAAATCATAATAAATAAGCTATGATAAGATATTTTATTGCGAGTCAAATCATTCCTGTTTTGGTCAATGTCATTTGACAGCAAATACTTACGTGAATAGGGGCGTTTTTTTTCTGTTTACTAAAAAAAGTACGGTACCTACCCGTTGGTAATCATATTTGCTATAATTATTATAGAATCAGAAAGAATATAAAAAAAAATATTATTAAACTGTGAGCATTTTTAATGCTATTTTTAAAGGTTTACACTAAAATCGCATAGATGGTTTAAACAATCAACGTGGCACGGAACGTTATGAACCCACTTTTTTAGTGATTGACAGACAACTTCATTATTTTGACATTTAATTTTACTTTTTCTGTTTATTTTGATTTTCGTAAGTGTTTTTGCAGATTTTTCGCATTTATTCCGTTTAGACAATGCTTAGCTAATTTAACCTCTGGAATCTAGAGGTTATAAGGAGCAAATCAATGTAAGTTTCATGATTATATGCTATAATTTATGTGGGTGGTCCCCGAACAAGGAAAATTGTCTCCTTTATGAAACCAAGTCATTTCGTAAAAATAAAATTTTGTATACATTTCTTTTTCGTTGCTACGGCTTTGTTATAGCCGTTATATGATTCCCTGAAAACAAGACAGCTGACAGCTAGACGAAGACCTACCCTGAAGAAAAAAAAAATAAAGAATAATAAAGGAGAATATAAATTATTAATAGACAACAGGAGATTATTATATCTACTTATCCCAATCAAAAAAGTTCGAGAACGACAAATAAAATAATTAAAATTCGTTCCTCCGAAATTGACTGCTTGACGCTTTACAGTTTGTTAAAACACAATTTTGACTTAAATTAAACAAGTTTCTTATGAATTGATGGTGTAAATCCTTTCATTAAAATTGTTCGGCCACAACGTTTTATAAGATCTGTAAGTCGGATTTCGCGAAATAAAACTAATTAAAATGGAGGGAAACCGAAATCCTTTTGTAGATTCGCGCCGAAATTCGGAAAATGGAAGAGGATATTGTTGGAGCCGTAATGGAAAGGAAACCGGGTTATGCTCATTAAAAATTTAAAGAATGTAAGTAATTATGGAAAATTTAAGGATAATAGAGTAGTAGATCAATCTAAAGATGGATTTTTTTGTGTAAAAGAGGATGGTTAGGAATACAGTGAGCACTAAGAACGACGACAATATGTATCCTTGATACTGGTTGTCACTTTCAGACTTCTGACTAGGTAGCCAAAAGTCTGAAAGTCTGACAACTAGTCTTAGCAGCAGCAGAATATTGAACGCTCGTACACGCGCTTATTGCATGCTTTTGTTTGCGTGGGGTCTCTTAGCTCGCGCTTATACGCGCGTCAAACGCCGTACGTAGACGTAGACATCCACACGCGCTTCTAAAAAAGAGCTTATACGCCCTGTAAAAACTTTATTAAAGAGCTTGTAGAAGTCAAATAGGCAGTCGTTCCATGTAAAATACAGGTATTTAATTGCATCTGACCCCATATTCACAACGCTTCGATTCGATTTCGATTCGGGAACTCGTATGTCTATCTCGCTCGTTTTCGTTATGCCGAAAAAGGATAGACATACGACTTGTCGAATCGAAATACATTCTGAGCGTTTGGAAATAAGGGGGCTGGTTAGACTAGTAGCTGACTCCAACATAGTTTAAAAAAGGCAAGGCAGAGGATTATTAAAATTACCGCACTGCACACTTCTAAATCAGTAGACCAAGTTACATAATAACTTGAGCTAGTATATGAATAGAATATTATGTAGGTAAAACAAAAGCTTAATGTTATAATTCAAAAACCATGGGAACCACTTCAGAGCATTCCTAAGCAAAGTTTTAGTGGTTATGGTAATGGATTAAGTGATGGACTTACAGCGATAAGAAATAAAACTTCCATTCTAATTAGCCTACGCCTCAGGTAGTTGGGTAAGTCTTGCCGGAAATAAAATAAATTAAATCTTTATTTAGCTTAAGGTAAAACTACGCCTAAAAAAGATCACAGTTCAGTTAAAATAAAGATTTAAAATATGATTAAGTTGTTTAAAAATGAATAAAGGAAATCACAGTTCCTAATTAATGTTTTGTTAAAAGTGAGATAATACTGTCATTTTTACTGTTCAAGTTGATAAAGAATTTGATACTATTTTTATCTTATTTTTTTATAATCTAGCAGAATAATCTAGGCTGGGTTAATGTAGGCTTCCAGTCTATTATAACCTGAGCATGCCTTTTTACCCGAACATCTCAGTTAATGGGTAGACTTTTGCGATGTTAATAAAAAAAATTGCCGAAACAATACAGTAACTGCTCAAACACGAAAAAATAAACACATAAATCGCATCACAGAATGTAGGACATGGGAAAAAATGTGCGCAAAAAGTGAAAAATATGATACACAAAATCCCATATTGATTGACAAATTGTCTCATCGAGTGTGGAGTGTCGTACTACAGGAGTGACGTTTTCAATCTCCGGATGGTTTTTGCTGGGAAACGTTCACACGGATGTTTTTACGGCGTGTTGGATATGACGATAGGATTTGGATGTTTCCTTGAGTTTAGATGCTTGTGTTTTGTCATGTTGTGTCTTCCATTTACTTATTTTCAAACTCAAAACACAAAAAAAAACAAAAAAATGGCATCCAGTATGTTAATTATTATAAGCTTTTATTTAACTTGCCTTGTTAGTTCGTTAGTTAGTATTATTGGTCAAATCTGGCAACTGGATTTCCATCCAGTTGTGTGCAAAATTTCAGCTCAATCAATTGGGGGGCCAATTGATTGAGCTGAAATTTTGCACACACTTTTGGTTGGAATGACAACATATTTTTATAATTTGATCCTGCAGTCAAGATCATCTCCTCACGAGAGAACTCCTGAGCGGTTAACAGCACGTACACGAAACTTTTAGTACGATTTCAATTTTGGTCGTTATTGAGCCAAGAGTAATTTTACGAGAAGAAAAAGAAAAGAAGAGAAGAGTTATTTTTTTACGTTTATTTGTGTACTAATTCTTCCTGACCACTGTCTTTTGGTTTGATTATTTTTAACTGTTTTAAAGCTATTTGTGAAAGCTTGTAATTGGCCATAAATTGTTGTTGTTAACGAAATTATTGTATCTGCCTAGCTGTAAGTTTTCCGAAAATAAAATAAATAAAATAAATAAAATAAATAAAATAAATAAAATAAATAAAATAAATAAAATAAATAAAATAAATAAAATAAATAAAATAAATAAAATAAATAAATGAAATGAAATGAAATGAAATGAAATGAAATGAAATGAAATGAAATGAAATGAAATGAAATGAAATGAAATGAAATGAAATGAAATGAAATGAAATTAATTTGCATGCAAAAATTTGCATTTAGTTATCTTTCATTGACTTGAATATGCCTTGGTGGCTGAGAGAATGTCATGCTCGCTTAAATGTCTTGCTGATGGTGGCGGGTGGGTCTTGTCATTTAGTTCCCTTCAATATGGTTGAATTGAATGGCGCTGATCCATGCGTCATGTTCGTGAACGGGCGCTGTCAGTCGGGACTGGTCATCTCTTAGCTGCCATGGATCATTTGAATTGCTTTATTTTTATTTGTTGATTTTTTTTTTTTACTCTGGACGCTCTTATTGTGCACGTCTTTCTACATCGTTCTCACATATATGTACAATCTCAACATGAAAGATGTAACCAAGATTTTGTAACAACATTTTTGATTGAAAAGAGTGTCCATGGAGTTTCTTGCCCGTTCTTCTCCATAGAGATCTACGCTAGGGAATGGGCAACTACAGTACTTTCTCAAGTTATTATGCCTTGTGTCTGTGACTGTAGCTTCGCTTTATTTTTCGTTTTATCGACATTCAAAAGTGCCGTAATGGTCTAGTTGAAATAAATGATTTGAGTTTGACTTTGAGTTTGAATGAAATGAAATGAAATGAAATGAAATGAAATGAAATGAATGCATTGTGCTAATGCTTGAAAGAGGACAATATTATAAGTACAGATGAATGAAAATAATGATACTACCATGCTTTTTATGGCCTTTATCTTAAAAAAACCCAGCATTGGCCCAGTGGCCGCTGCATTTAGTTGCCCAGTGGACTTACGAACAGTAAGTCATGGGTTCGAACCTAGGCTGGCGCATTACTTTGTGTAATTTATTTCAGCGAGGGGTTATTTGCTCCTAAAACGGTGAAGAAAAACATTGTAAGGAAACTTTCATGTCCTAGAACCTTAAGATTCGAATACATGTGACATCCAATCCACACTGGGCCCGCGTGGTGGATAATATTATGTCCTAGTAGTGGGAACATTAATATGCTGATGATGATGGCCTTACAAAATAAATCCAAAATTGACTAACATTTCTCAACTTGTACTACACAAAGTAACCGGATTCCACTAGGTAGAACCAGTCCTAACCGGCCTTCAACTATTTCGCAAGCCACCCCTTTGATCGGGTTTTCGACTGCAGCATTCCATTGGCTATAACTGTTGGCGATTCCGCGATAATAAGAAGAAACTTTCATTATGAGCTTCGAATTCTGTAATTCTCTGTTTATATCTGAACATTGAAAGTTGGTACTTTATGTGGTGAAAATTAACAGAAACATAAATGAAATGAAAGTTAGATTATTTTAACATAATTAAAACATAACTTCGCCTGTGATCCCCGAAGAATTAGGTAAAGGTGTACCACCCAATAGCATACATACATTTCATAAGTTTTTTTTAAATCCCATGGGGGTGAGCCTATTGCCATCAACCGGGCACAAACCTGGACTTCGTGGTTTAACAGCCACGGGGTCTGAATTTGGATCTTTACAAAAAAATGCCTGATGAGAAATTCCAATAACAATTTGCCCGACCTGGGAATTCAACCCAAGACAGGGGGTCGAAAATGGCCGCTTTAACAGAATCATAATAATTATGAATCACGTTAAAAACTTAATATTCTTAAAATGGAATTTATGATTAAGACAATAAAGTTCATTTTAAAAATTTAACATTTTTAACGTGTCGCATATTATGATTCTCCTAAAGCGGTCATTTTAGGCCCGCAGGTTACATGCAGGTTCCAGGATGTCAATATTTCTTCAACCCTATTAGCGACACTATCGAATAGTGTAATAATACAGGGTGAAGTTGTTTCCAAAGTCCATGGGATCGATTTCTGGATTGGAATCTTGATTTTTCAAAAATTCAATATTGTAGTTTTAATTTTCATCGAAATTTATATTGAATTTAGAGTATTATTCGCTATTCCCTATAGTTTCGGATCTAGCCAACCACGCCCACTTGAAAAATTCATCTTCTAACTTTATTTATGTTTAAAAACGTCAATAAAACAAACAAACCCATAAATTGTCAAACAATTATTTCAAACCCAGTTAAAATGTCGACAATTATTGGTTTAATTGAACCATCACACCAGGCCACACGTCAACCCCCACTATAATTGGCTAAGTGGGCCAGTGTAGTAGATCCCGTGGTTGCGGTCACGCGAGGCGGGGGCTTATACCTTGTGTCAATGAGGTTTTTTGACTTAAGGGGGCTTAAGTTAGGGGGCTGTGAATAGTACAGGTAATAAGGTATTTATCCCTTAACAAAATTAAGGATTAACGCCGGCAGGTGTAAAGTAATGATGGTGTGTTAAGAATGATGTTAGAGCAGCATTATTATTGTCGTACCCTGATTGAAATGCATAGATCAGGGGATCTAAAATGGCCGCTTTAGCAGAACGTTATATGAATCACGTTAACAATTTAAAATTCTTAAAATGTACCTACTATTGATATGACTATAAAGTCCATTTTTAGAATTTAATTTTTTTTAACGTGATTCATATTACGATTCTGCTAAAGCGGCCATTTTAGGCCCGCTGAGTTTCCTTTATATTTATGTGAAACTTAACAGATAACTTAAGGGTGAAGTGACAGGTTAGCCCGAAAGATTCAAATTTTCTTACGTTTTTTTAGCAATTAGTTAGTCAGTGCCAGATTGTATAATCTGATTTGGTTTTATTAAAATAATAATAAGATTTGTGGCCGAAATAAAAATTGGGGTTAACAGAGTTATAATAATTAAAGTCACCAATACAGCCTCTGGACATTAATTAATCTCATTGACTATTTCACGAAGAAGTAAGGGGTTGTTTTGATGATTTTAATGCTTATTATTTTGTAAAAACATGCATATTACGACCGCTAATCATATTTTGTTCAACATACAGCCTGACGCTGACTGGCAAATTGCGAAAACACGGAAGAAAATTTAATTTTATTATGTTTTTCGCAATTTTATACTTTATTCTGGCGCTTCCACCTTAAGTGATAGATTAATTGTAAACACGATTATTTTTACTGAACAGTCGTATGAAATTAACAAGGAAAAAATTAAAACTGGACCAATGTGGTCACCAAATAAGTTCCTAATTATTATTGAAATAATTTAGCAATTAGGTACTCACAAATACCTCCAGGTTTGGAGAAACAAATAATTTAAAAAAAATAGCTAAGTCCTTCGTTGTAAATGTTTCGGTGCTGAGATAGTAGGCGTTCCGATTAGATTCTAAAAATACGTTAGAATAAATTACCAAAACGGTTTTTGTTAAATCTACTACTTACCTGTTATCATTTTAGATTGAGTTTCATTTTCGTTTTCAGAGCTCTAAAATTAAATCCTAAATAAAATATGATTGACATTTCAAATCCACTCTAGTTTCAGCAGGTATTTTAATTCTGGCATAATTATGGAAATTCAGGAGCTAGAGAGTGTTATTTGTTTTGTTAAGTTTATTGTGGTTCAATTAATAATGTAAGAAGGTTCATTCTACGATTGTACAGTCACGTCTTATAATATGTAAACACTTAAGAATTTTTTAAATTGTGTTACTCCTAATGTACTCATTAAAATTTAATGTTATTACGTACATAGTATTCTGGAACTCATATTTTTTATGAAAAAGATCCAATTTCCTAGTTACAATCGTTATTTCTCGCGAAAATAGCCATAATATTAAGGAAATATACATATTATTAGGCGTGACTCTACCTATTATATTTCTTTTAAAATCTAGGAGCTTGTGGCCAACTACAGTTGCTCTGGTATTGCCCCGTTACCAGAAAGCACGTCAAACCATTGTTCTCGGCTGTCAATTGTAGATTTTTGACAGTCGTTACGTAGTCAATGGCCTGAAAGTCTCACAACCAGTCTTACCAATGGGCATTGTATAACCCAGTACTAACTGGGTTGTGGAAGTTGTTGGGTTGTGGGTTTGTCTCTCTCTCGAACTGATGTGTGTTTCCATTTATTTTGAAAACATGACACAATCAGAAACAATAATAATAATTACTTACTTCGTAACTAAACATACTTGTTTTGTGATCGCAATTTAATAATGAAAAATAACCCTTCGCTTATTCATCTTTCTAAACCAAATGAATGTGTAAAAAAAAGAAAAATCAACGCCGTGCACTTGCGTGTTGCCATACCATGAATAAATTGAAAGTTCAATGTTTAAAGAAAATTCTTATTTTTTATGTAAAGGTATATTATAATAGTGTTATAAACTATTTTGGTCTAGACCTTCATGTTAAACCTTTATAAGCTTCGTATGTTTTGCAATGAAGTTCTGAAATGATTTGTGTTTTAATTATAATGGTTGGAGTTTAAAGTATTTCGATAATGAAATATTTCACTTGAAAACGGTAAACGGGGCAGTAAGGAGACCGTTGCAGCTACACGAAAATGGTCTTAAAACCACAGAACATATAAAGGTTGTTCTGTGCTTAGTGCTTAAAACACTATACATAAGTTTTCGTGAAATTTGGATGGCAAGAAAATGGCCATTTTACACAAAACATTTTTTGAAGCCAGTCGATCCTGTTTTTAATACTGATCAAAAGAACCAACCAACCAACCTAACTATCGAACCAACCCAGTTTGGAGTACTAAAAAGGTAAAAAAATGCAAAAGAAAAACTTTTCCCATGCATTTTGTGTGAAATATTTAACCAAAAAAATGTTTTTGATGTAAATCGATTCAGTTTCTGATCAAAACTCACTCGAAATGAAAGACCGACCAACCACCGTTAGAGTACTAAATGTCAGAAATTGCAAAACACGTAAAGTTATATTCCGTCTTTGTGATCATTTGTGTTTGTGTGTGTTAATTTTTATGTGTATTGTCCTGTTCGGACTACTAAATGCTTTTTCTTTCTTTTATTTTTATTTGTATTCCCGATTTACAAGTTTTTTCGTAGCACGTGCAATGATTTCGAATTAGTTTAACCCCCCTTACTGCCCCGTTTACCGTTTCCACCCTGTATATCTATAGATACACTTTTCTTAATTTGTGGTTTATTGTGTTTGAGTCAAACATGATTCAGCTTCAGTGATTTGAAATCGAACGAAACGTTCGGCATATCAAAACATCCAAACAGCTCACACTTTTAAAGAATCATAGAAAAAAACCTGTATGACTCTCTCAAAATTTTACTTTACATTGAGTATTTCAAATTATCTTGGCACAGCTCAGAATTTTGCTGTTTAAGACGCAAAATAAACATAGTAAAATAACCAAAATAATGCAACAAAAGCCCATTCCCCATATTCATTAAGTCACGAACGCACGCCCAAGTCAATACACCTTACCACTCAATTATGACGAAGTGAGAAGGTAACGAAACGTAATTTATTTACTACTCAGCGGAGGGCGATTCTGAATATGTAAATTTATTGTGGCACGAATAATTTATTGTTAAATAATCGCTGAGCCTAAAGAAGCGGGTGGTTGCGTGACGGTTAAGTTGGGTGGGGAGTTGGTGAAAAGCGGTAGCGAGGGGGATTCTGAATAATGTTATAAGAACACACCTACAGTAAAGTTCCACAAGTCATGTTATATTGCCTTGTGAAGTGCAGTCCCAACTGTACTTTTTTTGAAAAGTCAAAAGTGTGTACTGGTTTGAGATTGAATTGAGATTGAGTTTATCATTTCCACTGGCAAAACATTCATTTTTATTTTTAATAAGACTAGATTTGTTTTTTGACTTAGTACTAATTTCACTAATAAAATAACCCAATCATCAAATCAAGACCACGTTAAAGTCAGTGTTCATATTTCAATGGTCACATATAATAGCTATTCAACTAAATTAAACTGGAAAGAAGTTACTTTATTTGCAGTTACTTACATAATTTTATTTTACCAATTTATTTAACCTAACTGCATGCATAAATATTTGATTGTGTTAAATAAACTCCAAATGAAATAAAAAATAAATGAATCAATTGATTACAACAAGCGTTCAGTACTTTGCGCCGACCGCTCGCAATCCATCACTTAAGCCCAATCGATAGCCTCCGTTACCTTAAAACGGCCTATAAATGTGAGCCAATTAACAAATAATTGTAGCTATAGATAACCGACTATAACTTTTATGGCTTGCTTCCTTAAATATCACTTTTGAATAACAAAATGTTAAGGTATTATTAGAACGCTTTTTAAAATAATACATAGATTGGAAAGTAATCATGGGGTTTGGTGGTGTCATTTTGTATACCTTGTCATAAAGTGGCATAATTTGTGTAATTTATGTATGTCTACTTTTATTTTACTACTACACTACGTTATTTTTCTTGTAATTGAACGCCTTATACAAGCTTATTTAAAATTGCGAAGACATCATTAAAACAATAAAATATTTGGAATAATATAAGTCCAGCTCATTTTTATTGTTTTTACTATAAATCATTATTTATTTCTTTTACCACTCGAGTATTACTTACCTAAAATTAAATTATTTACTTTTAATGTTAGAAAATTAATATTTATTTAAAAATTGACCACAATTATACACTATTACAAAAATTAAAGTAACTAAAATAAACCAACCAGAAAGATCAAAAACATTTACTTAGTTTTTTAGTGCAAGAAAGACGAATTTAAAAAAAAATAGAGCGTTGAAACCAAGCGAAGGATACAAAATTAATAAAAGAAGTCTCTTATGTAAGGTTTAATAGGTATAGTAATTAAGCTAGTAGAATCAAAAGGCAATAATATTATATTTTTACCTTGGTTATTAATGACAAAACAATCGTTCATTAGTAACCGTAAAAGCCTTCATAAAACTCGCCCCTTGTAAACTTTAACCCACTCATGAATATCGTTTAATATGCATTAAATAACAAGTTACTCGTAACAACAGTTGATGTTAAACTTTTACCACAAATAAAACTATTATTTGAGTAGCTTTGTTTTGCTTAATCCGCAGTTAGTGTGGGTACAAAAACTGCAAGTCTGTAAAGTTATGTTAGTTTTTATTTTGTGGCTGTGTTGCCAATTGCTTTGTACTTTTCATACTAAGTTATCAAAATTATAACATCAGGCCTGTTCCAGCTATTTATTTATTTAAAATTTTTATCTGCACACTAAATATAGAAAAGGTGAAAGGAACAAAATAGTACAAAAGTGATGCTTTTTTCTAACTGCGAAAGTAAGTAGAAGATAGACATTTGAAATGTTGTGAACTTGTACTATTTTTAATACACACATGGCAGGGTAGAAAGTGGTACCATAGTCCACATCTAGACCCTGCTGCTGCTTAACTTAGTGTAGGTCACTTCCAAACCTCTCCAGTTTTGGCGGTTTGATGACTATTCAATTTCGTCCAGACACTTTAATGAGATCATCTGTCCACCTACCTGGTTATCTTACCACATTCCTCCGTCTCGTCCGTGGTCTTCACTTCAGCGCTTTCTTCCTCCATCTCCAACTTTGACGACCCAAATGGCGCAGCGGTAATGAGGCTGCCTTACGTTCTTAGGGTCCCGGGTTCGAATCCCGGTAGGAGCAAATGTTTGTGTGATGAGCATGGACATTTGTTTCCGAGTCATGGATGTTTATATGTATAATAAGTATGTATTTACAAACAAAAAGTATATATGTAATATATCAACTGTCTGGTGACCACGACACAAGCCTTGCTTAGTGTGGCACTAGATGGCGCTGTGTGTAATGTCCAGCGATATTTATCTATTTATTTATTATTTATTTATCTTCTGTCCAGTCTACGACTTATATGGCCCGCCCACTTCCACTTTCCGATCAACTTAAAGGTCAACGAAATTTGAATTATATAACTCGTAATAACAACACGAAGTAGAAGAAGTCTATACTTCATTACCAGTTTTTTGAAAAAACTCTCTTACTTTTCGTTTTATGGTTTCCAAATATAGCCTGAGATTAGAGTAGTCTGTAGTGACTTGGTATAAGAGCTGTTTCAGCAGTTTTTTTTACTTCAGTGCAGTAACTTTTTAAATAGTTCCAAAGGAGAATTGTAAGTGTACTCTAAGTGCCTTTTTTACTTTCAAGGAATCTCATCGCGTGACTCGCCAGTAAAAGAATTTTCAATGCTCAAATATTAAACAAGGTTGTATTTACTAATCATTATAATTAAGCTAACAAAATGAAATCGTTGTGCAAAAACTTACCACGCCAAGTAATGAGTTTAGGTTCAGATATAATTAAACCGGCCTTTTGTTGCTTATAAATGTGCTAGAATTTTCAAGCGACTTGGCCACATAGAGGTCGCTTTTGCCACAGAAATATACTACTACTTCCCGGTATAAAAAGATTTCTTTATCCTAACCTAAGTCAAAGTCTACCTGTACGCATAATTTCATCAAATCCGTCATGAAGGCATGTCGTGACATGTTTAGTTATTAACGCGTGAAAAGGTTACAAAGAGAGAAAGTGACGGTCATATTTATAATAGTAAAATGTATTCTGGACACGTTTCACAATAACGTTTTTGGTAAAATTTCTTTGCAAAAGATTCTAACTGAAAATTTTTACCTCGGAATCAACTGTTGGAATCAATTGATTACGTCGTAATTAATGCGTTTGTCTTTTAAATGACTCATTATTTGTAGTTGATACTGGTATCACGGAAAAAGATCATCTTTTGTCAATTTAATTTAATAAAAACAATGAAATCCCTTAATATCATTCGACCTAATTACAACTTGTCGTGAACTACAAGGTATAAACCCTGATTTTCATACCGCCACTGAACACACACAAAATGAAAAACCAGCAAAGCGTTTTAACCCATTCTATAAAACCTCATTTCAAAAGATTTTCAGAGTTCTCATCATGAAAAATACCTCGACCATCGTCCGGTATACACACGTCCGTTAATAATGGACACCGGTCATTGTACTCGGAAGGGTCATCTCAGTCACAACGTGGACGAAATTCACTTCAGCAGAAGGAACCTTAAAACTCACACATAGGGACTGTGTATGCGATAGTGACATACATGGACAAAGGGAATAGGACTCACAATCGCAAAATAGGTAGGGTCTACAGAAGTCCGGATTTGTACGAGCCAAAACAGGCGCAGACATACTAAGATATGTATTCATGGTGATCTCATTCTAAATTGTATCATCCATTCAGAGCCAGATTTCACCAATTAATGTTGAGTATTGCCCTCTAGTTGCTTAATTCAAGTTCTTGTTGGTTTATATATTTTGAATGCAAGTCGTGAGTGCGTTTGCAGTTGATACTTCTACCATGTCTGTTGTAATGTTCTGTCCAAAAGGTTCCAGAGAGGCTTCCAAGTAATAGTAAGCGTAGCTTTGGCTACTAGGAATCTGCTGGATGTGAAAAGCACAACACCAGTCGACAGGGCAAAGCTTGGGGGTGGCCTATATCCAGCAGTGGACGGCATCTTTCTGATGATGATGATGTAGTCAACCTTCGGCAACTATCTCTTTATGTTGTGTCACAAATACTCGCATAGATCCAACAGGTCGTGTTAGTGTGAGTTTTTGAGGGCATGTTATATATAAGATAAGATAAGATAAGATTTATTTATTTCTGAGTATATGGTACATTAAGATCTTAAAATTAGTCAGTTTCACATACACTACCGTTACCGGTGTAGAAATATTAAAATTAAATTAACTTACAATGTGACCAAGTATTAAAATGTCAAAATTAGTAGTTACACAATGTCAAATGGTCAAATGATTAAAAGTAAAAATATAAAATCAAAATGAGCAATACAAGTCAATAGGTGATAAAAATAATGTCAAAATTTATAATTTAAAAATTCATTAACCGAGTAGAAGCAGTTGTCTAGAAGCCAGGGAAATATTGCTTTCTTGAATTTATTAGTGGGCAGCACTCTGATACGTGCGGGTAAATTATTAAATATTTTAATCGCCATGCAATTGGAATTCCTGCTATACAAATGTAGTCTCTGGCTAGGTGCAAGTAATTTATTTGGGCTTCTGCTTTTCACTCTTTTAGAAATGTGTTCATACAACGGAAACATGTGTGAATACCTCTTTACAAACATACATAGCTCAAAAATATATAGGCAAGGAAGTGGAAGAATTTTTAGCGCTTTAAACAATGGCTTACAATGGTCTAAATATTCTGCACCATACACAGCTCTGACACATTTTTTTTGTGCAATGAATGCTCTATTCACATCTACTGAATTTCCCCATATCACGAGGCCGTATCGCAGTACTGATGCAACATAGCCATGATATGCCTTGAGGGCTATTTCTTTGCTGGCTATTCGCCTCAGTTTTCGAAGAGCAAACACAAATTTGTCAAGTCGAGTACAGACTTTATCAACATGTTCTTTCCAATTTAATTTTTCGTCAATAACTATTCCCAAGAATGATGTGGAAGGTACGGGTTCCAAAATTGAATTATTTTGACATATTTGAGGTGGTTTTACCAAAGAATTATTTGTTTGAAATTGTACTAACTTTGTCTTATCAATGTTTACACGTAAATTATTAGATTCCAACCATTTAATTGCGTTCAATATATCATTGTTAGTGTCGGTTTCTAGATCATTCCTATTTGAACATTTTATTGTGATAGTAGTGTCATCAGCAAATAATGTACAGTTATGTTTCAGGCTCTTACAAAGGTCATTAATGTAAATTATAAATAATGGAGGTCCTAATACGCTTCCCTGAGGAACACCACAACTATTTATTTTTAGGTCAGAACTGTATGTTTTCTTTGTGTTTTTGGTAATTTTTGATACTACTGTTCTTTGCTGTCGACTTGATAAATAACTTTTAAGCCAGTCATGTGCCTTGCCTCTTATGCCGTATTTCTCCATTTTGCTAAGCAATCGATCATGTGGGACAAAATCAAATGCTTTACTCATATCTAGAAATACTGATAATACAGACATTTTGTTATTGAGGGCTTCAGATATCAGTTTGACTAAAGTAAAACAAGCAAGTGTCGTTGAACTATTCTTCCTAAAACCAAATTGGTTTTCAGTAAGTATGCTGTTTTTATCTAGAAAGTTGATCATTTTCCCGTACATTGCCTTTTCAAAAATCTTTGATAGGATAGGGATCATTGCAATGGGTCTATAATTGGACATATCCGTGCGGTTACCTTTTTTAAATATAGGTTTGACTATAGATTGTTTTAATCTAGAAGGAAATGTTCCTGTCTCAAATGACAGATTAATTATAAAGCTTAAAGGTGCCGCTATACTTTTACTGCTCAGTTTTATTATTTTTGTGGTTATTTCATCATATCCAGTTGCGTTGGTATCATTTAAAGTGATGATTATTTTTTCAATGTCTTGTTCATTTACAGGAGTCAAAAAGATACTGTTAGTGTTAGTGGTAATGTCAATGTTACTTACGTTAAAACTATTGTTAAATTTATTTGAAATTTCTATAAAAAAGTTATTAAATTGATTACATATGTCATTAGGATCGTTAATTGTATTATTATTTATTATTAACTCTTTGATGTCATTTTTAAAACTATCATCATTAATTAAATTATTTTTTATAATAGACCATGTCGCTTTACATTTATTTTTTGAATTATTTAAATGGTTATTGTTATTTATTAACTGTGACTGTGATATACATGTTTTTAAAATTTTGGAATAGGTTCGGTATCTTTTTTTGTGATAATTTTTGCTTATGGCATCATGTTGGTAATTATAATATAAAGTTCTCTTTTTTATGCACGATATTTTTATACCTTTACTAATCCATTTATTTTTTATTGGTTTATTATATTTCTTAATTGTTATTTCAGGGAAACATAGTTTATAAAAGAGAATATATAGGTCATGAAACATGTTAAATGCGTTGTTGCAATCTCTTTCTTCATATATTTCATTAAAACTTAAAGCTGAAATACAATCAAGAAATTTTTTAATATTATTTTTATTGTAATCTCTTTTGACTTCATAAAAGAAGTTTGGAATCTTCGGTTTATTATGAGCTATCGGAAGAAAAAACTTTAATGACTGTCCAGTATCATGATCTGAGAGGGCTAGGTTATGTAAACTGCTTTTTGTGTCTAGGGTTGAGATATTACTGGCTATCTGATCAATGCAGCTTTTTTTCCTGGTGGGCATTTTAATATGTGCCAATAAGTTGAAATTATTCAAAATTGATATTAATTCTCTTGTCTGTGTAGTGTCTTTTAGCATATCGATGTTCCAGTCCCCGCATAAAATGATACGATTTCTACTTTTATGAGTTAATTTGTGTAACAAAATTTTAATATTTTTGAAAAATATATTTACATCGGAGTCCGGGATTCTATAAACACATACTAATATTAAGTTATGACTCGGAACTTCTATGCCGCAGCATTCAAAAGAATAATCGCAAGACAATTCATTTGTTATTTGTAAAGCGCTAAAAACTAACCCCTCTTTCACCAGTATGCACGTGCCGCCTCGTTTTTTATTGGATCTTGAATAATACGCAGCTAACTTATAATTTGTCACCCTAAGATTACATTCATGACCAGATTGTATAAAGGTTTCGCTAAGACATATAAAGTCTATAACCCCTATCTCTTTAGTCAACTCAGATATTGTTACTTCAAAGAAATCTAATTTATTGAGTATTCCAGCTATATTCTGATGTAACAATGTAAGTTGTTGTTTCTCATACCTGGCATTGTTGTTAAAGGGTGGGACGAAAAAGCTTATTTTGTACATGAGGTTTGCTCGTCAGTGGTATTGGTGAATCTTCATTTTCATTATAATCTAATGGGTAATATTTAATGTCAACAAGTATGCGACTAAAAATACTTCTAAATATACACTTTATACCTAGTTTATTAAGTCTGCCCGTTTTATATGAGAACATTTCCAATGAGAGGTCACAATTTGTATCAAAGAAATATGCATAATTATAGTTTTGGATGTCCATGTAAAGCAAATTATTAAACAATTCTACTTGATAATTATGAATAAGGGCTCCCGTTATGTATGCCGCAGAACATACAATCACATTTGTATGATTAGTTTCTTCCAAGGATTCTCTAATTAGTCTCACAAGCTCGATGGCGTTCTCATTATCTTTGAAGTCCTTTTCTCCAATCATTACTATACAATAGTCTCCCATGTTAAAATCTTGGATCTTGTTCGTAATATTTTTAAGTATATCCTTCATTTTACCATTAGGTGATACATAGTGGCAATACTCAAACTGCCCACAGAAAGTTTCTTCTATAATTTCTACCGGCCGATAGTTGCTGCAGTTACTAAGAACGCAGAGTTTTCTTTTTCTTTGTTTTTCTTTTATTGCGTTACTTCCTTGCCGGTTCTCACTTTGTATGGTTTCTGGCTCGTTTGTAATTGAAGTTGATCCCTCGGATAAATTCTTTGAAATACGGTTGAACTCTAGAGGTGACCCATTCTCGCTCGTACTGAGTGCCGCACTCTCTGTCGTTATTTCTTTACCTCTATTTGTTTCTATATCTATGAAACTTTTATCAAGGTTTTTTTTGATAATACTTAATTTTTGCATCACACCACCTTTATTTTTCTTTAAAGTTGAGTGTTTTTTTGTAGTACTAGGTTGGCCGCTACATAGGTTTTTTAGTTTAGCTATCATAATTTCTTGTTCAGTTGCTTGTTTCTTCAAGGTGGCGTTTTCCATGACTAAGTTGCCAATTTCATCATGAGCAGTATTTAATTGCGCTCTCAACTCTTCAATATCTCCATTTAGTCGTTCATACTCTTCGCAACATAAGGTGGTAGTTTGTGGTAAACTTTTTGAAATATATTCCGAATTAGCGGAGTCAAAAGAGGAAGCCGGAGAGTTAGTTACTGTTTTATTTCTTCGCATGGTTATATTTTGAGAATCCATCTTTGTTTGAGATTACTGCCAGTTTCTACCGTAGTTTTAAAGCGTGGCGTAAGCTAAGTCTGCTATAAACGCAAAGCGTAAGCTCAAGATGTTGAAACAATCGACAAGTGTACGTGTAAGCGTTAAGCATGTGTGCGTAGAAGCGGCCGAACTGCGGGTTGCCCTAGGTCAGGGACGCAAGTCATTGCCAAATATTTATAAAAGTTTTTCACTAATTACTCACGGTACCGATGGAGTCCAAATATGTTGTATATATCGTTGTTTAGTCCGTTTCACAAGCTTTATAACGACACACAGCAATAAGGAATTGAGCAACTTTTAACCACTTTTTTAACAAACTTTACGAAGACAAAACAAATACGGTGTTAACTCTTTGAATCGCAACGGCGTAATTATGTTAGTGTTGTCCAAATATTTCTGAATGGCCAGCCTCTTTCCTTCCCTGATCACCAAATTGTAGGAGCACAGGCACACCCATTGTGTTACAAACACTCATTTTTATTATTACTCTGCCGCCATTTAATTTTCTCCGTCCGTGTTCGGATGTTTTAAGTGTCGTACGACTTTTTTTTCGCACGGACCGCAATGGACATCAGCGTTAACTTTTATTTGGGGTCTGTTTTTGGTGATTTTCAGGGAGGACTGGCTGCGTTTAGCAATACTGTTTTTTTAATACGAATTTCCGGTCGGTTTGGGCGTAAATAATAATATTTTGATGACTGATTATGATAGTAACTACGAGTACATTGGGTGACTAAAAATTTGCAACGAACATTTTGAAATGTTTTTAATTTTTTTGTAATGTAATTTGGTTGGAACCAGGAAATTAGAGTTAAAAACATATCATATTGTTGTTATTACTCTCATTATTGTTATTCACACACCTCTTGTATCCACAACTGGACATAACTCCATTTTTCCATTGGTCACGATTCTGCGCCATTTCCATCTCTATCCTTATCTATTTATGCCGTTAGATCTTAAACCCCAGTCGGCTCACAATATTCCTCATCAAACAAATCCTCAATCAATTTCCAATTTGATTCCCCAGATTAATTCAAGCCAGTGCTCAAGAGGCCGTCAAACTGAGTGCACTAAGTGTCTCGGACATTCAGGCGTGGAGCACCAACGAGGGACTTGGCAAGTAGGGCAATGCCACAATGAGCCCACACGATGACAGCACAAACAATAGACGAGACGCCGTAGATTTAAATACTAGATTCGCCACAAAATGTTGACGATTGTGTTTCGTTGACTGTGAGATGTAAAAAGTATGTATTGTCTCGCTCACTCACGCTAGGCATCGTATAAAAGCAGGTCCTTTTAATTTAAAATACGGGCGTATTGCTGAGGAGTTAATTCCGCTAGATTTTTAAAAAAACTACTAGAAAGTGGCGACGGGTGGGTAGTTTGGGGGCTGTGTTTTTGGAAGTTTTGTCCTTTGAAAAGTGCTGATTTATAACATAAGCCTAATTAATATGTATTTTTTTTTATTTTACTCATCTCAGTGTAAACTTTCGTATGACCTAAGTACAGTGAGGGCACATCCATGATTTACATCTTTGCGAGAGTCTGTTGATCCTCCTTGAAAAATGAGTGAGGAAATAAACTCGAAACACAATAGCTTTCACTATGAAGGGAATTATTCCGTAAGTACTATTGCGTTAAATGTTGAGATTGAAGAAGTTAATGCGATTTGTGTTTGTGTGAAAAGAAATACGAGTGTGGGTTTTCTTTTGACAAAGCTTTAATAGCTAGAAATGGGTGATAAAATAAAGTAACAAAAAAGGATTTTTATATAAATAATACATTGTGTTTTCTTGTAATTCTATTTTAATATTATTTAACGCCATGTGTTCGATATCTACATCTATTGAATAAAAACAACATCTTTCCTTCTACAGCTTTTATCATTATCTGTTTGCAAACTCAACCACACCATCTTTCCTGTTTGTCTTCGAACAAGGATACAGATTTCCAATTTCATCAATCGTTCCGAAAACTCCGTTTTCAGTTACCTTTTTGCTGATCCAACAAAACCCTTATTATCATAATGTATTACCCAAATATATAATCCTCAAATAGGACCAAAGGACATTACATGACCAAAGAAAACAGACTAATAAACATAATATTTTATTACGAGGTCTGTCAGCTGTCTTTTATTAACAGATTCTTTATATTTCCTACATCCTTTTCCTCTATTTTAGAAGCATCAGCAGTGACAATATCAATGGCTAGTAATGTTTCTGGTGTTAGCGTTTTTTTATGAATATCTTCATCATAGAATACGGCTATATTCTCTTAAAGTTTACTGGACATATGCCAGGATAGTTCAGAAATCAGAAACTGTACTAAACTGTCGTATTTCCTGTTGTGATGGGTAGTATATTGTCTTTATTATGACGATGTTCAATGTTATACTTATGATCTTTTAGTTTTTGCTTGTTCTATGATATCTTTATATATTATTGATATTGTGTTCGATCGAGCAAATTATATATCAGAACTTTTTATCTCTGAAAGTGGGCTTTACGTCAGTGGTAACAAAACCAATGCAGCTGACCTCATATTCTATTAAATCTCCGTACCACGCAAGGTACATTCACGAATATTCAATAAGGATTTTCTCAGCGGTGTCGGTGTTATAGGAACACTGACACCGCTTGTCCGCGCGGTCGGGCGGTGGCGGTGATGCAAATGTACTGGCCCATGGCGGCGTGCCGCGCGGAGATGCGATGAATGCCGCTCACCCACGCGATCGTGCGGTGTACGTGTGTTAGGCATCCACAGATTTCATACAGGCCAATGCGACGTGAGATCCGCTTCATAGCTGAGCAAGCAAAATGCCACGATCCATCCACACCTGCTACCCAGTTCCACATTCAGTCCAACTTTCTCACGCTACACGTGCCGTACTGGCACGCCTGAAACTAAGTATCAAAATAGATAAAATTACGTCAAAAAAAACCCTCATTTTACCGAACTGTCCCTAATCCCCAATTTGGTGTGAAAGCAGAGGTTGTGGAGGTGTTGCCGTAACGGGATAATCCTATCGATTCACACCGAGCCCCTTCCACTCTATGGCTTCCGTATCAATTTCAATAGTGCCTAATCTATCTCTAGTATTTTGGTTGGTATTATATCGATTGATTAGTTTTCATTGTTTTGTAGGTATGCTCGTGAGTTTAAGGAATGTCCTTTACCCTTCAGATGTAAATCTTTTACAGATCTGTGACAGCCGTTACAGGAGTCGGTGGCCCGAAACTCAGACAACTAGTCTTTTCAAGGGGTACCGTTTTACCCAGTAGTTATCGTAACATGGTACTGCAATCAACATTTTGCTTGAGAGTAATGTACTGTGTATGTATTTGACGACATAATATTTACCTAGAGCTGTTGTTATAACTCTTGTACAAAGAAATTTAGAATAAAATTAACTCGTTGTCTTTTTGTATAAACTTAACAAAACTAACAACATACATAATATCTTAATAGATTTTTCCATAACAAAAACAACGAAAGACTAACACAGAACCAAACCAACTAACACAATACATTAATAAACATTTAGTCCCAACAAATTTACTATTGTACGGGGCCACGAAGCTAGCTGACGTCGACAAGAGAAAGTTCATTAAAGTTGTATATGTGAGACCGGGGCGGGGTGAGTACGTCTCTGCAATTTTGCTTGAATACTGATATGTCACCGTTATTTTCGCCAGTTTCAAGTAGTTGCTTTAAGATTTAGCTTGAGAAATGTCGTGTTGCCACTGAAGTGAATTATTGAGAGGCTTTAGAGTAAATAGTGTAGCTTTTGACACGAGTTTCAGTTTCAGGATGAGAAAACAGAAATATAAATAGGATTCAGTTTTTTTAACACAGATTTTTTATACGATTTAAATAAGACTTGCTATCTTTTATGTCAATCTACTACAACTTTTATTCATTTACATCGGTCATACATCTAGTCACGCACGCTCGTTTGGTGAGAGTACCACCTTTATTTTTCTAAAGGGTGTAAAAAGAATCTTAACGAAGCGGAAAGGCACTTATTTTCTCCATCATTGCGATATTCTTTTTTGTTCTAGACCATACCTAGGAACCTCCTGGTTACGGAGATATTGGGGGTCAATGTTCCAACATTTTCAGGAGGGTTTTTTTTAAATACGTAATTTTTAATCTAAGATCTTTACTTTAAACACCTTCACAATCGTACTATTCAATCCATCCATCAGCACTATGTTTTGAATGTGTTAGGTACATTGAGTTTTACTGTAAAACTTGACAGCATCCATTTTTGCGTAGGGCTACTTAAATTGATGTACAGAATGCTTCGTGCAGAGTCTGTTTACACCCTGTATAGAGTGATATACTAAATAATGTTTTATTGGAGTAGTGCAGCTTGGCAGTAATATTTGCCGTAGTATTCACTACTACTACCAGACCGACAGATTGTAGAAAAGCAATTTTAAGCATATCCACTTAATAAATTTCATTACTTTAATCCACTCTACACACTTCCCATGGAACCCAAACCCAAATGGCATTATAAAAACCTTATAAAATATGGCCTAAATTTTTCCCCACACACACTCCCTGTCAGTATTCAAACGCTTATCTCTTAGCCAAACGCATCCAAGTTATAAATGATCACAGGTTGTCCAAACATTATGCGACGCCACGCGCCGGTCAAGCCGGGTAATTAATGCTTACGTAGTCGCCGTTGAACGTTGGCAAAAATCGACTTTGAACAAAAATGAGTGTTTGTTTATTTTGCTCATGGTTTTCTGTTATGGTGTTTAGGGTTCAGCGGAACCTTACTAAGGCGTTTGCACCATCAATCACTTATTACCTACATAATTTTCAAGACTAACATAACACCAAACCTGTAATCCCCTAAGAATTACAACTGTTGTTGTACAACTTCTTCATGCATGCGGAGTTTACCTTTACATGAGCTAAACGCGAGTTTTATAATTACTAAAAGTACATGATTCACTGCTATAAACAAGACCATAAAAATATATGATATTCTTCAGGATATATGCTAGCATGATAGTGTTTTGAAAACATAATACAATTAATTTGACTCGATAAAAAAAATCACGAACTTATCTCTAAAAATAACTTTCAAACAAAAAAAACATACTAATATGCATGCGATCATTCTGATTTTTTGGCAAAAAATTCTACAAGCAATATATTAGCATGATAGTGTTTTAGTTTTTTAATCCAATCAAAAGTTTTTTTGTAAATCGATCGAAACCAGTCATTTCGCGCTATTTGTACCGCAGTGACTGACGTAACAACCACTTTGTAGTGCAAGCTGATTAGAACTTTATTCTAACAGCATTTCAAACGAAGTTTGAACCACCACAAATAGAGTTGCTAATTTAGCTCGTACCTTACCTTAAGCATACAACCTGTGTAAACAATTGTTGGTGAACCAATAAAAAAAAACGGAAACTCACATTTCGCTAGTTATATTCAAGTACCATGTAATAGGAGACGACCCTATTACCATCAACCGGGCACAAATCTAGACCCCATGGCTGCTATTGAGAAATTCTTGAGGGTTAATCCAATAACAATTTGCGCGACCCGGGAATCAAATTCAGGACTACATGCTCTGCAGTTGAAATTGCAGTAAGTTAGACCAGCAAGGCAGTCTATGTAAATTTAGCGCTATAAGTTTTTGATACATCAATCGGCCTATATCATCTTCAAACGTAGTTACATTTATCATTTGCCTACTATTTTGCATTTTCCCAACTATGTTGGCCTTTGGGATAAACCCGCCACACTATTTCCAAACCACTGTAACTCCTGAAAGCCAGAATCAACAGTGGCGACCTCCAGAAAAGCGCCGAGACAATGAAGCTCGACGAAGTCCCAGACAATGAATTTAACTGTCTTGGATCCCGCAACGAAATTAATCAGAAAGTATAGCAGAGGAGTAGGAAAAACCGTAATTTCCATTTCCATCAATATCAGCAGGATACAGAACGAAACAAGGCCAATAGGCACAATGGGACGTTTGCAACTGGGATAGGCCCTATCCGTGGTGCTAGGCAACTATGTTGGCCTGTTGGGGTCGACTTCCAGTCAAACCGGATGCAGTTGAAAAGCAGTATTTTAAATCGAGCCACTGGCTATCTAACCTCCACCATCACCCATCTGCTTGGCAAGTTTTTGTGTGAAATTCTACCGTCACCATTGATATTTTTCCTAAAAAAGGTTACAAATTAAACCAGAAGTACCATACTACAATTATATTAAGTTTTCATGCAAATTGTGAAGCTTGAGTACGTGACTGGACATAGAGAACAAAGTAAAGAGTCGATTGTAAATACAATGTTTGTTTCGTGTCCAGCATTCGATATTTACAAGTCTAATTGGCTGTAGAAGCTACAGTGTTATAATTAGTTAAAATTAGAGACGTCTAATGAAAAAGTATAGATTATTGTGAAGGTCAATCGTGTCTTTAACATTCGTCTAGACTAAGAGTACTTTTATAATATCTTTTTCATGTAGTTTGAGGATTATACACGTGTAGGTGTAGGGTAGGTACTTGTTGAAAATGGATACCTGGCCAAGTGCAAGTTGGACTCACGCATCGAGGGTTACTAGTAGGCATTTATTAATTAACTACATATTTACAGTTATTTTTCCCTCTATATGTGCTGAAAAACATTGTATTGCTTCTTGGAAAATTAGGTTTTTATAATTTCTTTGATCGATTTATTAATTTCAGCTTGATAACTACCTGGGCGAATTCCTAAAAAACGAGTCTTGAAAGATGAAATGGTAGGACAACGAGGAGGGAGGGAGGTAAACGGACAGACGGACCACAAAGTGGTCGTTTATGGGTTTCGGTTTAACCGACGGAAGCACGGAACCCTAAAAACCTTAATTCGTTCATTCAGTGACTAAAAAACAACGCAAGTCTTTAACCAATGCTTCTAAAAGATTGTCTGGCTCAATAGTTTCGTAAAATAATAAAGAAGCTGGAAGGAAATTAAAAAATCGTCTAGTAGACAGGTTCAATACGGGGTGAAAGTTTTTACGAAACTTCGTAATTTTCATCGATCAGAAATCCTATCGGGCACATGACTTATAAATAATAAACTATCATAAAAGCCCGATAAAAGACGGCCTTTTCTATAATGCCCATTAAAATAGACCGTAATCAATAATTCTAACAACAAAAAGCGACTCAACGTGTGAATCATGATAATTTATTCAGCAACAATTTATAATTCATGTTAGTACTGATAGGCCCTAATTGGTTGTCGGTACATTGTCGAATCTGTCTTCACTCTTACATATTAATCGAGCTATTTAAAGCTAAAACAGGCTATTTTGTTTGATTCCTGTAACAATAGAGTTTAAATTATTTAGTGAACTCAATGCTCATTTCGAGTGAAACAAAATGGAACATGTCTGTTGTTTACGAATGGCTCCCATTATTGTTTTCAATGCTGTATTTGTGAGGCTAGGTAGCATTTTAGTTTATGTTTAAAACATCACGAAATTTTTAAAAGCCATCTGAAAAATCGAAACTTTTGTGATATTATTAAGCAAAGTTGACCTAAGAACTAGAAAAAAACTTACAGAAGTTTACAAATTGTGATACCGACTTGAGAAGCTGAAAGCCAATTCTCGTAATCCAAATACTGGTCGCAATCTCATATAAGTGACAATTAAATATCATAAAGTGGAGACTCAGTATCAGAGAGTGGCGACTGAGTCCGTGCGTAGCGAGAAGTGAGTGGCGAAGTGAAACGAACACGAAGATTTCGCGCGACTCTCTGAGCTCTAGGCAATAAGTAAGCTACCCGACAGTGCGTTCGTGGCCTTGTACATTTTTCATTACATACATTGAAACTAAAATTGAAAAGTTCTTAAAATACGAGTCTGGCCTCTCTGGGGGCCTAAAATGGCCGCTGTAGCAGAATCATATTAAGAGGAAAGATTTTTTACTATATTTGAAATCATTCCTTTAACAAGATCCCCATCAAACAAACACCAACGCATTACTAATACCAATATTAATCTATACCAATGAAATATCATTTGGTATCCGTTCCCGACAATCAGGCCAAAATGCGGGCCAATTACGAGCTCAGGTGTTGGCTGTACCGTGCGTTGGCTGTACGCCAGAATTTGCCATCGGATAAACAATTCTGTTTTCCAAAATGTACTATTAGGACCCGTGACGTGTACTAAGTATGCTTTATGCTGATGTAATCAGCGAGCTAAGAGGTTCCGTCATGTTGGGTGTCTGCTGTTCTATGGATTATGTCTAACATAACATAACATCACGCTCAAGTGATTTCCAAAAGGGGTATGCAGATGTGTACCTAATAGTACACCCACATATCGCCAGTTATGTCTCATGTAATGGGGGGCGTAGGGATGGGCAAGTGAAAAAAATATATCGATATTTATCTTATCGATTTTTTTTTAAGAGTATCGAAAATTATCGAGTGAAAAATATCGACTTATCGACAGTTTTCGTATGATTATTCATACATATTCCCAAAGCATTCAAACTTCGTAAAAAAAATAATATTTTTATTGATGCTTGAGCCTAAAAAATTACCTATATACAATTTAAACAAACCAGAAGTCATCAGATATGGACACGAAACCAAAGTTGCGTTTAAAAAATACGAAATTGATACTAATTCCATACTCTAAAATAAATATCGCATATCGATATGTCGCAATTAAAAATATCGACGATATAATATCGATAATTGTATGGAAAAATATCGATATTTAGATATATCTATATTTTTTGCCCATGCCAAGGGTTGCGATCCTATTGATCCTCACAGGGTACAAATCCAGACTATTTGGTTGCTACAGAGAAATTCCCGATGAAAAATTCAACAAATATTTGCCTAACCTGGGAATAGAACCCTCGATTGTGACCACTAAACAAACTTGGCTGTCTATGATTCAGATTATACCTCACAGGATATTAGACATGCCTATTTATCGAGTTAAGAGTAATGAGGTTTTGTGTAAAGAGGGATTTTGAGAACCTACTGCATAACAACCCGTTTGGCTTATGGTGGAATACGCCCATTATCACTTATGGAGAAGAGGCTTATGTCCCGGCAGTAAGAAAGCGAAGGAGATGCTATCATTTTTATATATATATATATATATTTTTTTTTCTTAAGATTAGTTTTAATTGGCAAAATATAATTACGGAAAAATGTACTACATTGCATATTTACCCTAAAGGTCCCAGTACGCTATTACATCAACTCGTGTTAGTTTAGTATAGTTAGTACATAGTTAGTTTAAGTGTACTTCAATGATGTTGAAAGAGCGGAGCCTTCTAATACAGGCATTGTTTGCCTAAATGGAGGCTCCAAACACATTTACATGTAATGTTATATCTCATTAGCACAATAAACTATTTTGTATTTTGTATTTGTATCATAATGCATTTCTATGCCTATAAACGTTGGTGTTGTGTAAAGTAGTTTTCGAAGCACATCATTCGGTTTCAAGATAAATTAAGAATCATGTATAAATAAAGATCGCAAAGATTATGAATAGTCAAACCTTTTATAACAAACTTCCACAAGTATACTTTCTGATAAAAAAAACTAAAGGCTTCTATTGAAAAGTTAAATAACTTTTCGTTCATCATGACATGTCCATCACATTGACATCAATTTTAAAAGTAAAAATCTTTCTTTGTATCACACAAAGGCTCAGAAATACTACTACAGTTCTTCCTGAATGCAAGAGGTTCGTCAAAGCACAAAGCGGTTAATCCGTCAACCTGGACGTTGAAGTTGTCCAACAAGTGCTGTGTACAAAACTTCCAACAAAGCTTTATGCACCTGCGATATTTGCACCTTACAAAGGATTTTGTCCAATTCTATCCGTTCAAAATGGTTTTGGAAAGAATCAGGTCAAAATATGATTGCAAACAATGATTTTCATTTGTGTATTCCACATTGAATGTATATTATAACTTAGATTCCATTCGTTCCGTTTAGGAAAAGATGTTTTAATCATGTCTTAATGATTGCAATATTACAAATCTGACACTCCATTTCTGATTTAGGATTTTGAAGTTGAGAACTTAACAGGTTGTACTCTATAATTATTTTTCTTCGTATTTTTTTTTTCACCAAAAAACTTGAAATCAATTTGTATTTCACAAGCTATCTTGAAAGGATTACCGGGAAACCGGGTGCGAATCTGAGTCAAGAAACAAATGAAGGTATTTAATTTTAAGGAGACTGCTCAAAAAAGGTTGTAACAAAATAATGTTGCAAATCCTTTTTTAATCAATAATTAAGCCATAGGCATTTTGCCTAAATATAACTGCTTTAACCCTTTATTAAGGAAAATACAGACCTTTTCGCAATATAAGGTAAAGTATGTTTACCCTAATCAGGGCTCGTTTTTGCGTTTATACAGTTGTTAGGCATTAGGTTACCGGTCAAGATAACCAAACGCAAACATTTTCAATAATCACCGACATCAGGGTCCTAATGGCGGGGGCAATGAGGTTATGTGCTTGGAAACATAGCATTGAAGATATTGGTAGACGCCGTTGAAATCAGAATCTTATTAAAAATCTATGGCTAAGTGGAAATCTTGAATGAAGAACCGTTCAATGCGTATTACTAGATTGACGCCCTGTAATAATATTACATTTCTTATTATTGTACATATCATTGTTTTTTTTTTAGTATAATATAAGTCTGATAAAAATTACTAAGAATTGTTGTAAGGTTTCTTGATTAGTTAATTGAGGGAAGAAAATATATATCTAATCAATATAGGTTTTAAAGGTCGTAGAAATATCTGCTAAAATAGTGTTTATAACTTCATTGGCTGATATTGCAGCCAACTGCGGTTAACTAGGTAGTGTTTTAAATTTGATCATGTTTTCTCGTATTTTGAAACCTTTACGAAACACGTTAAATTTGCAACAAATCTTGACACAGTTGCATCGCAAATTACCCACGATTCACGATTTCCTGTCCCAACCTGCATGCAACCTCAGCAAGGCTCAACTATCTAAAACAACACCAGCTGTCTATATTCAGTATACCTGAAACATCCTAATGACGTAGGCACGACCTACATTTTAACGTGTCGTGGCGGGTTCGTTCAGAAACCGGAAACGTACGTATCCTTGCAAAGGTGCGGATGTTTGGCGTCGCGCCAACTGGTCCGAATCCGGTCCGTCAGATTATTGCGTTTTAAACGGAACGTTTTGTATTAGGTTCGCACTTGCTGGAGATTTTGACCTGTAATATTTTAGATGGTGGCGGATTTTATTGAAAGGGGTGGCAGGTTCATTCACTTGCCTCCGTCGATTTGTTCTGAAGTTGAGATGATATCATCTATATTTTAGACCTTAGTGGTAACAGGGCCTCAAGTCTGTAATTACAATAGTGTCAGAATAGTCTATCATTGACTTCATATTATTGTTGATTTTGACAAGTTTGCTAATCTACTAACATAATGGCGTCATTATGACTTTCCAATGGTAAACCACTGACACTCCATTGAAAGAAATGGCATAGAATGGTAATCTCGAACATAATGACAAATGAATGACTGGTACTATTTACAAACTTGTTACTACTTCAGATTGCTTAGAACACTAATAAATAATATGTAAAAATATACATAAATGAAATCTGGCGGGTTTTATAATAATAGCAATACGATGATGTTATTATAACACAACTCTGTTACAAGACCATTAACCGATCAATGATCGACCATTACGAATTTAGCAGATTACGAACTTTAAACAAAATGACAATGGAGTGAGAATGGGTGCGTGTTGGAAAGACGGATTTATAAAAATAGCAGAATAAGGCCCCAGGTCATTTAACCGTCGTTAAATGCTATTCTGATAGCAATACACACGCACAGCATCATGCTGAGAGCTAGCCTGTTTGTCGCAGTCACAACGTGCAACCATTTTTTGTGTTTTTTGTTCCATTTGTCTTACAATCATACTATGGTTTTTTTTTTTATAAATGCGCTGTATATTAATTGATTATTTTTTTCCGAATATTGTATGCACGTCATGTCCTGGCGACGAATAATTTTTTTTCTTTCTATTTTTCTTTATTTTTCTGGTAGCTACTTAAATACGCTTTAAACACAAAAGGACATTTGGGAGGCGAAAATATCTGATTTTTTTTCATAATTTTATCAATATGGAATTTCATTTCTGCGTTTGAATTGAATTGTAATTATTAAGCTCTCACGAAACTTTCAACAGGAATTTTGGGTATCTACGACGCAGAACTGAGTGGAAACACACCAGCTTCTTGGTAATATTATTCAAAAAACTCAGATGAGTGGTAGGTACTCGCAGCCGGTGTGTGTACGTGTATGGTCAGATGTATGAATGTAACCGACGACGAAGCAAAATCGGTTTATAATGATTGTAGCAAGTGGATAGTGTTTCTATTATACTCGTATATATTCATATTTCCCAATGGGAGAATATCTAGAGTATAAGTAGTTATGAAAGTATGACTTACATATATGTCTTTTAAAATAAGACCCAAAACAAAACCCCACAGAATAGGTAGTCTACGTCGAGGTAACAAAGGTAATTCACGTTCAACTAGCAATATTTCTATCCTACCTTAAACGACCAACAAAATCGTCCCAGTGTTGTTAACGCCTGCAACAACAAATTAATTGGCTATAACGGAAAAAATATTGTTATTGGTGACGCAACTTTCTACACACCAAAAGCCGTAACCACCTTTAGGACAAAAAGTATGACAAAAATCTAAATTGAGGGTGCAATGTGCGCTTAAGTTTATTTTGTTGAACATTATTTTTAGGAGCATAATGTGGGTTTACTTGGCAGGACATAAAGGCAGCTATATTGTCCGGTGCAAGTTGTAAAAGTCAGGAAATGGATCGCCCGTAATGGTCCTTTGGAGATGTGTTACTAACGGCACATTATTGATATGGGCTTGGGAGCAATGGTATTTGGAAGAGTAAATGTTAAATTGTAGTAATACTTCGCTGTTACACGTCTTTGTCGCCTGAGTTAATTTCTTCTGATGACGTTTGGAGAGGTGCGGAGTACTCGCGGCCGGTGTCTAGATGTTTGAGATGAAAAGAGTGTGTTAAGATCGTAGCAAGTGGCGATCTGTGGTTTCCACCCATCCTTATGTGAAAAAGACGTGAGTTTCAATGTACATTTTGATTTTTTTGCTAACAATAAATAATACTACCGGTCTTAAACGCCCACTGAAAGGCAAATGCCTCTTTATGAGACAAAGATCGCCACGCTTGCTCAAGGCAGATTACTAATTGCAGGCTTCATCATCATCGTCATCAACCTATTAATGTTCCCACTGCTGGGACACAGGGCTCTTCTCCATGAGAGGGAATGGGCTATAAATCCACCACGTGGGCCCAGTGCGAATTGATAGATGTCACAATATCTTTTAATTTTTTTATTATTTTTTTGTTCTAGGACATGCCGGTTTTTGCAGGATTATATTAAACTCACCAATGTCAGAGAAGCCAAGTTACCTGAACTTAGAAAATCCTCTGAATACCCTTTGGTCCTTTGAGTCTTAACTCAAGATTGAATCAGTATAAAAATACACTATAGAATAACAGAACGTTCGCAAACTTACAAACCAAAGTAAATCTTGAAAATAACTCACTGATTCGCAAGAAAACGAGATGAAACATTATAACTAGGAAAATTAATCAAATCTCCCAAACCCCACTAATTTGTTAGCCAAACGAAGCAAATTTAATACAAATGATTTTAGGAAAGCATTATATAAAATATTGGTGTAATTACCGGTCTAAACGGTTGGCAACAGACGGCATCGGAATGCTGGAATGACGCCAACATACCTCCCTTACGTATTCCTTTGATTTAATTTGATTATTTTCATCCGATCGATTTTTGGAGAAGTCCTACTAAGTACTACAGGTGTTCTAATTAAGCGTTATCGCTATGTTGTCATTAGTAAGTCACATAATTTAATTCAGAAGCGTTTCCTGAAGCTCTTACATTCAACCATTATGCTGAGCTGAGGACTTTTTGACATTAGAAAGTTTTCGAATTTATTTTGTTTAGTTTTAAGGTGTTTTTTAGGCCTTCTTCACACGTACCACAACCACACCACGACGCAACGACAAAATGCTGTCAAGCAGTGGTTACGTGTGAATAGTGGCGCTGCAGCTTTTTATAGTTGCGTTGCGGTAGTGACAAAATGTCGATGTGGTTGCGTTTTCGCCAGTAGTTGCGATGCGGTTACGTGGTGTGCAGACACAGTTGGACTCCGGTTTTCATAGCGGAAGCACTGTCGTTGCGTCGACGCAACGTTGTGTTTGCGATGTGGTCTGCCACTAGTTCGCAGTGTCGCTGGTGGTTGCGTTGTGGTTGCGATGTGGTCGGTATCACACACACGGTCGATAACGACTGCAAAATGTGGTACGTGTGAATAGTCCTATTCATTTTCAATACGAAATATACGCCCGGCCACGTGGTATGGTTGTGGTCGTGGTGTGGTTGTGGTACGTGTGAAGAAACCCTTAATGTCAATAAATACACTTTTCTTTCTTTTAACATTACATGTCATTTTTCAGTTAGTGCACTCTGTTAACGCTTGACATCAAAGTTATACTATTCGAAGAAAACAAATCAAGTCACTGAAAGTCACCTCATCTATATTGTGAGTGCAGAAAATCCGATAATTTACGATCTAAATTAGTATAACTGTAAACATACGGTGTATGGGCAGTCTCCTCTATGTTTCTGGAAATCACAAAGAATTTAAAAAGGAGAATGCCAGTATTCTATCTCAAGGAACCATATCTTTAAATGAACTTAAAGATAAGTACACTTAAAGTAAACAGGTGCAGTATAAACATAGCATTATTGCACCAAGTTTTAATAGTAACAAGTTCTTAGCTCAGAAGTATCATAATAATTCACTTCCTTCGGCTAACTCTAATAACTTGCTGGCTTTTACCGCTTTGCGTGTGAGGAAAGATATACCTATTACCCACTTTGAGACGTTAGCAGCATAATTTCTTCTGAGTAGATCTTTTCTGATCTTTTCTTATTTCTTTTTTGTGCTCTATCACAAGGCATGCTGGCAAGGCAAAGCAAGGCAGGCTATTTGACCCAAACGTTGACTGGTAGAGAATGCCTTGTGGCATTAAGTCCGCCTATGTACTACTCTTATACATGAAGTCACTGATTTAGCTCAAGTCAAGCTCGGCAGGCTCTAAATCTATCCCATTGCACACATTGAGAGTTGTAGTTTGTGCATAAAATGACATAACCGCCGCGATTGGATGATTTTCATATCAAACTTACATGCACAAACAGCCGGACTTGGAACATCTACCTGTGGGCATTTCAGTTATTTGTTACGTGCGGTCATCAAACCCGCGACACGCAGCGCAGATGCCTCAGCCACTGCGTCAATCGTGCCATCAAGTGTTTTTGGGTTTTACCATTTGGGATTTCTCAATAACAGCTCGGAGTCTAGACTTAAGCTTGGTTAATGGCAATGGAATCTTCTCCTTTTAAACAGTACCAACGAAAGGCGGGTGCATTATGAGAACAACACAGCGTTATGATGCGTTTCACTCCGAAAAACTCAACACAAACAGCGTTATAAAAATGCACTTAAAACTTATAATTATAATTAAAACACAGGTACATAATAACATCGCCTATTTATTACACCGAGCAGACAAAGTTACCTAGCATCATACCTAACTGTTGAACTAATAAACACAAATTCAATATTGAAGTTATACACAGTCATGCCGGCCGGCCATCCACAAATAACGTACATTTTAAACCGAAACTATTGGTTAATAGGTTCAGTAATATTTGATCTAAATTAACTTGAATATCGCTCATTGCATAGAATTAAACTTGGTCATATAGATTAAGCTGGGCGGTTCGGAATAGAAGGCAGATACGACACTTCTTATAAAAATTATCTAAAAATAATTGAAAGATAAAAATAAAACAGTAATATTGATTATGTCCAATGAACTCTATTGAAAAACTATAAATTCTTCACGTAACCAGAGGGCGGGCCTATTTATTGACCAATGAATCAGCATTGCCATCCAACGTGGTAATGCTGTCAGCCGTCTGGGCACTTTTCCTGTTGACAGCGATGTGGACGAATTTTTTTGACACCCCATAACCGTTTTGATACTTGTACCTATTTTTATTACTATTTTAGTGTTGTAGTTTGTACGAGTATAAAGGGTGTAAAACCCCTCTTCACGAAGCCGAAAGGCACTTGTTCTCCCCATCATTGCGATCATTTTTAGGGTTCCGTACCTCAAAAGGTAAAAACGGAACCCTTATAGGATCACTTTGTTGTCCGTCTGTCTGTCTGTCTGTCTGTCTGTCTGTCAAGACCTTTTTTCTCAGGAACGCGTGGAGGTATCAAGCTGAAATTCATATCAAATACTCAAGTCTATGGTCTCTTGGAGCTGTGAAAAAATCAAACTTCTAAGTCAACGCGATCAAAAGATACTCCCGTTTATGCCGCAAATTTTCGACACTCGCAAGGGAATCAAAACCTACAGGGTACTTCCCGTGAACTCAGAATCTTGAAATTTGGTACGAAGCAACGTCTTATAACACAGATAAAGGAAAAATTGCGAAAAGCATAAATTTTTAGTTACATCATATAATAAAAATATTTTTAATAATTTTAAACTTATTACCCCTTTACTCATGAACGCGTAGTGGTATTATATTGAAATTCTTAACAAATACTCAAGTCTATAATATCTTTAAGCTGTAACAAAATCAAACTTCTACGTCAACGCAATCAAAAGATACAGCAATTAAAGCCGCATATTTTGAAACTCGCAACTACTCGCAAGGGAATCAAAACCTAAAGGATACTTCCAGACGACCTGGAATCTTGAAATTTGGCATGAAGCAACGTTATAAAGTACACATATAGGAAAAATTCCAAAAATCTTAAATTACCATAACTTTTACTTATATACCTACAGGTTTGTACGGAACCCTCGGTGCGCGAGTCTGACTCGCACTTGGCCGGTTTTTTTCTTCTACACCATACCTGGGAACCTTCTAGTTATGGAGATAATATGGGGGGTCAAAGTTATAACTTTTTGACAAGTTTTTTTTAAATACTAGTTTTTTTTGTAAGATTTTAACTTTTAACACCTCCAAGACCCCCGTTCTATTCAATCCATCCATCAGAACAATGTTTTAAGTGCGTTACATTGAGTTCTACAACAAAACATGATTTATTTAAACCTCAAAAAAAAAGTTGTTTCCCAGCAATATTTTTTGCGTAAAGTTACTTAGTTTGATGTACAGAATGCAAGAATGGTTAACGGCTTTGTGATGAGGTGATTTACACACTGTATAATGTAAATTGAAAAATGTGTAAGACGATTATTTCGTTTTGGCTCAAGAAAGAAATTATTACCTCATTTGTGTAGCCTATTCCCGACTAGGATCGACTGCCAGTCTAACCGGGTGCACCTGAATAGTCGGATTTCACCTGCCTTCTTGTGATTATATTAAAAACTAGCTGACTCACGCAACTTCGTCACATAAGAGAGAAAAAGCTCGCAAAGAGTGTTTTTGCAACATTTTTAATTTATGCTCCGCTCCTATTGGTCGTAGCGTGATGTTATATTGCCTAACTAGCCGATGCCCGTACGCTTCACCCGCGTAAAATTATATACAAAAAAACCTTCCTCTTGAATCACTCTATCTATTAAAAAAACCTGCATCATAATCCGTTGCGTAGTTTTAAAGATCTAAGCATACGTAGGGACAGACAGGCGCGGCGGGAGACTTTGTTTTATAATATGTAGTGATAGTGAAGCCATCGTCGATAAATGAACTATCCATCACAAAATTAAATAAATGATTTTTCAATTCGAACCAGCAGTTCCTGAGGTTGGCGCGTTCAAACAAACAAACAAACTCTTCAGCTTTATAATAATATAGATTACCTTTTTCAAGACTCTGACTACGCAATATGTTAATGAAAATACTATTTAGATGGAAATTAAATTCGTAAAAAAGATTAATTTTCATTTGCTCTGTGCTGTGTACTTATTTGATATCAGTGTGCAATAAAAATATGTACACAAGTATTAAAATGGGAAAATAATTACTTTACTTTTAAATGACTGTTATTTCGTATTTGATTCATACACACACACACGTGAAAACAATTATGTAAATGCATCACAAATGTAATACGTCTTGCCCGATTAAAGCCAGTAAGTCTCTCTTAGTTTTGGCATGTCAAAGGCGTCGAGGCGCTAAGTACTCTTAAGATCTGGGCCAGGTGAATCTGCAAATCTTCTGTACTAATAACGGACTTTGGAATACAGCCAAGTAAGGCGATGTAGTTTAGATAAGTCGACAAAAGAATACGGGATGTTTTACAAGTACGTTGTTTTGGAATCTTAGTTGTTTTGAAGTCAGAAAGAGGTCGTGCCTAAAAAATATTAGCAGCTCCGGTCGATCTTTAGGTTAAGCCAGGTTATGCTGGCCTGGGGGACCACCCCACAGGGCTTGCGTCCACGTCGCGTCCCCTGGAAACGGCCCAGTTCTGACCACCGTAACGGAGTGGCAGACTGGGTACGGCCAAAGTGCACTGTGCTCTCGTAGCTTCTATCTCTTTGCCTTGCGAACTACGATTGTTGATGTCCAAAATAACGCGGAGCGCCTCCGGGCGAAAACCAAAAGGCCCTTCTCAGGGCCAACCCAAAGGCCCTTCTCAGGGCCAACCCAAAGGCCCTTCTCAGGGCCAACCAAAAGGTCCTTCTCAGGGCCAACCCAAAGGCTCTTCTCAGGGCCAACCCAAAGGCCCTTCTCAGGGCCACTCTGACGCTCCGGCGTCTGAAGCTAGCCGCGCGCCGTCTGCGGCAGGCTTTTTGGCGGACGAGTCGTCCGACAACGACTCACTATTCAGTGTGTCGGACGCGAACGACTCTCGTTCTCGGAAGCGGGTCCACCTGAGTGGTGGGTCCGGGGGTTCCCAAGCCTCGGGTTCGAAGGCTAAAAAGCCGACGACCAAGGCCGCGGATACCCACAACGTTGGGCTCGCGGACGCCCAACGCCAGTTGGACCTGGCCCGGCGAGCGCAGCTCCAGCAAGAGCTGGAAGAGCGGGTTGCTGCGAAAGAGAAACGGGCGCACGTCGCCCGGGCCAAGTCCGGGTACGGTGCGTCCCGCGTCACATACGCGGACCACACTCTTGAGGAGCTCCAGAGAATGGCGAAGGAGGACGAGGAGGAGATCGCGGAGGTCGCCTCTAAGTCATCCAACTTGAAGGGGACCTTCCAGAAGGCCCTCAAGAGCCGGGCCGCTAGCCTGCGCGGTGTCGTTGCGAAGCTGGTCCGAAGAAAGACCACCGAAGAGACGCGGCAACTGCAGGCGAAGGTGGATCGCCTGCAATCGGAGGTCAGCCAACTTCATGAGAAGCTGGCCGAAGCCACGGCCCAGCCACAACAGGCCCGGACGAGCCTTTCGGCAGAAGGCCCCACCTCCAACCTTGAGGATATCATCCGCAAGGTTGTGATGGAGGAGAGGGCCTTCACAAGGGCCTGCTTAGCGGGCATCGAGGACCGGCTCTTGCCGGAGAAGCGCCCCCGACCGCCGCTTGCGGCGGATAAGAGGCAGCCGAGCGAGCCGGGGCCATCCTCCTCCCAGGCGGAAGACACCCTTCTCCCTGCCACCACCCCGTCCAACGATTGGACGGATGTGGTACGTAAGGGGAAAGGCAGGGGCAAAAAGTCGGCGACGGCCGTCCCTGCTGTTCTCACCACCACCACTCCCAGCCGGTCGCAGACGACCGGAAAACGAAATGGGAAGGGGAAAGGGAAGGGAAAGGGCAAGCTAGTCCCCCCTAAAACCGCAGCCGTCGTGGTGACGCTCACCGCGGAGGCTGCGGAGCGAGGGGAGACTTACATGTCGGTTTTGGTGCGGGCGCGTGCCAATGCCGATCCCACCCAACTCGGGATCGGCAGTGTGTCTTGCCGGCGGACCCAAGCTGGGGCTCGAATATTCGAGTTTCCGGGGGCAGAGGGGAGTGCCCACGCGGACCTCTTTGCAGCCAAGCTGCAGGAGGTCATCGCGGACTCGGCGAAGGTGGCCCGACCGGTCAAGTCGGCGGCCATTGAGGTGACGGAGCTCGACGACTCCGTCACCAAGGAGGAGGTGGTGGCGGCTGTCGCAGCGGTAGGGGGCTGTGGCGCCACAGCGGTGCAAGGCCGGGACATAAGGCCCGGCCGCGGCGGCATGGGTACCATTCGCCTCGAGTGCCCGGTCGCCGCTGCCAAAGCCGTCCTTGCTAAGGGACGGCTGCTGATCGGGTTTAGCTCGGGTGCAGTCCGGGCACTCGAGGACCAGCCTCTGCGGTGTTTCCGGTGCTTCGGCATCGGACACACCCGGCCCATGTGTCCGTCCACAGTAGACAGGACGGACACGTGCTACCGCTGTGGCAAGACCGGCCACAAAGCCGTCTCTTGTGAGGCCGCCAAGCCACACTGCGCGGTGTGTGCCGCCAGTGGCCGCCCGGCAGGCCACGTAATGAAGGGGAGGAACTGTAATCCTCCCCGTAAGCGGGGCAAAGCGCAGGCGCCGATCGGGCCTGCTGCTGCTGCCACTTGCTCCGTCGTTCCTGCGGCGGCTGCGGAGGGGGGTGCGATGTCCGACTGATAGATAGGGTCGAACATTGCATCTTCAGGTGGTGCGGCCTTCCACTGACTCCCCTCCCCTCTCGCTCTTAGAGAGGGGACCGGGATACGTGGCCGCCGCGTGGCTCCCCACGCGGCGGCCACGTATCCCGGTCCCCTCACACACACAACATGGCCCTGGTGGGGGTCTATTTCTCCCCAAACCGCCCTCTCACGGAGCGCGAGCGGGAGGACGACCCTCTCGCTGCGCCGCTCCGCAGAAGAAGAAGGGGTCGGAGAAGGCACCGTCCTCTCCCTCCTCTTGGTGGCGACGGGCGAGCGACAGGCACGGGGGTGCCTTCGCCCGCATTGCACCCGTCACCACCTTTCGTCGGTCATTCCCGGGCCCCTGTGAGGGGCCCGCCATGAAGGGCAATCGTCGGCGGAGGACTGGACGTAAAGGCTATGCCGGTTTCCCAGTCCCCCGCCACTCGGACGAAGCGGGAATGTCGCTGGGTCGTTTTAGTGGGTATACCGGGCCAGACCCGGGGAGTCCCACATACCCCTCTCATCCCCCGATGGGAGGGTATGCGTAATGCATTTTTTCCCAGCGTCAAAAAAAAAAAGGTTATGCTGGCCTAGGTTGGTCTGTGGGTGGGTGACCACCCTTAAGGTCGTGGCACACTTGACAAGCACCGCACCAGCACAGCTGTTGGCCAGCGTTGTCTTGAATTTAGGCTACGGCGCGCTTGCGACGCGTCGCCAGCGAGGCGTAAGCAAGCGGTCCGCGCGCGGGCGGCGCGGTGTTCACGCGCGGCCGGTGCGGCGTCCGCGAGGCGTAAGCTCGCAGTCTGTGCACTGGCCGTGATAGTCCGGGAGATGGTGTTGCATTTTAGAGTGTTTTTACGCCGATCAGTTGCCATCTGGTTCAATAGATCCCGAATGGCTGATAAGTGAACCCAGCGTCAGCTGAGGAACCCAAGGTGGGTGTGGGATTGGGAGGTTACGGAAGTGGTGAAAAAAAAGCAGTCATAGTACGCAGACTGAAACTTTTTTATAAATAGTTTAGATCATACTGAACTTAAAAATATCAGCTGCATGGTGGAAGGGGCATTATGTGTCTGCCGCTCACATGAAAAAGAAATAATATAGTACGCCAGATGAAAGTTAACAAAGTGACTGTTTAAATTATCAAAAATACGAAAACAACAATCAGCTGTGTGGGTAGCGGTCTTTACAAGTTCATGCAAGCTATAAACGACACCCATGACGGAAAATGAAAGAAAAAACTCTCGAAAGATTGTCAACCGAACATAGGTACTGCTTAGTATTTAAAGCATAATTATCTTTTTTTTCATCATGGGTCTTCGTTTTCATGGTTTTCGGGGGGGCTGATAACGAAAATGAGGTTAAAGTTAACTACGTCAAGTATTAACGTGACCATATAATTATATAATCTGGGAGTCTTATCGAACTAGGTTCAGTGTAGTGGGCTCTCTAACTAAATATGTAACTGTATCTTTAGTATCGATTTCCTCGTCTCCAGTATACTAACTGAAACTTCATTCTACAACCAAACTAAAAACAATGCTCCACGTTTTTCTACAATTCATCGTGCCGGCTGCCAAGTTCAGTGAATAATGACCCAGACAATATCTCTTTACGATCGTTCATTGTAGCAATTTATGCAAAGACTAGACACTTATGGGCCAGTAAAATGATAATATGGAATGATAAGTATCTCTGCGTAGGCAACAAGAAGACTAATTAATTATGATTGTGAACTATTGTCTCATTGCAGGGTGCAATTGTAGGTTCATTTGAAAATAGGCATGAAATGAGCATTGATTATCTTGCTTGCTTACTGACTGTGTATTGGCAATTTCAGAACAATTTCCGGATGACCGAGCATTGCTCGTTTTTTTGGTAAACGACGTTTTTGCACACTAAATTTCATGAAAATCGTTGGAGCCATTTCAGAGATTCAGACATACATAATTATGTATATAGGGTGACTGGTAATTAGTGAACGAAATTTAAACACGTGATTGTGCTCATGATACTCGTAACAAACAGCTTTTACTATGGGACCAAAGCCGAAATTGGGAAAAAAATATAACATTAAGCAAACATAAATGTACTGAACAGCTGTTTTTTTTTGACATTTAAAGATACTAGATTTATTTTAGTCAAAGTAAAAGATAGTGTCAGACTCAGTAGCTTAATAACGACGCAGGACGTTTGGGTTTCCTCATCATGTCATATTTTCTTATATACATAAAATAACATCACGCATGGAATCCCTGAAGCGTCAGATAAAAAGAAATACTATTCAACATTTTATTTTACTATATTCATGCCAAATTACAGCATTGTAGTACTAAAGTCTTTGAGCTAAGCTTTGGACAGACGGAGGGACACGGGGAAACTATAAGGGTTTCTTGTTGATTACGGAACCAGATTGAGGAGCTCGTGGGTAAGTTATAACAGCCGCTCGGGTCGCTCTTTAGGTCAAGCCGTGCTTGCCTAGGCTGGTCTGTGGATGGGTGACCACACATTACATACCGAGTTTCCTCCGTGTCCCGGAAAGCACGTGAAGCCTAGATCTTTGACAGTCGTTAGGTATACCTAGTCAGTGGCCCAAAAAGTCTGACAACCAGTCTTACCAAGGGGCATCGTATTACCCGATGCTAACCGGCTTGTGGAGGTCTGATAGGCAGTTGCTCCATGAAAAATACTGGTATTCAGCTGCATCCGGTAAGACTGGAAGTCGTAGGCAACATAGCTGGGAAAAGGCTAGGCAGATGATGATGATGTTGATTACGGAACCTTAAAAAGTAGTAGGAATCTTAGGATCACCAACCATTTCAAAACCCTGACCTATCTCTACTCAGTCCAAACTTAGCCTATGGCAGTATTCCGAAATACATATATTGCGTGGCTCATTAAAACTTTAATTAAGTTTCGGGCCGGATTCGAACGTATAATCCTCGGCGCGGCTCAAGATATAACCGAGGGTGCCAAATATGGCACTCCATTAACCTCATGTAACCCGTAGTAGCCATTAAAAGTTACGTTAATAGTCTATTTGTATGGGATTTTTCCGAGTTCTCCTACTGTTAGGCGTTTAATGAGTTTTGCTACATAGTGCTGGGATGTAGTGATAAAAATGTGTTTGTTTAGGTCGCGGTTTTCAGGGTTCCGTACCCCAAGGCCAACTAAGGGGACCATATAACTAAGCCTCCACTGTAACGTTCATCCATCCGTGAATAAAAAAAGGGGTCTCCCCTTCTACGATGGTACGAAACTCTTCATACGCATGTCTGACTTGCATTCGGCCGGTTTTTAGTTTTCTGTGTGTCAAATATGGTTTTGAACTGTGTTATGTTAGTTTTTGTATGACTGTGTTGTCAGAATTAGGTTGTCAGTTTTCTGAATTCATAATGTTATTTTACAAAGTAGCCGATTTGTCTATTTTATTTTTATATTGACTTATAAATCCGGGACGGAAGTAGAGTAACGTCTTTTTCCGGGGCCAAGGTTAACTATCTGTCGATTTCCAAAATGATTGGATACACAAAGACTTACTTACGTATTTTTATTATAAGTATGGATATTAGATCATAAATTAGCAGCAATGTTATTAGTTAAAATATTTATATTATTATCACAAATAGTCTTAAGTAGTAAGTTAGGTAACCTTTCACTTTCCATGTGGGTTTAAATTAGATTTACATTGTGAAACAGGACGGTTGAAAGTTCAGAACGTAGGTAGTTTATTCACTTTTGACTTTGATCTTTGGAAGCGCAGTTTTCTAGCCACTTGTGTTTGAAGGTTATATTTGTGCAAAATGCCATCACCTGGTACAGAGGCGGACTTAATGCCATAGGCATTTTCTACTGGATACCGGGTATCGTAGTGATAGCCTAGTGATGTATTCGTCGGACTGCCAAATCATAGGTCTCCATTTCAAACCCAAGGCACGACCTCTGATTTTTCAAATCAAATCTAATCAAATCATTTATTTGCGTCAATATGGGTAGGTACATAAGGTGGTACATCCAACAGAAGAAGTGCTTAAAGCCATATTCTACCTTAAACAGGTGTGCAAGTATCACTTGCATGCCTGAGAGATATTTCTCGATCAAGTCAAAGATGGGCCTCTGGCGGCATAAAAAATCTGACACCGGCACTACGGGGCTGCGGGACTGTTCGAAAGAGATACCGTGGCCCTGGAACGTGGATTGGTTTTAGTCAGTAAAAGTCTGACACTCCCTCCCGCTCCGCCCAGAGAGAAGTCATTTGAAGATTTCCCATCCGAAAAAAAAAAACGGTTAGACACTAACCACACGATAAAGAAGAAGAGGAAGAAGTGCCCAGTACTTCCACCACCTAACTGGGAGATTGGCAGTCCCTCTATTTAAATTCTGATATTCAACTGCATCCATTTAGACTGGAAACCCGGACTGGATTGACAAGGCAGAAGAGAGGATTGTCAGAGGCAATAACCTCAAAAAATCTTCAAGACATAAATAACTCATCTAAAAAGCACAAAAAAAAAGTCGTGGAAGGCTTACGCCCATAAAAATAAAGTAACATAAACAGTAATACAATTCTGCTGTAACTAGTAAGCAGAAATATAAGTATCTACTAAATTTTTATGAAACGTAAAGGGAGTCGACGGCAACGGAATAGAATAACAGTAGCAAAGGTATCATAAAAAAATAATATCTGTCATACATTTTTTTTCTTGTTTTGCCAACAAACGTTTTGTGGAAACATAGTTCTGTTCTGGTATATATGTAAATGTATTATGATGTCGTAAGTAAGTTGTAACGAAACATTATGTCAGGAAATTATTGTGTAAGTCAGTATCATAGCACTTTGGATGAGTTGTGGATAGGAGAGATTTGAAAGTTGTGTTATTTTCTTCAGTTGCAGCATTATACTTTTATTAGTAGGATATTGTTGCTAGATTGATTTACCTTGAAGACTAGGGGTGTCGAAAATATAAATATCGTACTATTCGTTCGTGTCGTGCTATTTCGTATTTCGGACTATTTGTATGTCTAATATACAACGTGTAACAGAAAGGATATAGTCATATGAAAGGGTGTGCTACAGACCATCAACCTGAACAACTTTCTCCATGGAACCACCATCGTAATCGCGAAAAATTTTTCAACGGCCCCTTATTAAATTCCAATACCTACTCGACCAAATGTATGAAACAGCTGATTATTTTTTTACGATTACGATGGTGGTCCCATAGAGAAAGTTGTTCACTTTGATGGTCTATAGCACACCCTTTCATATGACTATACCCTTTTTGTTACACGTTGTATACTAGTTTATTTGATACTACCCGCGCAACTTCGTCTGCGAGTGAGGATTAGTTTTTTTTTTTTTAATAAAAAGTATCATATGTTACTTCTAATACCTCCAAGAATATCTGTACAAAGTATCATGATGATCGGTTGAGTAATTTTCGCGTGAAAGCGTAACAAACAAACTTACATTCACATTTATAATATTACGAGTATATAGGATGCATATTTATGCATTAGTATGTAGGTACCCATTTATGTGTTTTATTTTATTCTTGCAAAATGGTATGTTTATTTTTATTATACTCTATCACAAAACTGTCTTATTTGACCCAATGGTTGACTGGTAGAGAATGCCTTGTGGCATTAAGTCCGCCTATGTACCACTATTGTACATGAAGTTAAATTAATCGGGGCCATTCATTTTCATCCTTGTTCTTTTGCCCTCGTTGCTGCAGCATGTCTTCTTCTGCCATACTCCTCTATTACTCGTCATCTCATCAGACACCTCCTTTCTAGCTATATCATCCTTTAAACAGTCCATCCATCGTTTCTTTGGTCTTCATCCATTATTCAGCTTAATTTTCTGTCTGCGCTTATAACCCTCGCTTAAAAAGTAGCAGCCTAATGTAACACAAAAGCAAGGGGATCTTGCTTCCCTTTAATCATCATCATCTGCCTAGCCTTTTCCCAACTATGTTGGGGTCGGCTTCCAGTCTAACCGCATGCAGCTGAATACCAGTATTTTACATGGAGCGACTGCCTATCTGACCTCCACAACCCAGTTAATACTGGGAAATACGATAACACTTGGTAAGACTGGTGTCAGACTTTTGGGGCCACTGACTACCTGTAACGACTGTCAAAGATGGACAAATGACAGCCGGGACCAACGGCTAAACGTGCTTGCCGAGGCACGGAGGAACTCGGTATGTAAGGGTGGGTCACCCATCCACAGACCAACCTAGGCAAGCATGGCTTAACCTAAAGATCGACCCGAGCGGCTGATATTATTTAGCCACGAGCTCCTTCCTTCCCTTTAATTTTTATCTAAAAATGGTCCTTTGTAGCTCCCCATATTTCGGAACTAAGAACGGTTTTTTTACTACATTTATACAAAACGAAATAGCCATACCAGATGAAAATTCACAACCATCTTAGAAAGCAAGACAATAGGGCATTCGCACCGTATTATTTTAGGGGTCCCGTAATAAATAAGGCCAGCGGCAATTTGCCTCAACCGTCTGTTTGTTTGTCCAGCCCCTAATTCAAAGTAACACAGTTTGTACAACAGTGGCGCGTGTATTTGTGTTTGCAATTTACTGTATAACGTAGGTAGATAATATCTAGCTATCCAGGTGTAAGCTTCTAGGTTTGAAGGGTCCTTCGTTATTAAAATTATGTTGGCGACCCCTGGGTTTGATGAAGAGGGAAATCAGGGTGGGATAATTATTTTATATGAGGTTTTTTTGAAGAAGTTTTTCAGAAAAAACCAGTGCTATAATTACATACTTCGTGAAAGTGGGAGAAAAAGTCTGTTTTGTATTTTCCTTTTCATATTCTGTTGCTGTTTAAGAAAGCTGACCATAAATTAAATAAAATGGTGTAAGTACAAAATTCAGTAAGATAACATTGAACCCAAGTCCCTGTTTCCCGTTTTAGGGTCTGCTTCCGGAAAGTGTATAGTCATTTTTGGGCTCCCACGCAAAGGATAAGAGTAAACAAAAGTAGCATATTTCTGTGTCGCTTCCGATTTTTCTCTCCCAATAATAATTTGTGTATTTTACCCCAAGCAATCCTCCACTGACCCAACCCCAGGCATTTCATCTCCATCAATCAGCTTCGTTAAAAATCTATTGTTGGTTGAACAAAATGAAGCATTCCTCGCGGTGGCGAGTTAAAAGCAACATTATACAGGAAAAGTTTTTAACCAGTGCGCAAATTTTGACATGATAAACTTGAATGTATTTTAATAGACACGTATTTTTTATTTTGATATGTGTTAGTAGTAAAAAATAGAGTTATCGCTTACGAGACTTATTTACCTATAAACTTATTTTATGGTCGCTTGCCAGTCGGGCGCCCGGTCGACCGACTCACGCGTCGACCGGTCGCCCAACCGGCAAGCTGAGATCAGCTGAGTTTTGTAGGTGCGCTCGCTCGATGCGACGGCGCCGACGTAAACTTACCTACCTACGCGCTGACGGTTACTGACCGCCGTTTCGCGCTACTTTTTTAAGTTTAGGCTGTGATATGTTATTTGTAAACGTAATTCCAATTTTTCCTTCATACTTTCATGGGCTTAGGACACATCTCACGTCAGCAGCCAGCGCGTTTTCATTCACAGTATTACAATTAAATTATGTCCATGTTATGCTTATTTTAAAATGGGACAAGATGGAAAAATTTGAAAAAAAAAAATTAAAACTAAAAATGGGAATGTGTTCTATTACTAACACTGAGCTACCAAAAAAAATTTACGCAGTGGTTAAAAACTTTTCCTGTATTGTAACATTTTATGCAAATGAGTGTTCCCTCAGCTTTCAGCCTTTCTAGGCACTTTGCAGGGAAATGTACAATAAAATGGGGCTGCTACAGCTTTGCAAGGATTATACTGAGGCGGCCTAGTGCGGTGTGTTTTTATCCGTCGCCGCGGCTTTTATGCTCTCTGTCCGAGTCATTAGTGGTTTAATGGATCCAAGGGTATTGTAATGGCTTATTAATAAGCTGGATTGACTTCCGTGTCTTGACGTTCAGAAGAAAAGAGCTGTAATGTGCGAGGAAAGTTGAATGAATTGAAGCTATTCTGTTATTTACAAGCTGTATCGTCGTGGGCCTAGACAAAATGACGTTCTATTAGAGATAACGATGACCAAAATGTCAAAAATGTATTGAATTGACACAGTTACATGGATTCTAACATGAGGGATTTCTCCTGTATCGTGGTTGCCTTTACAAACATTAATTTAAACTGTGGCACAACACTCATTTATAGTGAGACCAGGAATAACTACCTATAAGCCATCAAAATATTTGTTCAGCAGTCAATCGCTCAGGCACTGGGCCAACCATGCCGTCCAAATACTGATTAAGGACCCGCTTCAACTATGATCGTCCGATTGAAAATCTGAAGTCTGTGGGGGCTCTTAGGAGTACTTGTATAGACCCTCTACATGCATATCACGATATAAGTTTATAGCCAGATATTGCTCAAAGCTAACTGCAAACCGTGAGCGGACATAATCTGGTATTAACTAATGGAGAATAGCCTAGTGCAGATCAGTGACCGTTATTTCATCAGCTTAGCTCTCGGCAATTTGCAGGTGATCGAACTATGGTCACAGCTGACAGTAGGGGACTAATGTATTTTAATCATGTAGAAACAATAATAGTATATAAATAAACCCAATAGACGTAAACATCCATGCTGATGCTTAAGATCTACAGTCGTATCTCACATTCCGATCATGCATGAATATATCGTCATGTAATCTTAATAAAGAATGCCTGATACGTTGTTCGAAACCATCCGTGAATACCAAACAGTGTGCCACATACTACAACAGCGGATGTTGCCAGCAATTTGGAGGGATGCGCCCTTAATACGCAGCCGGAACACATCAGCGCTTTACCACAAGAATCCGCTTGCAAGGCGGAAGCACCCAAGGTTCCGGACCTCTCCGCCTTACGAACTACTCCCAGCTCCTATGATACAAATAAAACTCTAACTTTCCTCAAAACCAGATTCTCTTCGTCTCAAAAACACATACAACTCGAAACTCCTCCTTATTATGATATCAAAATACACTAGCAAACTGAAATAAAAACATCCAACTGTCGGAAAGTTTAACTCCTCAAAGTCGACGAAAAGAACAAAAGATATCCAGTAATTGACACCCGTCATAAAATAAAAAGGCGTAGGATGGGAAACTTTGGTTCCGAATCACGCAAAGTCCGAGTAGAATCGCTTCAAGTGGGGGGAACTTTTGACTCGGAGTGACAAACTGGCCCGCAAAGTTGGAGTGTTCCGAACACCCGTTAGGTAGACGGCCATTGTGATTGTGTTGTGGAATTTGTACTGAGTATGGAATACCAAACAAGTTTTAGGTTTATAAACGTCATAAATGTCGCGGTTGTTCGTAATTTTAGTATTGACCAAACAAATAGCTACAAAGTTGCAATGTTGTGCAACTCAAGTAAGGTGAATTTATGAATCCGGTTCTACTTCCAATGTGTGAAGGATGTTTTTACAAAACGGATTAGGTATAAATAAAAACTACTCTACTTACTAAAACCCTAAACATCTATCAGTTTTATACCCACAATGGTGTGTAATTTGATAATTTCTTTTTAAACAAAGCGTACCTATAGTACGGTCGAACAAGCTAATTGGTTTACAGTTTAACCCACAAATTACATTGTAAAGTGTAAACCAAATAGCTTGTTCGACCGTACACGCGACCCGCTGAACTGAATTCTAGTCAAGCCTACAAGTAATGTAGGTTTCAGCACTGACACAACCAACCAGTTTAGTTGATCATTGCCGGGGGTCCTAAATGCACAGGAATTTGCAACAATTGAATTGATTTCGGCAGTCAATCAACGAACCAGGGTTGATTTGCCAAAACATGTAGCTCACTAAAAATAAACGGGAAATTCAACATGGAACGTGACACAAAAGTAGACAGCTATTTGTAGAAAGATGTTTAACTTTCCTAATTATATATAAAAGAAGATAATTTATTGTGATAGATTTGATTTAGACGCGTGAAGATTTGACATTTGGATATTTTTAGGAAGAAAATGGAGAATTATCGATTGGAAATTAGATTCTCAAATGACATGGATCATCAACTTTCATATCAGCAGCTATCAGCACCTCTACAGGGTCAGATCTAAAAAGCTAGCGAACCTCAACAGAGTCGACGGATATCGATTTCAATATTAAAATTTAGATCTAGATATAATTTTTTTTTTGGGTAAACCTCAGATATTTTATTTAAATTACCTAAAGTTTTTTCATCTAAAAGTAACATTACCTATTTTGTAAGCCTCACACTAGGCGTAGCTTGCTCTAGTGTGTACTTGAAATAGCAGTTATTATTCTTTCATCATGTTTAGTATGGCTATCTTTGACAGCCGTTACAAGTAAGCAGCTGAAAGTCTGACAACCAAGGCAGATGATGATGCAGTCTAGGATTAAGTCTCTGACCTAGTTTACCGTTACACAACTCTGAACACCAACTCAGTAGGTATCTAATTTGATAGAAATGTAGGTTGCAGTACCTACTCCGCGCGGTCACGTGGTCACCAAAGACCGACTTTGATTGATACCCATTAAATAACAAGATTGTTTCCTCCAATTGATTCGTAAGACCTGCAGGATGATGATCATTATGCTATTTATGAGATATATTTTTCACTTTTGTTTTCTATGTGAAGATGGCGTAATGTCTTATATTGGTAGGACTTTTGTCCTTTAAATCAGTAAGTTTTTTAAGAGGAGAGAAAATTGTATTGGCCAAAGTATATTGATATTCTTTGTTTGTCTGGTGGTTAGATTTTTTTCTGGGCTGTTTCTTCTGAGAGTAGTCAGCTACAAATCACTGGCCCCATCTAGTAAAACAATAATAACGGGTTAAAGTGTTCGTAGCCACCTATTTGCAAAATAAACTTCATTAATCAATGCAGCAACAGTGACGTCGAACAAGATGTAGGCATAAGGATCACAAAGAAACTTTTACCAAACAAAAAATGTAAATAACATCACTAGCATCTGGTATAACCAAACAGGCCTTTTATACCCAAAGCTAAACCACCAAAACTTGGATATCAGATACGCATGTGTCCCAAACTATTTGATTCGATTAGACCAAACATAGGAATAGATCGAGGGCGTAAAATCCGCAAAATGGCATCGGACCTCAAAGTTTGAATCCTCCGCATTCCATTTGATCAGATTTCACTCCCGTTCGTGGCCTTTGCATACATCCGCAGGATTTACTGAGGCCGTGACCCAACATACGACATCCGAGTTTGTGGTCGCTTTGTCACTTCAAAAAAACTGTTTGGTCGTGAATTGAGGTCGTGAACTGCTCTAACTTGTGAATATGTTCCGCGGAACGTAATGTGTCTTGTCATCCGAAATGGAGGACATTTGGCATGGTTCGGTGCGGAGTTTTCAATTTGTGTAATGACTGCACTTCGTTATGCATTGTGATATACATTTGGCTGGATTTCATTGAAGTGCTTTGTTGCATAGAGCATCGACCTGACTACTACGGTAGTTGAGAATTTTAGCCAAAATGTACAATTGCAATGTCTGAAGTAATTTGCCGGAGCTTCTAACAATATCACAAGGATACTTGCAACATCTAGATAATTTCATTTTACGATTATTTCCCGAAAACTTGTATGCAGTAGTTGCTTTTACATATACATTTCGGTACAGTATAGTAAAGCTACAGTAAATTCTATTAACCCAGAAATTTCTTTGCCCAAACACTACTGTCTGCTTGCAAATTTGGTTTACGAGAAACAAAATGGACCAAATGTAAATCGTGATTTTAATCTGTCGAGACATCGCCGGCACAGCAAATATTCAAAAGCGAAAACCAACATAGCATTTTTATCGTCTGATTTTTAAATAAATTCAACAAAATTTTAGTTGGAGCGTGACTTGGCATGCAAAATGTCTGTATAGCTATATTATTTTACCGCCGAACAGTCAAGTTTTTTACAGACCTAAGAGCAATAGAAAATAATTGTTTCGGCATATTTTTACATAAATTTATTGGTTGAAATGGAAAACGATAAAAGGCTTTTAACGAACATGATTTGGCCGAGCTGACTTTATTAGTGACGTCAGTTAAACTCTTAATAAATTCCACAGTTCAACAGTTTTGTTCATTTTAAAGTTCACTGAAAAAGCCTTTATACCCATGCAACTTACCTTTCTAGAAAGGCAATTTTAAAAAGAACTTGCAAAATATTCCAACAACTCTTTTAAAGTCATCACGGAACCATTAACTTATTTTACTGTTACTATGTCGTTAAGTACCTTAATACCAGTGTCTTCGCCTCGAGACTGACAACTGGGGACTGTAAATTACGTTGGAGAAAAAAAATACTGTTGAATTGTTTGCTGGGTGTTCTAACATAGCTGAATCGCGTATCTGTTTGGAAGCAGCGCTGTATATCGTCCTTATCGAAGGAGCACAATATTAGTAATTTATAGAGGCCATTGTGTTACAGGGTGTGAAATGGCTTGGATATTCCTGGGCGTTTTGGTGCAACTTAACACGTATGTACTGGCTGAGGCTTAAAGTTTGTTATATCTTGGCCGTATAGTGGCAAATTATGTGTACAAATAGCAAGCGAACCTTCGGCGCTGTAACGGCTTATCTGAAATACTACCGACCTGGCCCGTTTCCAATGGTTTTTTGGTATCGTCGCCGTTTCGAGATAAATCTGTGTACTATTTTTAGAGAGCTTTGCCATGCGTAAATTCTGTGATAGTTGATTTGTTTCAAAAAGTTGCAGCGGATATTTGAAAGTCTTCAAAATCTATTACGTTTACAAGAGTATTTCAACGAACGTTTATTTCAGGCTCTCAATTATTCTGGTAATAAAGAGCTTCTCTAAATCAAGTGCTTTCGTGATGCATAACGTGGTCCCATATTCTCTTGCATTTTCTCAGTTAATATATCTTTTAAACGACTTTCTTTGCTGCCCGCTGCGGCAGGGTATAAATCGCATACCACTTTTTACATCGTTCTTTCGTCCCTCGCTAGATTTAAAAGACTCTATTAACAGAAAGTGTCTTATAAAAATATTACAACATTTTTATAGGACACGTAATTTTTGAAGACAAAATGCGGGTACGTTTTGCCTTTGTTTTTAAGGCAAACAGGGTAATGTTTAACAATTTATTATACGTAATATGGTGTGTTACGTATTCTCGTAATATTTGGGCGGTTAGTGATCATGATAGCTGTGAAATATTGGTGTTGTTCTTTACATTATTAGCATTTTATCATACAATCATATTGAAGGGAAGTGGCATGGTTTCGTGAATTATAGTAGTATTCCAATCTGATAAAAGTTTCTTTGAATAACAGATTAAATGTCAATTTCTGGTTTTATGTTCCAAATAGCTGTTCTGAAGTACATGACATAATATCTACTCGTGATGACAGATCAAAGAATGACAGTTTGAAAGAAATGTGTTAGATAGGATTCATCAATTCTTGACGACCCGAATGGCGCAGTGGTAGTGACGCTGCCTTACGTTCTTAGGGTCCTGGGTTTGAATCCGGGTAGGAGCAAATGTTTGTGTGATGAGCATGGACATTTGTTTCCGAGTCATGGATGTTTATATGTTTAGTAAGTATGTATTTACAAACAAAAAATCGTATATGTAGTATGTCAAATCTAGTGTCCACGACACAAACTTTGCTTAGTGTGGCACTAGGTGGCGCTGTGTGTTAATGTCCAGCGATATTTATTTATTTATTTATTCTGTCAACCAGTCTTACCAGGAGAACCGTATTACCTGGAGGTCAGATAGGCAGTCGCTCCATATAACATACTGATATTCAGCAACATCAAGTAAGACTGAAAGCCGTTCCTTATAAAGATAGGAAAAGATAGGAAAAAGATAAGAAAAAGAGTAGCTAGGCAGATGATGATGATGATGTGTAAGACAGGATTCAATCACCCAAAACTTATAAAAAAAGGGTAGTTAAAGACGATCTTAATACAATCACAACATGGTTCATTTTAGGAGGGAAAAAAAGTTCAAAAGTATTTTGTCAACCTACGACCTACGTTCACATGACACGATATAATTTTAAGATTACCCTGTAATGACTACCTTTAGTGGAGGCCATTTATTCACATGACTTGCGATATGTGTCAACGTGCCCATTATAATATTCATGCCATTGATTATTCCAGATTTTACATTTTTTTCGCGCTTTTCGGTATATTTTTACATCGCGTCAGCGTGGGTAAAATATTATCGAACCTTATGGAATATGGCTTTATGTAATCGTACACTTATACCACCTGCCTAGCCTTTTCCCAAGTATGTTGGGGTCGGCTTCCAGTCTAACCGGATGCAGCTGAATACCAGTATTTTACATGGAACGACTGCCTATCTGACCTCCACAACCCAGTTAATACTGAGTAATACGATATCATTTAGTAAGACTGGTTGTCAGACTTTCTGGGCCACTACCTGCAACGACTGCCAAAGATGGAAACGGAGACGGCGGTGATGGTGGAAGATGTATTGCAATGAGTGATCAAAAGAAAAATTGCCTTACACGCTATCTTTGCGCATTACGGAAAAGTAGCTTGGACCATAACTACTTAAAAACATTTATGTTCACACAAAGTCAGGACTGTGTATTATTAAACGTTTCTATTATAATTTCCTCTTGTATATTGGGTGCGTTTACAAACACAAATGTCACTTATACCCAGATCCGAAAAAACAATATGTGGGCGAAATAAAATGTTTGTTCCTATTATGTCACCCACGGGTGTAGCAATGACCTATTAGCTGGGAACTGGGGTACCTATTTACCGTTGTTCTATTATAGTAGCACGTTAAAGTATTAACCTTGGGATTTTGGGATTCGACTCTCAGGTTCGGCAAACTAATATCCAGTACATTTTACGTTACGTTTGGGAATCCTTGGACTTCTTTTTCTTCGATGTTCTCTCACTTTTGAGGATCGCGACCACATATGACTCTCCAAGCCATGCGGTCTATGCAGTGCAAACAGCTCGCAGCAGCAGCTGTCTTGATCCAACCATCGTGCTGGTGCTCTGGTTTGCGCGCGTTAACCTTCTACACTGCCCAGTACTACAAGCCTTTCCAGATAATGCTTAGGAAATCCTTGGTAACAGCCCATAACTTTAGATAGAGACAGGGACTTTCCAGATAATGATTGGCAAAATTACAAAACACTTGCCATATCAACCACTCAACAATGGCAAGTTACAATTGTACTGGACAGTACCGGCCGGCCCCAGGTTATGTTATAACGTGTGCAAAAGTGTTTTTAAAAGTCAAGCGATTGCTACTTGTGTAAACCCTCTACTGTGCCCATTTCTACTCACTCTTTTGTAATTACGGGCGTGAAGCTTTGTTAAGAGTGGTCTCAAATAATATAGGGTAGATGTCAAGAAAAACTATTTGGAAATCTATCTGAGGGATCAGATAGATTTCCAAAAAATACTGGACACATGTTTTTATTTTTTCACATTTACAAAAAATTAAGACGATAGGTACTACTCGTACAGTGCGTCGTAAACTTGTGTGGTGTCACATTTGAGTACATTTTAACCGAAAAAAGACGTCACTTATGATCTTTGACGCGATTTATCTTCGTCAATTTTTATTAATTTGATAAACAAAAAAAAACGTACTTATCCAATATTTTCTATAATCTAACTGACGGACTAAACAGAAACATATTTTATTTTAGTCAGAAATCATCTCTTTTCTCCAATCTCTAAATAAAGACAATAACCAAAATCTATTTCAAATACCTCCATTATGTGTTAATATTTCGAATTACATACTTCGGGTTGATGATATGGAATTTAATTACCGTTTACTACCTATTAGCCGGAAACAAAGCAATGTCGGTTACGGTACAATAATGTACAAACATTGCTAACATTTGCACTCGTGTCAAGTTGATTAGTCTGAACGATGTGAATGAAATTACCCATTTTATTTTTTTCGTAAATAACTAATTAGAGATTTTTCTTAATATATTGATGAGGAGATTATAAGGCAACTATATTGTATGTATGCAAACTGCCTAGTCTTTTCCCAACTTTTTTGAGGTCGGCTTCCAGTCTAACCGACGTAGCTGAAAACCAGTATTTTATATGAAGCGACTGCCTATCTGACCTCCACTACCCAATTAGTACTGGGTAATACGATACCCCTTCGTAAGACTTGATGTTAGATTTTCGAGCCACTGACGACCAATAACGACTGTCAAAGATCTGAAAATGGCAGTCAGGATCAGCGGCTTAACGCTCTTTCCGAGGCACGGAGGAAACTCGGTGTGTATTGGATAGACACCCATCCAGAGACCGGCCGAAGTAAGCGCAGCTTTAACTAGAATAACTATTCGCGCGGCTGTCATTATTTCCTAGACAATAGTAAAGAAAACAATCCTAAACACGCTTTTATAAGATGCAGGTGCAGATGTGCAGAAACCTCCATAACATTGTTATACCTATAAAATCATTTACTACACAACTCCCACAAAGCAACTCATGCGACCACAATTTACTTGGACATTAGGAACAGTCTATTAAGGTCAGGACATTATCCTTGTAAATCACAGGACGGTCCAGAACTAATAACATTAAACTCTGCTGCCTCATAAAAAAGATGGCCATGTTATTACTGGCCCGCCAGTGGGTGTACTTGTTCGGTTAAGATTTGCTATAATAGATATTACTTACAAAGAGACTTGGGAATACCTTGGTCGCGTAGTTTCTGTAAAGAAAAGATCAGTGTGTCTTAGTGAAAAGGATCTCAAAGTATCTATCGAGCATACAAACCTTTAAAGTTGCTCAGCGTGGTATAGATTGCACTTATGCTATATTTTTTTGAAAGTTTAAAGCCGAAATGAAATTATTCGTAAAAGAACTAAAATTCCCGACCGCTTGTAGAGAGAGCAAGGTAAATTGACAATGGGCCGGCCTTGTCTGTCGAAGTATTGACAGCTGAGTGACAATTTTTGATGTGGAGACCGCGTATCAGTAAACGTAGAGGGCGAGCTCCTCAGCTATAAAGGATGTCAAAAAACTCTTAACGATGCCGAAACGCACTTTGTTCTCTGTATCATTGCGATACATATACGAGTATTTTTTATGTTCTAGATTGTACCTGGGATTCTTCCGGTTGCGACATATTGGGGGTCAAAGTTTCAACTTTTTTACAAGTTTTTTTAAATTACATGTTTTAATGTAAGAAATTTACTTTCAACACATCCACGACCCCCACACTATTCAATCTATCCACCAGCACAAAGTTTTGAGTGCATTTCTTTGAGCTTCTAAAACTTGATTTTTCACCCCAAAAAAATAAGTCATTTCCCAGGAATAATTTTTCGGTAAGGTTACTTAGTTTGATGTACAGAATGCTTGGTTGACGGCTTCGTGAAGAGTTTGTTTACACCCTCATCTTGTTTAGGGTGTAAAAGACAGAGGACAGCGGGTTGTGGTGTAACTTTGAGGCCTATGTCCAACAGTGGACTGCAATCGTCTCAGTCCTCCTTAGTCGCGTGGCTCAGAGGCTGGCTATCCTTTTGTAGGTACCTATCTACATAATGCTGACAGCTAATCAAAAATTTATCAGGAAGGAGAAACATTAGTGATGGTGAATTCGGAGTTGCGTCTATGGTCGTACGTAGATACGGATTCTGGACTGCACTGGTTTTGTGCTGGTATCACCATTCTATTGCACTTATCCCAATTAATTTGGGGTCGTCGGCACAGCGTGTCTTCTTCTTCTATACATCTCTATTACTCGTCTTCACTCTCTATACAGTCCATCCATCGTTTCACAAAAGAAGGAATCAATAGTATCTACGTAAGACCCTCACAGAATTCTACATTCTAAAAATACGGCCTGCTTGAAGCTTAACCTAACTCTATCGCAAGTTGCAAACATTCCTAAGATACGAGCCTTCTATTTCTAAAAATAAGATCCTAAGCTTGGGCAGTATCGCTCGACTGGCTGTTAATGGACAACCGAAAGAGCACAAATAAATAATGTTAAAAATATCTTCATCGCCAGAGTATTCCAAGTTTATTTTAATATGGAAACACAGCTTTCCAAACATACTTAATGAGACAAGGTTTCCATTAAAAGCATTGATGTTAGGGCTGCCTTTTTAAATTAGATATTACTCGTATATTCAGGTATTTTCAGGCATCAAACTGAGGGCCAATTTTTGTATTTTTAAGAATTCAAACGTTATAATCTTAAAACGTTACAGTCTCAATTCTCTAATAGTCTCAAAAAATATATTTTTAGCGATCAGAAGTGAAATACGTTAAAAAAAAACAAACTCTCTTTATTATCTTTTAAATTGCGATTTTACAAGAATTATAAATTATCAAAAGAAATAGTGAAAATAATAATCAAATAGATTTTACACAAACAAAATGGAATAATCAGTTCACGAACAAAAATACCACCCAAAAATCACTAAGCACACGATAATGGTCAAGTAGCACGTCCGTCTCGAGCGCCGTCCAAGCAAAAAGTGAGCGCTGCTGCACCACGCGCCTCCTTTTATAAACTTCCCCCCTGTTGCCGGCTGATGACGTGACTTTTAAGGTGTCGACTCGCCTTCAGTAACCAACACGGCCTCTCCTGATGCTCTGACGTCCTCGTCAGCTCCAGATGATGGTCCTGCCTGATCTGTGGCAGTGTCTTCCAAGAGTTCAGAGTTTTCATTATCTCCTGCAATCAGACAGTCTCATTACGTAAAAGATAACAGGTGTAGAAGCAAAAACATCTTGGAAAATAAAAGGGTAATGCGCATTACACAAAGTATGACATATCAAAATCTTAGCTAAGAACACACACCAAGTACATGACTTGGTCGCGTTGCAGACAGAGGCACCTAGTTAGCGTGTCTCACAACGGCTGTCGGCATAGGCACTAAGTTAGCATACCGCCCAGACTTCAAAAACACTGTAGGCATAGGCTCTTAGTTTGCATACCTCACAGTGGCTGTTGACATAGGCACAAAGTTAGCGTATCACACAGACTTCAAAACAATACTTGCCCTCAAAAAATGCGGCACATGTCTCAGGAGTCCATTCACCCCTCCAGGGTACCATGAACTGTGCGGCTGCATATGTGGTCTTCCCATAGCCACCAGCCAGAAGTTGCAGCTCATAGCGGCCCTGGTCCAGGACTCCAACTACGTGGTAAGGTCCGCGCATACCAGGATCAAGTTTCCCCATGGACTGGGAATACTTGATGACGAAGACTAGGTCATCTGTGCTGTAGGCACGTGGAGGCTGTCGGTCTTCATTAACACGCTTGTCTTGATCGGCTTGATTTTTGCACAACCGTTCGGTCGTCCTTTGTCTCCTCATCTCCCGTAGCGATTCACAGTTCTCACCAGACAATTCAATGGCGACGTCTCGGATTAGTGTGCGAATGACTGGGGTAACCCCTTCGGCACCAATAAGCAGATTTAGCGGGGACTGCTGGGTGGTCTTTTGCTTTGTCATGTTGAGTATCAGCTGTAACTTCCACAACTGTTCAGACCATTCCCCTTTCCGATGGTTCACCTCGATCCTCAACATGTTAAGGAGAGTGCGAACGTAACGTTCCACCTGACCATTGGCGTGGTGCATCTCGGGTGTAATATAATGAATCTGACAACTTAAATCATTCATTAGTGACACAAAACCAGCTGATTGAAACATCCTACCTCTATCACATACAATTGTCTTAGGTGTTCCAAACAGAGACACAACATTTTGCATAACACGTTTTAACTCATTTAAGTCCTGAGTACGAATAGGATTTAACAAACAATATTTTGTGAAAGAATCCACAACAACTAAAACGTGTTTATTACCGTTAGATACCACTAATGGGCCTAGCGCATCTATATGCAAGGTGTCAAAAGGAACATTTGGTTTTGTCCATGAGTTAATTGGTTGTAGTGGAGCTCGTGGAACTCTCTTGTGAGCTATACAGTGGCAGTGAGATATATACTTAACAACAAAAGCTCTGAGACCAGGGAACCAAAAGTGTTTTAAGATAAGGTCAGTGGTTTTGTCGGCGTTAATATGACTATGTTCATCATGAAATATTCGGAGGAGGCTCAAACGATGTCCTTTTGGTATGTAACAAAGTAATCTGGACTCTTCACCTACAGGTGTGAAGCGATAGTACAAGATATTATTGCGTTTAACATAGCGTGAAGAGTCCAAATTTCCCTCATCCAAAGACTTGATTAAGGTTAGAGTCTCCTCGTCTCCTGCTTGCGCTATTTGAGCCCAATTACGCGGTTTCTCTATGTTATTTACTATGTGTACGGGATCACGACTCAAATAGTCTGCGTGAGGTATCATTACGCCTTTCCTGTATTGAATAGTGAAGTTAAAGTCTTGTAAGTAAATCCACCACCTCGCTACTCTCGGGAGTAGATCTTTCTTATTTTGGGTGGCTTTTAAGGCATTGCAGTCTGTCACTACAGTAAATGGCATCCCTATGAGGTAATGCCTAAAATGCTTAAGAGCTTTTACTACTGCGAGCGTTTCCAGTTCATAAGAGTGGTAACGCTGTTCACTACCTTTCGTAACCTGACTGTAGTAGGCAACTACACGCTTATTACCATCCTTATGAACCTGAAGGAAAACTGCACCATAACCTGCACTACTCGCATCTGTGTGAACCTCAGAGGGAAGCTCAGGGTCAAAAATGGCTAATATCGGCTCACTAGTGAGGCTCTCGACAAGCTCTTTACGAACGCTTTCCTGTTGTGGTCCCCAGACAAATTCAACACCCTTACGCGTCAAACGAGCAATGCAAGCGGTTTTTATGGAATAATTAGCTATGTACTTCCTGAAATAACCAGCAAGGCCCAAAAATTGTCTCGCTTGTTTGACGTTCTGGGGAATGGGTGCATTCACGAGTGCCTGTACCTTATTTGTTGAAGGCCGGACCCCATCATTAGAAATAATTCTGCCTAAATATTCAATTTCTTGGCATAAAAACGAACACTTGCGCAAATTCACTGAGAAACCAGCCTTAGTCAGAACTGTCAAAACTTCATATAATATCTGCAAGCCCTGGTCAATTGAACCGGACAATAGCAAACAGTCGTCGACGTAGACCAATACTTTGCCTGCCTCAATGAATTCGCGCAGTGTATTTGCAATAATACGTTGATATACTATGGGTGCGTTGGCTAACCCATACGGCATTTTTAAAAATTCAAAGTGCTCTTCGGGCGTCACGAAGCCGGTTAAGGGTATTGATTGCTCATCTAATTTAATTTGTAAAAATCCGGTTGCCATATCAAGTACCGTGAAGAATTTTGACTTCCCTAGTCGATCAATGTGATCGTCTATTAAAGGTAAGGGATACCTATCCTTAACCGTAATTTTATTGAGTGCCCGGAAGTCCACGCACATACGATCCGATCCATCCTTTTTTTTTACTAAAAGAATCGGACTCGAATATGGTGACTCTGAATCACGTATTACGCCTTTACTAAGTAACTCCTGAATAATCTCTCTAACTTTAAGCTTTTCGTTATAGGACATTTTGTAAGGACGATAATAAACAGGTACGTCACTGTTCAATCTTATGTGCATACAACCCGTGGTAACTGTAGACGTAGCCGTACCAGAAATCATAAATGCGGAATATTTATCAAGAATTCCTGTGAGTTTCTCAAGGTTTTCCCCAGTTAACGCAGTTTTAAAACCACTGGATTGTTCGTCAGATTGAACAGTGGAAACACTCGTCAAAGCTTTATAATGAGTTAAACGTTGAGAATCCCTGGTCCGTATATAAGTTACCCCTTCTCTATTCAACACATCAGTACCAATAATAATTGGTGCGTTCATGAACTCACTAGGCACAACAAGCAAATCTACCTCGAGGGTTATTTCCTCAAGCTCTATTACGAGCGTAACATAAGAATCGACAATAATAATGGAATTACTTATTCCTTTCAGTTGTTTATTAATAGATTTCTTTGAACAAGAAAAATGATTGACTACGGATGATGAAATCAACGAGACTTCTAATGCCCCACTATCAATCAGGATGTCTACTGGTATACCCTGGACTGTTCCAACGATTATGTCACTGGACTTACTTTGGACAAGGGCAGAACAGAAATTGACATTACTTTTATTAGACTTATTATCTGAACGCTGCTTAGCAAAACAAACACTAATATCGTGACCCGCCTTTTTACAGTATGCACATACTGTCTTATTTGAGGTGGAACTCGATTCAGATTTTACCGGTTCAGATTTAATTTGTTCAGTAGTATTGTTTGATTTCGACTTTTTAGGACAACCCACTTGTTTATGCCCTGTCTGACCACAAGTAAAACATTTGGGACCCTGACCCCTGAATGAACGCTTTCAGTTATTCTTGTGTGGACTCTTGTTATGTTTGGAACGCGAACTGTCACTGTTCTCCTTAGAAATGGGTTTTACGAAGGTTGATAGGTAATTAACGAGATTGTCAGGCGTCAGGCTTGCATTAGTAGCAGTTGCTTTAATTTGAGGGTCTTTAATCCCTCTAATAACAATAGCCACTATCAACTCGTCTGATAGGCCCTTTACGATCCGTAAACGTAGTAAAGATCTACGTGCATATTCAGCGTAGGTTGGGTAACTGTCTGAACTGGTGCTCATTACCTCATACAACATATTATTATTTGCTACATCTTTTCTCTTGACACAAAGTGACCGAAAATCCTTTTTAAAATTGCTCCATGAACGGTCATTTGTGACCCATTCACTAAGCCAAGTCTTAGCATCTCCCTTCAGACAGCTCCCAACCCGGGAAAGACACTCATTTTGTGACCAGTTATTCAAAACTAAAGCCCTGTCAACCTCGTCAAACCACTGATCAACATCATGCACATTTGGGTCAAAATTAGAAATATAAAAATGATGGGTGCTCACTGACTTTAACGACTGTATTGCCTCCACTATTCTCTCTGTGGTTGCAGTCGAAACCTCAGTGGCAGTACCTGTTGTTTCCGGCGAAGCTATTACCCGTGAACGTTCTTCTAAAGCCTTCAGTCGCGAGACAATAGTCTCAAGCGATCGTTGGTAAGGCGGTGACGCAGGGCTTCGCGTCCTCACACGGCTCCCACGACGATCTCGTTCGCGCCTGGAACGGCGATCGCAATCCCGAGACTTGCTACGTGACCTTTTACTCCGCTTATGGCGGCTACGAGATCGCTCGGAACGCGGGGCACTTGTTTTTGAACGTGAACGGCTCGATCTATCCATGGCTAACTACCTACTCGCTTTTATTTAAAATTAAAAGCCTGAGAGGGTAATATTAATTTGTGGGCGAAATGAATCTTTATCCCACTTCTGATTTTAGCGATCAGAAGTGAAATACGTTAAAAAAAAACAAACTCTCTTTATTATCTTTTAAATTGCGATTTTACAAGAATTATAAATTATCAAAAGAAATAGTGAAAATAATAATCAAATAGATTTTACACAAACAAAATGGAATAATCAGTTCACGAACAAAAATACCACCCAAAAATCACTAATGTAGGGTTTTTAATATTTTAATAACTCGTTTTATTTTTGAGAAATGGCAACACTGCTCAACCGTTAATGTTGTAGCGGAAGGGGTAGTTTATAAAAGATGGTACTTGGCCGAGAGAGCTCAGTTTTGCTGGAAGAAATTGTGGTGACTGTATCTCTGAAGAAGTTAATACAAAGTAAAAGTGTTAGTCTACATTTTGTGAGTTTTATTATAAAGTATTAGTCTACATTAGTGAGTTTTATTACACTTCAGAAGTGGGATTCGACAGGTGAGTTATTTGAACTTATACTGAAATTAACATGTACTATAACCTTGTGATGATCCTAAAGCTCGCTGTCCTATTTGGTCGGGGTACTCCCCGATAATAAGACAATGATAACTAGGTTCTTTTAAACATGCTTAGCCTTGTGGTGTGATTTTATTTGGTCAGGGTACTCCCTGATAATACGATTACAAAATAAGGTTAAGATTATGATTATTGTGTATTTTTGTTTTAAATTTGCGTGTGAAAAACCTGAAGCTGCCTGTCACATCTATTTGGGATATTCCCCGACAATGTTACAAGGCATGTTTGGTTTCTAACATGTATGATGGCCCTATGTTGTGATTTTATTTGGTCAGGGTACCCCCTGATAATACGATTGCAAAATAAGGTCATGATCGGTGTAAATCTTTTGTATTTGAGCTGGAAATTAAAGCTTGTTTGTTACCACTCCGTTAGGATACTCCTTCTTAGTGGTAACTTATATTTTTAAGGCAATCTTGGGTCGCAGTTTTATTCGATTGAGGCACTCCTCGATAATATGGATGTGAGACAAGGTTGTGACTAATTGTTAATTTTCAAAGTTTTGTTGGAATTAATCAAGGTACCATTAGTAATAACATGCTTCTGCTGTAACCTTTTGTTGCAGTTCTATTTTGCTAGGACTGCTTATTGAATGTTACTTTACAATTTGTTTTATCGAACATTTATGTCCGTAAATGTGGTCAATTCCAGATTCAACTTGATCACTATGGAAAAAGTTAACGGCAACGACCGTTTATTGGATGTTTCCCCTGGCGGGCGCCAAGAGAGCCGACGCCGCCTGCTAACTCCAGTAAGGCGCTCATCGCATCATCAATGTGATATTTCAAGTGCTCGCTGCGGTGGCACTCGAAGTCGCAGCAAGTCATTGAGGCAAAGTTTTCGTGAGAAAGAGCTTGAGTTTGAGCAAGAACGGGAGCGCCTACGTATACTCGAACAGGACCTAGACAGAGAACGTGAGAAGATAACAGAGGCGCACGGGAATCGATCTGATAGAAGCTACGTGAGTACGAGCCGCCATCACTCCAAAAGCCGGCAACGCAGCCGCAGCCGCAGCCCAAGTCGGCCGCGACATCTTCAGCATCAAGGTGCAAAAGCCAAGCGGAGACGAGGTTCACGCGAGCAGAGCAACGATAGTCTACGTGGCGTCGCCGGCGCATCACAAGATAAAAGGTCACGTACTCCTTCTTTTACTGTTAAAGATGTTATAGATTTGGTACATTCTATCAAACATGGTTTTGCATCTCAGCCGTCTACAAGTACAATTTCAAAGAATATTGACCATAAAAATATTCTCCCTAATTTTGACCTTTCAGCGAAAAATCAGCGTATTGACATTTGGTTGCGTAAAGTGAATGAATGTGCTACTGTATACGGCTGGGATGACATTACAACAACACACTTTGCAATGCAAAAACTTCAGGGTTTGGCCAAGGTTTGGTACGAGGGTCTAAACACAATTTTACATACTTGGAAAGAATGGCAAGTAAAATTAATGAGCGCTTTTCCTTGCGAACAAAACTATGGCCAAATCCTGGAAGATATGCTTAAGAGAAAAAGTAGGTTTGGCGAACCAATTGAAGTGTACTATTATGAGAAACTTGCGTTATTAACTCAATGTGAAATTTCGGGTAAACACGCAGTAGATTGTATCATCCACGGTATCTCTGATAGGACTATGAAATCGAGTGCGTTGGCGCTTTGTTGTTCTCAACCTGATCAGCTTCTCCAATTCCTAATGAGTAACAAAGAAAGCCAAACTTCAGATCGTAATTTTGGCAAAAATAATTCTAACCAATCCAATTCTAAACCAAATCAGAATAAATCCTATCAATCTCAGGGTTCAGTTTTCTGCTTTAATTGTAAGGAGCGAGGTCACCCTTACTTACGCTGTCCAAAGCCACTAATCAAATGCAATAAATGCAACAAGATCGGTCATACGATTGATAATTGCTCGCAATATTCTAAATCCGACAATATAGAAGGCAAAACTGGAATACCAACTAAAACGATGTGTATTTCAAGCTCCAGTCCCAACTCGAAATTCATAAAGCTGGTCACAGTGAATGGTAGGACCTTAGAAGCATTTATTGATTTCGGTAGCGAAGTGACGTTGGTTAGGGAGTCGGTAATTTCGAGCCTTAATCTGGTACACGATCAGGTCCCGTCAGTAATGAAAGGATTCGGGAATGAGATGGTCCGATCGTTAGGTAACATATTGCTCGATATAGTGGTAGATGGAGTCGATGCAAGGGTAGCTTCTAGGGTTGTCGAAGATAATTTGTTGGATAAACCTATATTAATAGGCCAGTCATACACGGAGCAACCGCATATTCTTGTGTTTAAGAATTCCCACACATTGCAATTTCATCAATTACATACTGAAATCCCAATGGTGTATCCCGATGCTAGTAACATTCAACTTGCTGAAGTTAGGATCGCTGCTGATGTCGAGCTTCATGGACCTGCATCCATAAGGGCTCGCGTGGATTCGGAATTTAGTGGTTGTTTAATGCTGGGAAACAAAATCGTCGGTGGTCCAAATCAAGAGGTTGTTGTTTATGGTGGCGTTTACCAAGTCCAGCGTGGGAATTTAGACATTCTTGTATATCCATTTTCCGTCCCCTGTAGGCTACGAAAAGATTTTGTTGCTAGTAGGGGAGAAAAAGTAGATTTTATCCAGAGGATAGTAATACAGTCCCCAGGAGTTGCAGAGGCTACTGATATTCAAGATAATGACCGTGAACATGACATTCAGGAGAAAGACGTCCGCATAGGTGATTCTGTATCTAAGGATGATCGGCAAAGGCTTATGAGCATACTTAAGCAATTTAAACATTGTTTCGCGACGTCCTATTGTCTATCGCCCTTACAGATTGTCGCATCATGAACGAGAGAAAGTGCAGTCTATGTTAGGTGAAATGTTGGAAGCAGGGATTGTTAGAGAATCTGTATCCGAGTACGCCAGTCCTATTATTTTAGTTCGTAAAAAAGATGGCAGTTTTCGAATGTGTGTCGATTATAGAATGTTGAACTCGGCAACAGTGAAAGAAAGATACCCAATGCCGATCATAGACGATGAGATAGCAAGGTTGTCTGGTCAAGCGTGTTTCATAACGCTTGATTTGGCATCTGGATATTACCAGGTGCCAATCTCGGAACCATGCAAACATCTAACTGCGTTTGTCACACCAGATGGATTATACGAATTCAACCGTATGCCATTTGGTTTGGCCAACGCACCAGCAATTTTTCAGAGGATGATTAATAAGGTCCTGGGGTCAGCTAGATTCACTCATGCTACAGCATACATGGATGACGTGCTTGTTTTTGGTAAAAATTCTGCTGAATGTCTTGATAGGCTCGAGCAAATTCTCAAGTTGTTAGAAAATGCAAATCTGACGCTAAATTTGTCGAAATGCAATTTTTTGCACGATAATATTGATTATCTTGGATATGAGATTAGCTCATCAGGAATTCGGCCAGGTGAAAAGAAAATTCAGTCTGTTATTAATTTTCCACGGCCAGTTAACATTCATGGTGTTAGGCAATTCCTTGGGCTTGCTAGTTATTTTCGAAAATTTATCAAAAATTTTGCTCAATTAGCGTCGCCTATTATGCAGTTATTAAAAAAGGATTCCACATGAGTTTGGGGCCCAGAACAAGACAATGCATTTCAAGTGCTAAAATCAAAATTAATAGATCGACCAGTTTTGGCTATTTATGACCATGATGCGGAGACTGAATTGCATACTGACGCCAGCAAGGATGGCGTTGGAGGCATACTCTTACAGCGGTGTAAGGATAGTGGATTTCTTCGGCCAATCGCTTATTGTAGTAGGCGAACGTCACCGGAGGAAAAACATTATCACTCTTACGAATTGGAAACGCTGGCCGTAATTCGTTAATTGGAGAAATTTCGGGTCTATTTATTAGGTAGGGAATTCAAAATAGTCACCGATTGTAGTGCTCTTCGTTCCACTTTCATGAAACGCGATCTCATACCGAGGATAGCGCGCTGGTAGCTATTGCTGCAAGAATTTAATTGTACGATTGAATATCGACCAGGCACTAAAATGGCACATGTAGATGCGTTATCTCGCAATCCGATTCCAAATGATTCTATGACTGATCCCTCTTGTCTGTGTCCTCAAGTAATGGTTATTAGTGGCGAAGACTGGTTACATACCCTTCAGCTGGGGGACTCTGAGTTGGAAAGTATTAAGCAAGTTTTAGAAAAGGATCTAGACCCCAAAAATCTCCAATATATCAAGGATAATTATGTTGTAAGGGACAATAAGTTATATAGGTATGTTAACGGTGATAAGGATAATGTTCGTTGGGCAGTCCCGAAGGGGGCGAGGTGGCAATTATGTAAAATGAACCACGACGATATTGGTCATCTAGGATTAGAAAAGACTTTAGAAAGGATTAAAAGCAAATATTGGTTCCCAAAAATGTCACGGTTTATCAAAAAGTATGTGTCCGCTTGTATCGATTGTGCTTACGCTAAGAAGTCCACGTGTACGAATGAAAGCTTATTACATCCAATCGAAAAAGTAGAGTCACCGTTTCACACTCTGCATATTGACCACCTGGGCCCCTTTGTCAGATCCAAACGGGGATACTCTTACCTTCTAGTAGTGGTAGACTCGTTTACTAAGTTTGTGTTCATAAAGCCGGTCCGAAACACTAATACTCAAAATGTAATTCGTACCCTGGATGACATATTCTATACATTTAGAATGCCTGACCCGTTGATCAGTGATCGTGGCAGTTGCTTCACATCTAACCTATTTAAAAGATACTGTTATGATAAAGGTATAAAACACATCTTGAATGCTGTCGCGAGTCCCAAATCAAACGGCCAGGTAGAACGATATAATCGAACCATTTTAAATTCTTTGAAAGCGCTAAACCTCCGACATGATGAGAGGGATTGGGATAACCAGTTGGGGAAAATACAATGGGGACTGAATAACACGGTTCAAAAGACGACCGGTAGGAGACCATCTGAAGTCATGTTCGGTACGTCCATGAACAGTGAAATCAATCCTGACTTAAATGAGATAGCAGACGTGACTAGGGAAAATATAGATGTGACCACTATTCGAAATCAAGTTAAAGAGAGGATAGACACAGAACAAGCAAAGCAGAAACTACGTTATGATCAGAAAAGACGCCCTGCTAAGATATACAATACGGGCGACTTGGTCAAAATTACCAAAGTTACTTTTTATAACGATGGGAAGAGTAAGAAACTTCTCCCATCCTACGTTGGACCATACAGAGTCACTAAAGTTTTAGGTCAAGATAGATATAAAATAGCGTCTATTCCCGGTTTCAGTAATTGTACAAATAAACGCACTACCACTGTAGCAGCTGATCGAATGCTGCCGTGGGTACATGTAGCTGCTCTACAACTTAATAGATCTGATTCTAGTGAATCTAGTGATGATAACGACATTAGTGATGCATAGTTAGTGGTCATGAATGTACGATTCTATGGGACAATTATTACAGAATGTCTAATATTTTTGTTACAGACCGAACGTGAGAATTGATTGGTTCACGTCATCGGTTATTACACAACTGGAGGCAAGAATTGATTGGTTTGCCTCGGGTTTTGGAGACTCTGATTAGGTGTGAGAATTGATTGGTTCACAACCTAATAGAGTACGTCAGTTCAGTAGCGAGAAGTGATTGGTTCGCATAAGTAACAAAGTTCTGAATGATTGATAACTAGTTTAGTTCAGTAGCGAGAAGTGATTGGTTCGCATAAGCAACAACTCAAATTTAAAAAGTTCTGAATGATTGATAAATAGTTAATAGTCCGATTATGAAACTAGTAATATTAATATACACATTTTTGGCAAGAATTGATTGGCTGGCCAAAATTCTTGATGTAATGTTTTGTATTGTTTTTAATTGATAAACTTTTCAAAGAATGTGGTCTAATTGCTGTTAAAGAATTTGTTTTGTTTTTTTTTCTGTTGATTGTATAAAAGTAATCTTAAAAACACTTGGATGTTTATACATACTCTTTTTCTCTCGATTTCATCATGAGTTCTCTCAGCCAAGAGTGTAGGGTATTAAGTTACCACATGTGGCGTGTATGAGGGCATACACGTCGTCAGGACGGTCGAGTGTAGGGTTTTTAATATTTTAATAACTCGTTTTATTTTTGAGAAATGGCAACACTGCTCAACCGTTAATGTTGTAGCGGAAGGGGTAGTTTATAAAAGATGGTACTTGGCCGAGAGAGCTCAGTTTTGCTGGAAGAAATTGTGGTGACTGTATCTCTGAAGAAGTTAATACAAAGTAAAAGTGTTAGTCTACATTTTGTGAGTTTTATTATAAAGTATTAGTCTACATTAGTGAGTTTTATTACACTAAGCACACGATAATGGTCAAGTAGCACGTCCGTCTCGAGCGCCGTCCAAGCAAAAAGTGAGCGCTGCTGCACCACGCGCCTCCTTTTATAAACTTCCCCCCTGTTGCCGGCTGATGACGTGACTTTTAAGGTGTCGACTCGCCTTCAGTAACCAACAATATACAATGTCTAATTGAAAAAACATTATTATTTTGTTCAACTCTTCCCTAGTCGCTGGATAGATGGCGCTGATCTCGATAAGTTACTGTAAGGTACAAAACGTCACCTCATTTCACTTGGATGTAGTGGTTATTTTCGGAGGCTTATGCAAACGAAAGTGTCAGTCAACGAGCGTATGTGACGTGACGCTGTTGATGTTTGTTATTTTCAAGCGTTTTGACTTTGGCACCTAGTAACGTGGTCATCAGTTCAACGCCATGTACAGAGTTCTTGGAAACTGTTTTTTTTTATTTCTCAAAAAGAAAACTTCTCATTGAAGAAATGGCTTATTCGTCAACTGGCGATTGTGAATCTCGCGACTGCTCGCGAGTTGGCACCTTCTGATGACAGATTTGCCATGTAAAAACAGTTATAATGTAAGATCAGTCTTATCCTTGAAAGAAATATGAAATAATAAAGACACCTAACTAATCATCCCAAAAGCTATATTTAATAACGTGTTAATGTTTAGCACTTACAACCATAGAACGTTGGACAAGAAATATTGCCTATTTTTGAAGCGAATTGCCGTTGGTCACAGATGGGCTTTACAACATGGCTGGTCCAAGCGTTACTGTGTTGGAACGGTATAAGGTCCTTATTGCAATTGTAGGCTATTTATATCACTGAATTATTGTTATTTTTATCACCTTGGTATTGTTTTATAAGAGCAATGACCGTGAGAAGTTTTGGGTACGTTTATAAGGGTGTGAATGTGAAACTTATGAGAAAACTTTTGCACACAAGTCCTTGTTTCAGCAGTGTGATTTGAACAAAGCGTTTTGTTTTATAAGAATTTCTATGTTGATGATGATTTCATTGGAAGTTTATTAACGGTCACCTTTGTTTATAATGCTTTATAACAGCTTAAAGTGACAAATGGCAAGTATCAGTTTACAGTTTCAAGATTAACAAGTTACATTAAATTAAAAATGTATCCGCCATCTTGAACTGATTTTTATCAAACATAACTAAGAACACTCCCGACTAATCACCTTTCAAACAAAAAAAAACAAAATCAAAATCGGTTCATCCGCTCGGGAGCTACGATGCCACAGACAGACGACACACACACACACACACAAACACACACAAACACACAGACACGTCAAACATATAACACCCCGTCGTTTTTGCGTCGGGGTTTAAAAAGGTCTGTGATGAATTTTATTAACTGACTCCTTACTATTATTTTAAAATCGAAAGTTTGTGAGGAAAGATGCGTGGATGTATGTTTGTTAATATCTCTGCAAAAAGCATTGAACGGATTTTAATTAAATTTAGCACACCTAAAGTTTATAACCGGGATTAACACAGGATATTCTTCTCCCGGTAATATGATCCCTTGAGACAATTATCGATATCCACGCAATTAGCAAAGCCATTGGTATAAAGTAGTTCATTGATAAAATAAAACTAACAACTAAACTGTAACTTGATCTGATGGACATATATTATTATGCTATAAGCGAACACTGAAAACTAAAATAATATGTTCAATATTAATTCTAATAAACTTCATTTTACGAAGTACAATCAAATCAGTCATCACTTGCCATTAAAATTTAGTATTGTGTAATTAAAAGCTTTCAAAAAGCCAGTTTTCTTGACATAATCTCCTTATAAAGAATCTCTTCCTTATCAAGTATTCTGGTTGACTGAGTATTTAATAAGAATCTATTGGATTTGTTATTGACAGGACAGACCATATGCGACGTTATTGAGGGCTCTCCAATATGAGGGTGTACGCTAGCCAAGCGTAACGCGGCGGACAAAATACTGCGTGGAAATAACTGGGGACTTCCTGTATACGTATTTTAATCAATTGAACTGGTTTAATAAGGTCGTTGTAAAAAATCTTTATAAGAATAGGTACCCCGAAAACGAAGATATTGGGATCAATTTCGGACCTAATAAGACTTAGAAGACTAGGGTAGATGAAAAACAAAAACTATTTATTCCGTCAGTGAGAATTTAAAAAAATATTTGACCCGTATTTTTTCTTATATTATATAAACCAAAATTGACGAAGATACGACACTTTTAAAATTCTCGATACGTCACGCCTTGGTATAATTTTTCTGATGTCACGGGCCCCCTACTCCCGAGTTTAAATGGGTTTTATCTATGTAAATATTCATTGATTTACAAAAACAAAAAACGTGTCCATTATTGTCTAATACTCTAACTGACGGACTAAATAGATTTGCTATTTTTTGATACTGTCGTCATGACTATTGTTTGATTTACTGTGAGCAAACACGTAGAAATCGAAGACAGATGTCTTCTAGTGCTTCGCACTAGGCCCACGTCGAGGATGGCCGCGGGTGTTGATAGCCTACGGATAGGCGGCCTTGCGTTGCACCCTATATTGTGAGGTTTCTGTCAATCCAGTATATCTCCCTTTTATTAAGAACTAGCTGACCCACGCAACTTCGGCTGCGTCACATAACAGAGTAAAAACTCACAAAGGGAATAAAATTTCCCCCGTTTTTGCAACATTTTGCATTTATGCTCCGCTCCTATTGGTTGTAGCGTGATGTTTTATAGCTTATAACCTTCCTCGATAAATGGCCTATCCAACACAAAATTTTTCAATGCGAACCAGTAGTTCCTGAGATTAGCGCTTTCAACCAAACAAACAAACTCTTCTGCTTTACAACATTAAGTATACATAGATAAGAAAAATACAATGAAGAACACCATTCAAACAGTGATAGAATGTTTTTACGTAGCCAAGATAAAAGGAGTATGTAAGGATCGTAGTAGGAAGCGTTCTTAGGTTTTTACCTACCCCCGTCGGAAAAAGGCATCACTTTATATTTTTTCCATAGGTTGTTTACACAGGTTGTATGCTTAAAGTAACATGCAAAAATATAAATGCAACAGTGCAACAATCATATAAAGGTAAACTCCGCATGCATAAAGAAGTTTTACAATTTATAATATTATTAATCTAATTTTATTCTAATCTAGACATTCTGGATTGACAGAAACCTCACAATATAGGGTGCAACGCAAGGCCGTCTATCCGTAGGCTATCAACACCCGCGGCCATCCTCGACGTGGGTCTAGTGCGAAGAACAAAAAACGACGGTGTGTTATAAGTTTGACATGTCTGTGTGTGTGTGTCTGTCTGTGGCATCGCAGCTCCCGAACGAATGAACCGATTTTGATAAAAATGAGTTAAAGATGGCCGCGCCGCCACAAAATGGCGGATAAAATATTTATTTAACAACTCCCTCAATATGGGTATCAAATGAAAGGGCTTGTAAAATTATGAACCTACGTGTGTCGGGGATGTTTTAAATTTTAATGTAACTTGTTGTAATTTTCATTTTAAATGTAAACACAATAAACCGTAACTCAGGTACATTATTTGTAGCGGTGGTATACAATATGCGGTTCGAATCGCACCCACAAAACGAACCAACTCATATCATAAAACCAGAAGACCATTCAGTTTAATTTCCATGAAAACAGTACAACCAGTTTTTACAACACTATTCGGAAAATATATCTTTTCGGATAATATATCAGTGATATTACGCGGAAACATTTTATGGACGCATTACGTAATGGGGTCCGACGATATTTTATTCTAATACATAAATGTCGGTTGTGGCTAGTTAGTAATGGGTATGTGTGTGGTTCGTAGTTGGATGTGTCGTGGTGATGCCAGTTTTTACCTGGGTGTGTTCTATTTATTCAATTGTTTACTTTTTTCCTCTAATTTTACTCGTTTTTTACTCGTTTTTTGCTCGGTTTTTACACGCTGTTGAAGTCAGTAAATCAGATCTAGGATCTCTAATTACGTTACAATTCGTAAAATGGTCACAAATTGTCAATTAATAATATTATCTACTTCTATGACCATTTATGCCCCCTGATGTTACTTCTCAATGCTCAATGTGAACTTAGGTAGGTATACAGAGATAGGTATGTATACGATAGAAACTTCCTCTCTTACGTCTCCTAAGGTATACAAAACAGGAGAGGAAGTTTTTATAAGTTACTGATTTCCACCAGCACCCAAAAAGGAGTCAGTTTATGTATGTACTGGTTTATGAGGTAAGTAAATAAGTTTAACTGAAATACTAAATAATCCTCATATACCCTTGATCAGAAAGTACACCACCTTTATTTTTGGAGCTCATATTATAATGCAGTAACGACCACATCGAATTACTACAAACTGTCAAAGGAACCACAAATCCTGCCCCGACTGAACTAAAATAGAAGTAAAATCAATAATTATAATAAAAAAAAGGTAAGAATTTTTGAAAAACATTTTGAATAGAACTCAATTTTTTCTTATTTCTCTCGAAAAATAGAATTTTATTTACCCCTCAACGTTGCCATACAATATTAACAAATAACAGAAAAGGAAAAAATAAACTCATGCCGGCCGGGCCTGAAATGTAAAATATTCGTAACTTACCGTTACTTAAAATGTAATTAATCGTTATTGTTTTATTAAATTAATACTTTAGTTTCCGAAGTGCATAATTGAGTCTATTGTTAGTCTGTCTTTGTTATGGGTTTCCGATCAGATAAAGTTTTTAAATAAAACCAAATGAAGTTTAAAAACAGTTATAGATTTTTATTACGCTGGTAACCTTATATTGACAACGACAATGTTTGTTGTTATAATTTGAGTGTGTTTTGTTTTGTGCTAGACTTAAATCTCTTGTAAAGCAAAGAAATTACTCACCTGCTTTTTCCCCGGTGATCTTATTGTTAGAAACGAATAGATTATCTCACTTTGAAGAATAATTGTCTCCCAATATGTGTTAAGTATTTTTAACCAATATACTTTGTTTATTAAATGCCTGGGACAGGTATATTATATACTTTATACACTAGAAAACAGATGAAAGTACTTTAGACGTAGTGACAAAAACAACTTCTTTAAACCCTTCTAACTTTTGTCCAACACTGCTGAGCAATACGCACCATTTTTTATGTTTTTAAGAAAAAAATTACTGTTAAATGACATAGATTTTATATCTGTTCATTTTGGGGTAGGTACAGGCTCATAAATTTTTTGGACAAGTCCTTTCTCCAAAAGATTTTAAACCATAAAATGTTAAGGTTAAGTTCAAAATCGAGAAAATGTGACAGTCTCTTAGTAACTTGATGGGCTAGCGACTATACCATTAAGACTATGAATTACACGAAACAACTATGGCCTGAATTCTTGTCGCGCTGACTACTACGCGACCGGCCGTCAGCACAAGTAAGTATTCAGGCCCGGTCGTTATTGCTGACGCCAGTAATTGCACGAAGGACATCACACCAAAACATCCCTATTCAGTCCTACCGATTTCAAATACGAATTTCATTGCTGTAAAAGTTTTATTTTTAAACCGTTTGTGTGTTTGTCAACCATGCAGTGAGCATCGCTGTTAGTACTTTTGGAAGCACTTTATCAGTGTGCGTTTAGTTTCTCACAACTGATTGCGTTTTGAAGCCATCTCGTGCGTAAACGAGCTTGACGATCAGGGGGTCTAAAATGGCCGCTTTAGCAGAATCGTAAATGAATCACGTTAAAAAATTTAAATTGTTAAAATGTTCTTTGTAACCTTTGTCATAAAGTCCATTTTAAGAATTTTTAATTTTCGTGATTCATTTTATTGAACAAAATTTTAAAATTCTTAAAATGGACTTTATGGTTATGGTAACAAAGACCATTTTAAGAATTTAAATTTTTTAACGTGATTCATTTACGATTCTGCTAAAGCGGCGATTTTAGACCCCCAGTTGGCGGCTTGCTCCGATTTTTGAGCGTAAAAACGTTTTTTTCTTTTTAATTGGATCCGATTAAGATACATTTATGCTGCGTATGTGCTTATAATATGTTACTTGTAACATAAAATCACGCCTGTTATCCCCAATGGGTAAGTTAGGGATGTACCTAAATAGTTCACCCACATTTCATTAGTTTTGTGTTTAAGTCCCATAATAGGACGTGAGCCTATTGCCATCAACCGGGCATATGGCTGCTACTGAGAAATTCTTAGTTGCTAAAACCAAATAACACTTTGCCTGACCTGAATTAAACCCTTCATGTTTGCGACAAGTAAAGAAAACCAGTCCAGTCAGAAAATGTAATTAAATGTCAAGGTTTCTAAAAAGTGATACTTGCGAATTAAAACTTTATTTCCAAGCTTTTTTTTTTCGGATGGTAGATCATCAAATGACTTGTCCCACTCTGGGCGGAGCGGGAGGGAGTGTCAGACTTTTACTGACTGAAACCCATCCATGTTCCGTCCTCGCCCTTTATGTTCCGGGGCCATGGTATCTCTCGAACAGTCCCGCAGCCCCGGAACAGTCTCGCAGTCCCTACCTATCTGGAAATAATCTTCAATTATGATTCCGTTCGTTCACCTCTGTACAATGTAAAAAATCCACATAATACTCTTTTCCATTTTCAGCACCAAGGCGATAAAAATACATCAGCATAATCATCTACACATTATACAACAAAATCCGGTACACCAATAAGTTAAAAATCAAAAACAAAACAAAACAATACCTGACCGACACACAATCCAATAAACCTCGATATCCATATAAAAGCAAATGTGACCCATCAGAATTTTTTTTTTTTTTTTTTTTTTTTTTTTTTTTTTTTATAACTGCCGTACGGATCGATCAAGGGTAGGCTACGTTTGCCGCTGTTGGTCTGTGGATGGGTCACCACCAGATACCGAGTTTCCCCCTGGCTACGGATTTATTCGTCATCATCATCATCATTTCAGCCGAAAGACGTCCACTGCTGGACATGGGCCTCCCCCAAGTGTCGCCACATTGACCGGTTCCGTGCGACTTACATCTAACGGATTCCGGCAACCTTCACCAGGTCATCGGTCCACCTAGTGGGAGGTCTTCCAACGCATCGTCTTCCGGTTCGCGGTCGCCACTCCAGAACTTTTCGGCCCCATCGGCTATCCGTTCTGCGAGCAATGTCACTTAAGTTTGGCAATTCTTCGGGCTACGTCGGTGACCTAGGTTCTCTCGGATTTATTATTTTTATTTTATTTATTCTTTTGTTGTTAAAAAGATAAGAATCTCATACATTAATTCCCAAGTTACTCCAAGGAATTATTATTACAATACTTACTACTTTACTGCCATTTTATACATGTGGAGCAATCCACATGTATCTGCAATTCATCCCAACTATGTTAGGGTCAGCTTCTAAAAGTCTAACTGGATGCAGCTGAATACCAGTATTTTACATGAAGCGACTGCCTATCTGACCTTCACAACCCAGTTTATACTGGGTAATACGATACCACTTGGTAAGAGTGGTTGTCAGACTTTTTGGGCCACTGACTACGTGTAACGACTACCAAAAATGGACAAATGACAGACGGGACCAACAGCTTAACGTGCTTTCCGAGGCACGTAGGAAACACGGTATGTAAGGGTGGTCACCCATCAACAGAACAACCTAGGCAAGCACGGCTTAAGCTAAAGATCGGCCCGAGCAGCTATTATTATTTAGCCACGAGCTCCTGGTATCTGGAATTATTCTCAAAGTAATCCACTGATTAAAACCCAGTACCTACTAAGGTCCATGTTCACCAAAAAGATGACAGTCTGATTATCTAAAACAGCTGTTTAAAACACATTTTTGTATGGTAATATGTCATAGTGGCAGCTGTTTTTAGATAATCAGATCGTCATCTTTTTGGTGAACATGGACCTTACTGGAATGTGGAGATCAGATCGCTTGATCGAGCATCGCTCCACGTAAAATACCTACTGATATTCAGCTGCATCCACTGAGACTTGGAGTCGACCCCAACTGCCGTGGTTGAGCAGATGATGAGTCCTCCTGTGCCAGTTATTTTGCTTCTGACTTGGCATTATTGTCAAATCACAGTGACCTCTATTGCCATAACTATAAAGTTGCTGTTGAGTTGCTTACCAAATAAAAGTTTGTCAAGATGACAATGATCTTTATTCTAATTTTGTTAAGGTTGATGGTGGATTACAGCTAACAAAAGTACTGTAACTGTGAAGATTATAGTATGCTACCATCGGAAATAAATTTTTTAGTCGCCGTCACTGGAATGATTTAGAATATTAGTTTGATAAAATCATTGGTGGGTTGGCATTTGATTGGTTCGCAACATAACCCATACGAAATTCTATCTGAAAATAACTGTGGCTCTTTGTCTATTACATTTCATTCCCTGAATTCGATATTTGGCGGATCTAGGAGGCAGGTCGGATATAGGATACTTTTTGATCCGGTACTGCGTTCTCGTGGAATAATTTTGTGCCTTTGTGTGGAAACGCAGGCACAAGATTATAATTTTAGTAAAAACTGACTATCAAGAATTTGTTTTTTCGAAGGAATTTGAAGCAGTGCTTATTTTTGGCTATGTTGAAGGTACTGCTTCGTTGGTCTAGTGGTCACGACAGCTGAGCTGTCCTGGGTTCGATTCTTGGGTCGGACAAAGTTCCCACTGGCAGCCGTGGAGACTGGATTCGTCCCCGGTTGACGGCACTTAACCTGCACCTTATTACAAGGGACTTAAACATAACTGGCGAAATATGGGTGCTACGAGTATTAGATACACCTCTGACTAACACTTCGGGGATGACAGACAGAATTTTATGTCATACTAGCTGTTGCCCGCGACTTCGTCCGCGTAAACCACCCTTGTCACATAGGGGTATAAAAGTAGCCATCGACTTGTTCTCTAAACTACCAAATATACACAAAAAAAAATGTTAAATCGGTGAAGTCGTTTCGGAGAACTTCGATAACAAACAATGTGACACGAGATTTTTATGTATTAGATAGCTTTGTCTGCGGCTTTGCTCGCGTTGAATTCGGAGTAATTGTAATTAAAAAATGAGAGAATTTCATTGCGCAAAACAAAGAGTAAGTAAAATTCAAGATCCAGCAGACTTTTAAATATAAACATATCTGGGTTTCTCATAAATTAGTTGGTTTCAAAGCAGAACAGAGGAACCTTGCAGAAGTATTGTGTAAAATCTTAAAATTATTGTCTAGGATGGAATTACTATGGCCGATAAGTTATGGAGTCAGGCGTTACTTTGCGGATTTTTGTCTAGCGGTATTAAAACTAAATATTTTACTATGGCCGGTAAATTACGTAACGATACGTAGCTACGAAAACAAACAAAAGTTAAAGAAAAATTAGATTTGTGTTCAGTGAAAACCATGAAAACGACACCCACGAAGGAAAAACGAAAAAAATCCTAGGTGCCTTCTTGGATTTTCATTTTGACCTCATTTTTGTTATCAACGACTCCGAAAACCACGCAAACGACACCCATGACGGAAATATTAAAAAAAAACCCAAGACGGCATCTTGGATTTTTATTTTGACCTCATTTTCGATATCAGCGACCCCAAAAAACATGAAAATGACACACATGACGAAAAATTTAGTTCAACGCCATTTCGATTTTCATTTCGATCTCATTTTTGTAATCAGCGACCTCGAAAACCATGTAAACGACACACGAGATGGAAAAACAAATACTTTTCCTGGGAGCCATCTTGTATTTATCAATAGGAGTACTCTTGTGAGGTTTCGAATGAAATAGTCTTACCAATCTTGTTTCCCCTTACAAACATTTGAGGCCCGTTTCACCCCTTGGAGGGTAAATTTAGAAAAATTATTTCTTATTGCACCCCTAGACTACATAAGGAACCTACTTGCCAAATTTGGAATCAGTAGACCCAGCGGTTTGGGCTGTGCGTTGATTTTTAGAATTTTTCACCCCATTTACCCCTCTTAGGGGTTGAATTTTGAAAAATCTGAAACCCGTTTCTACTCATTTGTCAATAAGAGTACTCTTGTGAAGTTTCGAATGAAATAGTCTAACTTATCTTGTTTCCCCATTCAAACTTTGGAGGCCCGTTTCACCCCTCTTAGGGGTTGAATTTTGAAAAAACCTGATACCTGTTTCTACTCATTTATCAATAGGAGTACTCTTGTGAAGTTTCGAATGAAATAGTCTAACTAATCTTGTTTCCCATACAAACTTTGGACGCCCGTTTCACCCCCTTAGAGGGTGAATTTTGAAAAAAAATTCTTAGTGCACTCCTAAACTACATAAGGAACCTACTTGCCGAATTAAAAATCTGTAGACCCAGCGGTTTGGGCTGTGCGTTGATTTTTAGACTTTGTCACCTCATTTACCCCTCTTAGGGGTTGAATTTTGAAAAAACCTGAAACCAATTTCTACTCATTTATCAATAGGAGTACTCTTGTGAGGTTTCGAATGAAATAGTCTTACCAATCTTGTTTCCCCTTACAAACATTTGAGGCCCGTTTCACCCCTTGGAGGGTAAATTTAGAAAAATTATTTCTTATTGCACCCCTAGACTACATAAGGAACCTACTTGCCAAATTTGGAATCAGTACACCCAGCGGTTTGGGCTGTGCGTTGATTTTTAGAATTTGTCACCCCATTTACCCCTCTTAGGGGTTGAATTTTGAAAAATCTGGAACCCGTTTCTACTCATTTGTCAATAAGAGTACTCTTGTGAAGTTTCGAATGAAATAGTCTAACTTATCTTGTTTCCCCATTCAAATTTTGGAGGCCCGTTTCACCCCTCTTAGGGGTTGAATTTTGAAAAAACCTGGTACCTGTTTCTACTCATTTATCAATAGGAGTACTCTTGTGAAGTTTCGAATGAAGTAGTCTAACCTATCTTGTTTCCCCATACAAACTTTGGAGGCCCGTTTCACCCCTCTTAGGGGTTGAATTTTGAAAAAACCTAAAACCCATTTCTACTCATTTATCAATAGGAGTACTCTTGTGAAGTTTCGAATGAAATAGTCTAACTAATCTTGTTTCCCATACAAACTTTGGACGCCCGTTTCACCCCCTTAGAGGGTGAATTTTGAAATTTTATTTCTTAATGCACTCCTAAACTACATAAGGAACCTACTTGCCGAATTAAAAATCTGTAGACCCAGCGGTTTGGGCTGTGCGTTGATTTTTAGACTTTGTCACCTCATTTACCCCTCTTAGGGGTTGAATTTTGAAAAAACCTGAAACCCATTTCTACTCATTTATCAATAGGAGTACTCTTGTGAAGTTTCGAATGAAATAGTCTAACTAATCTTGTTTCCCCATACAAACTTTGGGGGCCCGTTTCACCCCCTTAGAGGGTGAATTTTGAAAAAAAAATTCTTAGTGCACTCCTAGACCACATAAGGAAGCTACTTGCCGAATTTGAAATCTGTAGACCCAGCGGTTTGGGCTGTGCGTTGATTATTACACTTTGTCACCCCATTTACCCCTCTTAGGGGGTGAATTTTGAAAAAACCTGAAATGATAAATGATAAATGATATTTATTCAGTAAGTAGGTTTTCTCAAACACTTTTACACGTCATGTTTTTAAACTAGATGGGGCCGGTGTTTCGTACCTGACTACTCTGAGAAGAAACAGCCGAAACAAACTCAGAGGTCATAGTCTCTTTTAAAGTCCAGACAATCTTGTTCAACTCACATGAGAACTATGCAGATTAGTGTCTGAGATGGTCTTTTGAAGAAAGAACCATACAGATTTGAGTGGACCTGTCCAATCAGTGCAAGCATTTGTCAGTTATCGTGTAGCTCGACTTTTAACTCAAGGAGCTCAACGAAACGACGAACAATACCAAAGAAAGGACACTTGGGTAGGTCGCTTATAGTACTCAAACTGCCAGACAGTCGTGGGAAAAAAAACAACAAAAAGTGACCCACAAGGTCCTCACATTCACAATAATTAAATTAAATAAATAATAATATTACAATTCAAATTCGAATGTCAATAAAAATACGAAATGTCAAACACACATAAAATAAACAAAAATAAAGTAAGAAATAATAAAATACTGAACTAAGTATTCATGTCAAATCATTCAATGTCACAGTGTATAAAATAAAGGAATAAATAATAAACAAGCGAAGCCCGAAATTTCAACCAATACTTATAGTGAAAGAACATATCTTTGTCTTGCGTTCAACACAGCGACCAACTATTCTTGTCATCTAAATAGTCGTTAATGGAATAGTATGCCTTCGAACAAAGGTTAGATTTTACTTGAGCTTTAAACGCATTGAAAGGCAAGTCCAAAAAGGAAAGGGGTAGCTTGTTATAAAAGCGGATACCGAGCCCCACAAACAAGTCATGCACCTTACGAAGGTGCATGTAGTTTGTGCTTGTTTCTGGTGTTTAAATTGTGAATATCACTGGTTTTGGGGTATAAATGTATATTTTGCCTGATATATAATATGTTGGCTAAGATGAATTGAGATGCCACCGTGAGAATACCAATGTCTTTGAAAAGTTCTCTTAAAGAAACTCTGGATCCTAGTTGGTATATTGCTCTTATAGCTCGTTTTTGTAAGACAAAGACATTTTGTATATCTGCAGCTTTTCCCCACAATAGAATACCATAGGACATAATGCTATGGAAATAACTAAAGTAGACTAGTCGAGCTGTGTCAACGTCAGTGTATTGTCTAACTTTCCTGACTGCGTATGCGGCAGAACTCAGTCTTCCCGACAGGGTTAATATATGTGGGCCCCATTGAAGTTTGGGATCAACTGTTATTCCTAAAAAAATTGCAGAGTCTACAGTTTCAAGCACTTCATCATTTAAACTAATATTGGGACCTAGGTTTCTAACGTTAGGTAAGGCAAATTTTATACATTTAGTTTTCTTGGCATTAAGAACAAGATTATTAGTCGTGAACCAATCCGTAACCATTGATAGTGTGCTGTTTATGTCATCAAAATTTTGTCTATTCCTATCTACTTTAAAGATAAGAGAAGTATCATCTGCAAACCCGTTTCTACTCATTTATCAATAGGAGTACTCTTGTGAAGTTTCGAATAAAATAGTCTAACTAATCTTGTTTCCCCATACAAACTTTGGGGGCCCGTTTCACCCCCTTAGAGGGTGAATTTTGAAAAATCCTTTCTTAGTGCACCCCTACACCAGGAACTTTCATGCCAAATTTGGAATCTGTAGACCTAGCGGTTTGGGCTGTGCGTTGATATATCACCCAGTCAGTCAGTCAGTCAGTCAGTCAGTTTACTATTTTATATATATAGATAACGTGTAACGTTAAATGCGCAAACCCTGAAAATAGTTTTCAATTTTTTAACAGAATTGATGGAAGACGTGTTTAATTGAAATTGAATTGATGAAAAAAGGGGTTGAAAGTTATTTTGGCGGTGATTTGTTTCGAATTTGATATCAACACTCCTTAGGTCCATGTTCACCGAAGAGATAACGGTCTGATTTTCTAAAAACCGCTGTCCCTGTGACATGCTCCCATATAAATATGTGTTTTAAACAGCTGTTTTTAGATACCTAATCAGACTGTCATGTTTTTGATGAACATGGACCTTAGTGCTTTTGATTTAAACTACATGTTATTTTGATAAATGTTTGAAAACTCAATCCTATTTTATTCAAAAAAGTTTGGACTCACATAAAAACTTGGTGCTAATACTCTTTAAAATTGGAATGTCCCGATAGTCACCGTACTATATTAACACCGCATTTGAAGGTTTCTAAGCTTTAAAGAGGTTGTGCACTTTAGGACACGGCCTCATAGGCACGTAGAGTTCGAAATTTGAAATGCCTTATAGTTGTAAGAGGTCCGCAACAGTTTACAGCAGCTGTATCGTGTCGCGGCTCATTTCATACACGTTGATGAGAACTTCAGACCTAGCTGGAGTGTGAGACTGTCATCGAGTGTCTAAGGATGAAGACGTTAGGACGTCGAGAGAAGCTCTTAAAACTGTTTTTGTAAACATGGTAATTTATCCTTATCAAAATAAATACGTTGTTAATCACAAGTATTTAATTTTAAACATAATTATTTTGCCCTTGGATACGTAATTTGATTTCAATGAACATCAGAGATACACCGTTTTAAATAACTCAGCAGCAAAATAATGACCATGTACCGGACGCGCTTTTCATTATGCGGAATGATGTGTGTGATGTGATGTGCTCTTTGACAATTGTATTAGAGGTGCTTACGACCCACTCTCTGTAACCCTGTCTTTCACTTATGTGTCGCAGACGAAGTTGCGCGGGTCAGCTAGTTTATTAATAAAAGTCAAGCCCGCCAAAATTGGTAAACAAACAAACACAAATGGTTGTCGTCTAATTTAAATGTCCTCATACGCGCGGGATAATAATAGTTCTTACCAGTAAATCAAACTGCCAATAAAACTAAAACAGCATTTAATTTTTTTTATGTTTTTTTCTCTCTCAGTATTAGGTCAACTGAATTAAAATCATTTGGGGTGTCTGAGGTTTTGCGCATTTAACGTTACACGTTGTATATATAGATATTGTTGAGTGTTATAAAATAACTGAAGAGTACTTTAATTTATACGAATAGTTAGAAGAAGACGCGGTAGACCTCGCAAGAGATGGCGGGACGAGCTAGACAAAACCAATGGCTAGTGGCCCACATTGGCCCTGGATCAAAGAATTTGGAAGAGGTCTTGGCCCAGCAGTGAGATGACAAAGGCTAATAGTAACAGTAGGTAACTTATTTTACTTACGTTAATTTTTTTTTAACTAAAGTGGCAATGGGCAGGGCACATTGCTCGCAGAACGGATGGCCGACGGGGCAGAAAAGTTCTGTTGTGGTGACGGCGAACCGAAAAACGATGCGTTGGAAGATCTCCCACTAGGTGGCCCGATGTCCTGGTAAAGGTTGCGGGAATCCGTTGGATGCGAGTCGCTGGGGCCGGTCAATGTGGCGACACTTGGTCGAGGTCTCTATCTAGCAGTGGACGACGTGGGCGTCTTTTGGCTGAAATGATTATGATGATGATGATCTTATTTTAAATCGTATAGCCCACACAAAACCGATACAAGCAGGCTATATACCTTCTATGGCAACCCGAATGGCGTAGTGCCAGTGACGCTGCCTTACGTTCTTAGGGTCCTGGGTTCGAATCCCGGTAGGAGCAAATGTTTGTGTAATGAGCATGGACATTTGTTTCCGAGTCATGGATGTTTATATATGTATATAATAAGTATGTATTTACAAACAAAAAAAAGTATATATGTAGAATATCAATCTATCTAGTGTCCACGACACAAGCTTTGCTTAGTGTGGCACTAGGTGGCGCTGTGTGTTAATGTCCAGCGATATTTATTTATTTATTTATGTAGTTTGCCTTAGCATTCGAAACTGACTGTAATATAATTGTATCTATGTTTACCTGCTTATAAAATACGTAGTACGATAAAAATGAGAAAATTGTACGGCAACGTCAGGTGGGAATAGGAAATATTTTTACTTTAATTTAGAATAGGGAAATACCAATTTGTTTGTCGAAGTAGTACACGGTGAAATAGTAGTTACAACTTGTGGAATAACATAAAACAACATCGTGATCAGCAGAATAATTGTTTCTGCTTACCTTTCAAGGAATACATAATAAGCGTCTATCTTTGTCATCTTAAAACGATAGATAGAAGCGGACTTGTCTTTGTAATAATAATAATAAAGTTTATTGTGTCCAAAAGTTATACACAAACAATTTGGGTTTAGAGTCTTCATTTAAGCAGATAGGTAATGCCTGTATTAGAGGACTCCGCTCCTTCACAACAGTAGGTACTTACTTAAAACACAATAAAAACAGTACATGGATGCAGTAAAACAAAATAACAAAATATAATTATATGGACATGAGTGAGTGTGTGCATGAGTGTGTGTGTGTGTTGTTGAGTGTTATGAGTGTTAAAGGATGTGTGGTTACACCACGCCACTACACGTACACTCAGTGTGAGTGTACGTGTAGGTATGAGAGAGTAACTGTGTGTGTGAGCGTGAGCAGGACGTGTACATGTATTAAGTTAGCTTCAATATTTTCATATGTCAGTGGTTTTATCCAGTCAATTAACATTTCTTTACATACATGATAAGATTTTGAATTCTTTATTTATTTTGTTATACAATTGAGCTGAACGTTTACTGAATTGCATAGATCCGAATTTGGTCTTGGTCATAGGTGTTTGAACAATATTATGTTTCCTTCTCCTAGAGTGTATATCCGAGTTATAAGGTAAGGTTTTGTGTTTTTTTTAAATTGTTTGAGTAATGTATAGTTTTCTAACTGACAATACATCACTAAGTTTGTAAAGGTTCTCTGTTGAAAATCTCCTTTGTAACATTTTTTTTCACGGTTTGTAGTGAATTTGTGATACAAGCATTCCTATCAATTGATTTTGGACAGATCCAGACAGAGCCGCGACGCCTTCAGGACTTAAAAAGTTTATTAACTTTATCTCAAATCGGGTGATTTTTTAGGGTTCCGTAACCAAGGGGGCCCTATTACGGTATAAGGTCCATGTTCGCCAAACATATGACGGTCTGATTATCTAAAAACAGCTGTTTAAAACACATTTTTGTACGGGAACATGTCACAGTGACAGCTGTTTTGAGATAATCAGACCGTTATCTTGTCGGTGAACATGGACCTTAGTCTGTCAGCGGACTTTATCTCATGATCCGTAATACTCGTACTCACTTGTTTTCACAGAATGTGTTTTTTATTTGTTGTCTCTCCTACTAAGATGATACGGAACCCATCATTCACGAATTCGATTCTAAAATATAAAATCAAGAAAACAGTTTTAATGTCTTTATTTAAAAGAGAGAGCAGTTTTTTTCCTTTTTCTAATGACAGACATTTACAAAATCGTTCAGATATTGTTTTAGTGCGTGCCGTACTAAGTTAATATTCAAATAAACGGTTTGATGATTTAGACCAAAATAGAACCTATGTTTCAAAATATTCGAACGTAGGTTTTTGTGTATACGACCCATTAGAATAATGTATACTTGATGGCAATTTGACTTTCACTTGTCATTCTGATAAAATAATGATCCCTATATTACTTCTGACATATTGTTTTTGATTGTTTAATTTACAACCTACGCACTAAACTTAAACTTACTAAATGTCAAAAAACGGATTTTAATTTTTCATGAACTGGGAATAGATACTACAAACTATACCTTCAGAAAATAACTGAAAAGAAAAAGAAAGAAAGAAAGAAAGTGAAAGAAATATGTCAGAATTATTAACGAGCAGTTCTCGAAACGAACAGTCATCCTGGTCACAAACAAACGTATAATAAAATCTTAACACTTTTTTCGTAGTTCATAAAGTTCCGGAATCGAGTATCAACCCCCAAAGTCGTGTATAAGACTCCAGCGGTGTTGAAGTTAAAACTCCTTGTATCAAGCCGGCCTAGCACGAAACCGACGACGAAACTTCGCCCATCTTCACCGAGTTTAATACGAGTTTACTCTTCGGACGTTATCGTTATAAAATCGAAGACGTGCTTTACTTTCTTTACGGTATACACTCAAAAAAATTCTATTAAACTATCTAACTAACCCAAAAATGACTCGACTGTCCTGAAATCACAATCCAAATGGAACATTTAGCAAACCGACTGTTAGCAAAAAACAACACTAGGTTTTATGATTAACAAGAACAAACCCGTTCAATTAAAGTCATTTGAACAGTAGCAGCCAATCAACAATAATAACAACCGGTACTAATTATGTTACATTTAATGACAACAATAAAAATACAAATAGCCGTCGGGCCATTCAGACGAAAATTGACTAAACATGGCACGTGGTGCCCGCTCTTGGAGGGAAATGGCTGTGAGGATACAAAACATTTGATATCGTCCCTCCCCTCACCCTCGGAGCCTTTAACGGCGTGTACAGTTCAGTCGTACGGGACGCTCCGATGAGAGCGGCTGCCTGGTCCGAGAACACGGTCGTCACGAACTTTCTGTTACGTCACACGTACGGCTCGAGGGTGAAATTCTGATCGTAGATAATAGTGTCCCTTCCGAGGGTAATACATAAATTGGTTCTGTGGGATGGTGTTTCTATAAAAGTGCGATGGTGCGTTGTCGAGGTGTAAAGCGAGTGACCATCATGCATGCCTGCACCACCCTACTGTGGTTGGTCACCTGTTTCAACGGTAAGTTTTGGACCCAGGGTCAAACTGTACAAAAAGGGGTTGCGGGGTAATTTGATGCGGTTCGGTGGTCTCGACCGTTACGAAGTTTTAACCTTATTATTCTATTTTGGAACAGTTTCCGTATGCCGAATGATGTTGCCATTTTAAACGTACGTTTCGTAATTTCATTGTTTTTTCGATATTTCGCTGAGGGAATTTTAAACTCGTTCAGTTGTTAATTCGATAAAAACGTCGGGCCTTCTGAATAATCGTTGGACCGGATATGTTTTCAGAGTTATGTGAATTCAATGATCGTCCAAAGCATGGAAAATTAAATTCTGTTTGCAGTATATCGTTTTACATGAAAGGTTTATGTTCGTTTACCCTGTAATTGAAAACTTGTTTATCGAGCTTTTCATTTGATGGCTGTCTTTTATGGGTCGTTTCGTGTACGTATAATTTAGTTTATTGAATTTAGTATGATGTAATGATTGTAAATTTTATGGACAGCTATTAGAGAGCTCTTATAAAACAATTATAACGACTATAAAACTCATTAGAATTTCAATTCAGACTTAATTTTTTTCTTGATTGAAAATTGTTCGAATTTATAAATCATTTATTTATTTTAGACATAACGTGAAGTTTGTTGCAATAACCTTAGTATTTAGATTTATTACAAAGTTTAGTATGTTCGACTTAAGTAAAACGACTGCGAACCTTAATTTGAACTTCAGTCTTTATGTCTTTATCGATGATTTGACTGCCTCCATCTCCATTTTTGAAGAAGTCATTTAAAAGTGATCAGTCTCAAATGGCTAATTTTCACTGAAATAACTTGCAGATTAAGGAGTTAGTCAAATTACGAATTTTATGATAGCAATTGATTTAAAAAATGAGCTTTGAGCTTTTCGACGAAAACTAACTTAGGGCCTAATAGTGACGGCAGCCTAAAATGTTTTGAAAAGGGAAAAGAAATATCATTTGTTTATAAAAAGTATTATGGTAAAAGATTTTTCATTAAAAAGAACGGTGAATTAGCGTTGTAGAAAGTAAAGCCTTATTATTTATCTTGAAATTAAGATTTTTAGGCTTGCGTTGTTCTCATGGATTTTCACAGAAGTGGTCCACCGTTATTTGTTTTGTTGTTTGTTTTATGAGTGCTTACTAATATACCTACTCGTAAATTTTACTAACAGCTTTTGATTCACGGATACTCGAATAAAGAGAAATTCTATTCTATTCATTTTATTGAAGCATTTCTTATGTTTCTTGTTAAGTTACTGACTGCTACACCTTGTCGTTTTGCCTACTTTGTTCTTAGTACTGCAAGGACATGCATAGTTGCATATTTTTAATAGTGTCTGTTAGGGACAAAAGTACAACTTAATAATACGCGTACAAAATGATTAGTCAATATTATTGATACATGTTTTATATTGAATAAATTGAAATAGACCACTATTATCAAAATAAAGAAATTTATACCACTTACGTAATTATTTATATCTTGTGCTCGTAATCTAATATAATAATAGCACTCAGACAAAATTGGATACGATAGAATTCAACTTAAAATATGAACGAATAGATATAATGTGTAATTATTTCTGTTTTATACAGGGTGTAACTCGACCCATGTCGAAGCCGTTTGGCACTTAGGTATACTCTCCGTCATAGCGTATTTTTTTATTTTTCTGGACCTGGGAATCTTCTTGCTACGGTGATACCAGAAGTAATAGTTCCAACTTTTTGACAAGTGTCTTTTAAACATTTATATTTTGTTATTACTCTTCTTTATCCCGCCATGATCCCTGTACTATTCAATGTATAGTATCCGTCAACGCAATGATTTGAGTGCGTTTTATTGAGTCCTACCGCAAACGGTAATTTTTCACCCAAAGAAGAAAGTCGTTTCTCAGCAATCATTTTTGCGTAGAGTGACTAAGTTTGATGTACAGAATGCTAGGTTGACAACTTCGTGAACGGTCCGTTTACATCTTTTATTCAATTTATTAAAATGGTAGTAGAATAAGCAACCTATAATGGCCACCTAAGGTGGATGGGAGAAGACCTCGTGGTCTGACCAAATCCGCACCGCCTTTGGCTCCACAGTCCACAGCGCCCTTCACACAGCCAGAGACAGAAGCAGACGGAGAAAGATCATCCGAAAGAAGGAGACACCAAATGGAGGTCTTGACCCTCAGCATCGAGGAATACGACGCAAGGAGGAGTAGAATAAGATTATGAGACATAAATAGCTAACATAAATCTACTAACCCCAAAATAATTTAGTACAGAGCATGAGTAAGATGGGAATGACGATTTTAAACCTTAGGATTTATTATATTGTGAAAAATAACCATTTGTACTCCCAAATTGAAGGAAGTTACCAGTGAACTTGAGACTTCGCTTGAAGTTTCACAATATTTCGTTCTGAATAACCAAATGTAGAATAAAAAAAAACGAATAGAGTAGAAAATCATCGAAACCTTCCTAGTCTTTGCTGAAAGTAATATAATTTCAAGTATAAAGAAATATAACCAACGAAATAAGTACCTACTTCGTGAAAAACATAAAATAAAATTCAGACGAAGCACTAGCTCGCCAGTTTTTATTTTTAATTTCGCTGATATTAAATTGTAACTTCCACTATATTAAATATTATTTACTTCGATATTGCTCTCGAGTTTCACTTTAAATATTCATGTTTTTTAACAATAAACATCAAGGATATTGAAATTGAGCGCTCGGAAACTCTAAAGAGCTCGGCCATTACCTCTCCTTCGTTGTTCTCTTTGAAATTAGTTGGCAACTTATTTTTTCCCTGTGAAATTGATACGATCTTGAAAAGGAAAAAAGCGATCTCGTTTTCGAATTTCTGGAAATATTTTGAATAGAGTTGTGAGTTTTTAAATATTGAAAAGTCAGGCAATCTTGTTTTTTAATCAATTGTATTGAATACACTTTCCATATTATCAGTTTATTCATCTCATCGCTTCGGAGCCAAAGATTTTCATTTTGGAATTTATGATTTGTAATAAATTATTAACTTACTTGTAAGATACTAACTGAAACATCACTGAGTTTTTTCAGATCTTGTTTAATGCATCTAGATTTAACTTTAGTGTATGTTACAATGTTAGCTAAATTATATTATTTTCCACTGTCCTTTAACCTTGATAAGTACTTAAAGTATTACTATGTCGGTTATTCCTACAGTTACTCATTTCTAATTAAGATCCCTCTTACCTACACTGTCCCTTATACTATTATGTACCGTATAAATATATAGTAACTACTTCCTTATCTAAAACAAGAGGAAAATACGTTCAGAAACTATCAAAAACAAAAGGCATAATAAATCCTTTAATTTTAACTCCACCGTTTGAACAAGTGATTTATAGTTCAGCGCACCGGACGTTCTTTGGCCAACGTCCTTTGCCACCCCATACAAACATATATCGTTCTGCGTTAATCGTATCGAACGTGCATTAAGCTGACCGACGATCAGCTTAAACCTCTATCTTCTTTCATTGGAATTTAACATGACTCCTGTAATTTTTGGAGAATTAGGAGTTGTACCTATAATAGTACATCCGCATTTTGCTGGTTATTTTTATTGCCATCAATCGGGCATAAATTAATATACTCCGTGATTGCTATTGAAAAATTTCACTTTGGCATTGAAATCTAGACATGCGACCTATAATTAATTAATTATATATAATTAATTTATCAACTATATATTTAATCCTCGTTGATCTATAGATCAACGAGGATTAAATATGTAGTTGATTCTCTGCTAAAGCGATGTAATGTCGTTTTAACGTCTTCATTGACTCTCTGACTAATTAAAGTAGATGTAAGCTTGACTTCGTCTATCACTTAGTTTTTAATTATTATTTTATTTAATTGAATTAGGCAATCGTCCCTAAATGTCTCACCACTCCAAACCAACATAATATTATAATTTCTAACTCGCCTATCGATTGATTACAATAAGCCTTCTGTTGTAGGAACTCTACGGTTTAAACGATTATTTATGTACAGTTTCGAGCACATATTTCTTATAATGCACTATCTCCGGTTTATAAGACATTTGTGGGGTCAATCTTATCGTATGTGCCTTATGTTAAGACGATGATCATCTTACGACTCGCCATAAAGATTGGAAGACCCCAGATTAAGTTCGCTTCATTGACTCCCTGCCTAATTGATGTAAGTGTCGCTTTAACTTCTTGTTGGACTATCGAGGGACTGTATTAAACTTTTTATCTTAAACGAACTGGGTAAGGATTGTTTTTGATTGTGTGGTTGTTTTGGATTCTGGGTTTTTTGTGTTTTTTGGTAGTTTATAGTGTCTTCCCATAGTGTAACATCGCGTCTGTTTTTAATGCAGGGTTAGTAAGCAACACCTCTACCTAATTTTGTCAAAGCTAAAGAATTATGTTTCATTTACTTTTATTGTTTGATTTAAAGATGATCCAAACATGAAACCTCATTCATCACTTTCCACCAGAAGTGATCGGGGTCAAGATCTGGCCTATTTTGCAGTAAAAAATGCTTTATGAAAAATTACAGATTCAATATCTTTGCCTGTCACCCAAAGTTTACTGTTAATTTTGTCAAATTTGAAACAAAATAGTCGCGCTTTAAAATAGTCAAGATCTGTTCCTAATTTCATTTTATGCGAAATGTGATTTGTCTATAATTGTTCCCTATTTTTCGAGTGACAAAAATTACTCAACTTCGTTCTCAGTAAAACAGATTGCGAGGATTTAATTTCCAGTTTTTAGAGACCGTTTTATCAAACTGGTAGCGTCACAGATTAAGATAAATCAAATGATGTCTCGTTAGTCCAAATTGATTTAGTAGAAAATTAGATAAAAATTGGTTTACTTCGACGACCTTTTTATAATATTATGCTCATATTTTCATACTCCCAATAAATAACTTTATTAAGGTAAATTGAAATTCAATTTTGAGAGACAGAGTAATATGTATTGAAATTTGTAAGCATCATTATATCGAACTTCGATGAATTCGAGCTTTTATCGAACGTGTAGGTATGTATTTTAAGGAATTCTTCGAAATATTTTATACAACACTAGCGACCCACCCGGCTTTGTATACTTGTCACAACTTGACAAAAAATGCAGATTTCTTTTAGAATGAATTCTCTAAACGATTGCATCAAATACTTACCACTACTACTACAGTTTTTCAGAACAACGCAACAGACTTAGTACAAAATAATACGGATAGTGATTTTAATACTAAACAAGCAAAAGTAACTGGCTTCATGTTTGAAGGAATCCTGCGAAAAGTGCCATACTACATGTTGAAAAACGTTGATACATTTTCTCGAAAATCCTCTATAATTTTCGTCTCGTCCTCTACTTATCTGATCTCGTAAATCACTTCAGTGGGTTATAAAAAAAAGAATCTACACTTAATTTCTTCAGTAGATATATCTCACTACTTCACTGAGATTTACGGCTAATAAAATAACTTGACTGCCTCTTGCTGTAACTTTTTATTATAATAATGTTTGAAGTTTCATTTGCTGTCGGTAGGTAGTTACTTTTTATTTTCGGAAACTTTTTACTGGAAAAATGTGGGTGTGCCATTAGGGATACCTCTGACTTACCCTTTGGAAATTACAAGCGTGATGATGGTTTACGAATAAATATACTTATAAAATAAATAAAACTAAAAAATTCTTTTATTTCATGTATTAATAGTTTCAAATGTATATTGATTCAAACTTTGATTTGATTTTGATTTTATTGTACATTACTTAATTTTTATATAACGATAATAGTATTGTATCAATTGATTTTAATTTTTTTTTTATCATACTTAGTGGTTCTTTTTTATTGTAAGTTTACTAAATTGAGACATCATGAGGTTTTCATGTAGGTTAATTTAAAATTTAACGTTTTAAATCAACGATTTTCTTGGCCCATGTTCACCAAAAAGAAGACGGCCTGATTATCGAAAAACAGCTGTTTAAAACACATTTTTGAATGGGAACATGTCACAGTGACAGCTGTTTTTAGATAATCAGACCGTTATCTTTTCGGTGAACATGGACCTTAACAGTTTATTTTTTTACGATGTTCTTCAATAACCGGTTACTGTAAATTAGTGTAAACATTAAATATGCAAAATCACGCGACTGAATTTTTACATAAAAACACAACTCGATTTTTATGCATTAAAAAAACTCGTTACATTTGTATGTATGAAAATATATTCAGTTGTGCGATTGTGGACATAAAATAGTTTTTTTGCATATTATATTGCATAATTTAACAACATGATGTTTTTCAGTCATTTTAATTTAACTGAACTGCTTATGGTACTATCATAGTATTTTTTTAATTCCATCTAAAAGAACATGAACGCCAAGAACGCATTCTACAAATGCAACGAACGTGCAATGCCAGTGTCGATTTTATTTCCTGTTATAATGCTCTTGAACTCCATTAAGATGATCGATCGTGTTCTATTTTATGGTGAACCATATAACATGAGCTATCTGCCAGTAAAAGTTTCGTCAAAATCGGTCAAGCTGTTTCAGACATTAGCTGGAACAAAGAGACAGAGTGACAGATTTTTGAAAGTGTATTTTTTTTATATGTACTATATAAATGAATGAATAAAAATATGAGTGAAGATGAATTCAGTAAAAAACCGTTATAATATTTTAATTATCGACAGCCACTTCAGTTTTATTTATTTGTATTGAGTAGGTATAGATAAAACCTAACCCCTTAAATCGTTATTACGTATTATGAACTACATGCTCAATTTTTTTAATGAACTATTTCCATTAATAATATTATGTATATTAAAGTGGTTCTTAGAACAGCCAGTAAAGTTACAATCATATGCTTAGCAAGCTCAAAGAAACGTTAAACGATTGTTATTTTAAATAATGGGTTTCTTTTACGATGGTCAGTATTTTTTTAGTACCAATCCAGTATTCTTTAGATTTTCCATAGAGTTTAGCTACCCCTGCTTTTTACTAGAGTTAATGTTCGTTGCCTTTTTATAGACGCATTTCTACTATGCAGAATAGTTTAATTGAGTGATGTATTTCATTTATTCGTTAATCAACCCGAAGTGAATCTCAGAATATTGTTGGCAAGAGTTGTTTTACGAAATGTTATTTGATTGATAATGGTGTCGATTCTGTTGTGCACAAACTAAACTTAATTTAGGCTATTACTATCTTTTTCTCACTAATAAAACGAGAAAGAGACGGACGTAATTTAGAGCTGTGAAATTTAATTTGAACTAATATTTCCATACAAATGAAGGGTGCACGTAAAAACATGTCGACTAAAAACACGGTGAAGCGAAAGGCATAAACTAGTTTGACATTTCTAACTTAGTGCATAGGTATAGCCATCCTTTTCTCGCACTACCTTTTAGTAAAAGATAGCAATAGTCTAAATTAAGTTTAGTTTGTGCACAACAGAATCGACCCCAATATCGTTTTTTTTATCCTTTTCTGCATGAAGATAGCTTAACTTCACACCTGCTATCAATGAAGAGCCAGCCAGTGGTCTACCTTACAGTATAGGGGTTCGCCGGTTATAGAGGGTGGTCCTATTGCAATCAACAGAGCACAAATCCAACTCACACATACATATTTACAACCATTTCCATCTTGATATACCGCCTCTACCCGTATCAATCATAAAATTTGCCCCAGAAACCGTAATTCAACCCTAAAAAATGACAATACCGACAAAAACCGTAACATGAATAATCGAAAATCCTATAAAATTGGAAGGTTAAGTATCTATCAGTCGGTAGGTATACAGCGCCATTTTGTGAATAAAATATTAGTCGGCCAGGGTTCTAAACGAGCGTCGTCCAAATCGGGTCCCATCGATCAAAGAAATCACATCTCATCTATAATGTACCGCAGAGTACCGCGTAACAGTTAAATCATTGTGGAAACATACTGCTGGGTCGGTAGCGGTGTAATCGTTGTTCATTTTACATAACACACCATGAAGGTTTTTATTAGCCCAGTTCAAAAACCACTGTGATGTTTGCCACCAGGCAAAAACGGCCTGGTGTTATGTTGTAAGTTTGACGTGTCTGTGTGTGTGTCTGTCTGTGGCATCGTAGCTCCCGAACGGATGAACCCATTTTGATTTTGTTTTGTAAGGTGAATTAGTCGGGAGTGTTCTTAGCTATGATTGATAAAAAGCAGTCCAAGATGGCCGCCACGACAAAATGGCGGATTACATTTTTTTTCACAAATCCCTAATTATTAATCTAACTTGTTATTCGAGACTAGCTGATGCCCGCGGCTGCGCCCGTGTGTGTTCAGTTCTTATCCCACAGGATCGTACTACAGCGGGGATAGAAAGTATTCTAAATTATCCAGATTGTAAACTATGTGTGTGACAATTTTCATTCAAATACAGTCATTAGTTTTTGCGTGCAAGAGTTAATAGTAAGATAAGTAAGATAAAGGGCAACTGGTTTTTCCGATGACACTAAACTCTCAGCTGTGTTTTTGTTTGATGTGCGGCAGCACATAGTTACATTGTTGTCATAAAGTTGCTGCTTAGAGAATAATTCAAGCCCAAGTTTGTCTAGTTTGAGAACCTTGAAAATCCTCAAGTTATTTTACCAAAAACTATCTTAAAGTTTTACGTACCTACTAAAACAATTTCTAGTCTTCTGCATGGTACTGACAAATTCGTCCGTAAACTTAAGGCGTTCTGGTGTAAAGGATTACTGAATAACTACGGTTGGAGAAGACTTACCTTTAAACAAAGCTACTTTTAAACATTAGAATTGAAAAGGTAACTTCTTGTTTATTTTGTTTCAACATAAAAATATCGGCATAATTTTCACAGATTTATTTGGCTTACCGATCCAGGGGGGATTCGATCACCCGATGACCTGGTGAACGTTGCGGGAATCCGTTGGATGCGAGTCGCACAGGACTGGTCATTGTGGCGACACTCGGGGGAGGCCTATATCCTGCTGTGGACGTCTTTCGACTGGAATGATGATGATGATGATGATTTGGCTCACCAACAATAGAATAATAATTTAATACTGCAAAGATATGAGATACAAATCCAATAGATTCATTTATAAACCTGGGGCCTAATTCTGCTATTTTAATAAATTCGTCACTCCAACACGATTCCATTCTCATCCCATTGTCATTTTGCTTAAAGTTCGTAATCTGCTAAATTCACAATGGTCGGTCAATGATCTCGTAATAAAATTGTGTTTTAATGGCATTGTCGTATTGTCATTATTATAAAACCCTTAGTACAAATGGTTTTCGAAATCTACTTCTAAATGCGAACATTTATTCATGCCAGATTTGATGTACGAGATTAATATTCTATGACATTTCTTTCAATGGAGTGTCAGTGGTTGTTCATTGAGAAGTCATAATGGCGCCATTATGATAGTAGAATTAACAAACTTGTCAAAATTTGACAGAACTTGATCATTATGAAATCAATGATCGAATACTCTGACACTATTGTAATAGCAGAATCGAGGCCCTGCTACATCATGCACTACTCATTTGTCTAGAAATAGTACATTGTAATACAAGGGGCTAAAATGACCCATTATAGACGAGGTAGTAAATAGGAACCGAGTCATAATTAGCGCATGATGGGATTTTTTTTTCACTACGATTGCGAGAAAATAAAATAACCGTATCTAATATGATAGTTTATTTTATTAAAAATTAAATGTACAATTTGTACTGTTATTCAAATTTAATGAGATGTTTTTTCCCAGCAGCATAATTTCAGTTCTCTGTGAAGACGAATATAATATTATGTCGTATAATTTTTGAGTAAAGTTACTTAGTTTGACGTAAGTACAGAATGCTTGGTTAATGGCTTCGTGATGAGGTGGTTTACACCCTGTAGAACCTTACAAGTGCGAAAAGCAAAAACGTGTCCGCTCTCGCTTCGCTCGCCGTATGTTTCCACATTTTCTGATCTGCCACCGTCAGTATTCCGTGTAATGTCACTTTGTTTATAGTAATAAATTCAATACCACTATACATTATAATTTTATGTGGCATACGCACGCTATGAAGCAGTCTTATAAAGAATATTACAGCTTTATAATCAGCGGTAATGGTTGTGTTAAATATGTAAGGTATTAATATGGCCATAGCCGTGTAATTTGCATATAAAATATTTTTTTGATAAGGTGTATTCTTCATATACTGTTGTATGAGTATGCTGCGGTTGTGACCATATTAATTTGTTAATTATTAATTCTGGATTATGAAAATAATATTTAAAGCGTTATTTGTATAATACGTGCTAATTAATCTGTTTAATCAGTATTAATTACGATTTATCAGAAACAAGCTTGCTAGTTATGAATAGTAAACAAACTTTTTGAAATTAATGAGTTATTCATGGAAATAAAATTAAAACTTGAATCGTCATCATTTACTATGGTTCATTAAATTGCTTTTTAACCGACTTCCAAAAAGGAGGAGGTTCTCTATTCGACTGTATGTATTTTTTTTTTTTTTATGTATGTTCACCGATTACTCGAAGACGCCTGAACTGATTTGAAAAATTCTTTTTTTGTTTGAAAGGGTATACTTCCAAGTTGGTCCCATAGAAATATTGTCATGATCTTATCACGAACTTCGGAGATATGGAACGGAACTCCTCAATAAATGATAGCAAATGGACTGGGATTGCTGAAATCTATTGTCTGTCTATTGTTTACACCAGTTCATAACATAACATCACGCCACCGCACCGGTACGCTGTGAAGGGGTAAGCACAAGTGAACCACTAAAAAGTGAAAAATAAAAACTTTTTTGCAAAAAAATAGAACCGACTTCAAAAAAGTGAAAAATAACTTTAGCTTCAGAAGTCGGTGACAAAAAAAAACTTAATAAATCAATCAAACAATGGTCACCGAGTTCTGAAGCTAAAGTTATTTTTCACTTTTTTGAAGTCGGTTCTATTTTTTTGCAAAAAAGTTTTTGAGTTTCTGATTCCTTGAAACTCTTAATTTAAATTACTGAAGCTTATGAAGTAATTCAAGAATGGAATTGGTCTATTAAACGATCCTTACATATTTGTTTCGTAGAGAGCTCGTGGCTAAGTAATAACAGCCGCTCGGGCTGATCTATAGGTTAAGCCGTGCTTGCCTAGGTTGGTCTGTGGATGGGTGACCCTTACATACCGAGTTTCCTCCGTGCCTCGGAAAGCACGTTAAGCTGTTGGTCCCGGCTGTCATTTGTCCATGTTACAGGTAGTCAGTGACCCAAACAGTCTGACAACCAGTCTAATCAAGTGGTATTACCCAGTATTAACTGGGTTGTGAAGGTCAGATAGGCAGTCCCTCCATGTAAAATACTGGTATTCAGTTGCATCCGGTTAGACTGGAAGCCGACCCCAACATAGTTGGGATAAGGCTGGCAGATGATGACATATTTGTATCGCTTCGCTTACAATCATACATCTTAATTAATACACACTCGAACGCCGTCTTTGGCGCGTAAATATCTCTCTTGAAACAAAGACTCACTAGCAAGCAACAAAAACTTTGGTGACCCATCAAAACAATAAACTATAATAAACATCATCATCATGTTTCTGTTTTTGCCCCATGTTACGTGGTGTCGGCGTAATTCAGCTTTTTTCTTACTTTCTCCACTGTCAACCGTCATGTGCTTTATCATTTACTCCTTTTTAACCGACTTAGAAAAAAGAGGATATTTTTTTTTCATGTCATTCCCCACACAATTCTCAAAATAATAAAGTTAAGGGGCCGGTGGAGCATGCGTCTTTCATACAAACGTAACACCAAAATTATTTGTAAATCAAACATATTCTTAAAGTAGTGTGTATTTATTTCGATTGGATTACAGACTATCTATGTTCCCAATTATAAATTTTAAAAGAACAATCATATAAAGACGAGATATGAGGAATTTAAAATTTCTATAGAAATCATTATATTGTTTAAATCAGTGTCAATTCAAAATGTATATTTGGGAACCTAGATATTCTGTAATCCAATTGAAATAAATACACACTACCTTAAGAATATGTTTGGTTTAAATATTATTTTGGTATAACGTTTGTATGAACTACGCTTACTCCGCAGGCCTCATAACACTGAGTTTGAACAATCTTTATGTTTCAAATTTTAGGAAAGTCATGATTTGAATTGAATATACCATAAAATTAAGTCACTCAAGAATTGAATTGAAGAGTCTATGCAGTATGAAACTGTCATGTTGTCCCAAAATTAAACGTAACCGTTTGAACCCCCCTTAAAGTTGGTTTTAGGGTTCCGTACCAAAAGGGTAAACAACGGGACTCTAATACTAAACCTCTTATGTCCGTCCGTCTGTCTGTCAGCGAACTGTATCTCATGATCTGTCATAGGCAGGCAGTTGAAGTTTTAACAGAATATGTCTTTCTGTTTCCACTATAACATCAAATAGTAAAAATACATTTTAGTTATATAAAAAGGGGCTCACTACTACTATACTACGGAACCTTTAATGCGTAAGTCCGACTCGCACTTAGCCGATTTTTTTCTGAAAGCACCCAGTTTCAATTTACACAGACTTACTTAAAAACACAAAATACTCGTAATTATTTATACTAAAAGCCAACGTATGCCTGCAAAACTTTCCTACTTCGCCACATACAATTACTTCCAACACTGACCGTCGTGACACGGCATTACTGCTAACTAATGACCTCTACGTTTGAGGTCACTCCTTAAAATATATGCCCCTATTCTCAGATTTCGGTAGAATCGATTGCGGACGAAATAATTGAACCAATTTTGGCTAAGATCCATCATTTTGGGTGGTCCGAAACGAACTCCGACCTACGGAACAAGTTTCAGGAAATAGATACTTTCTAAGTAATTTATTTTGAATAGCCACCTTTAATCGTTATAATAAACTAATTACTGAAATTCGGGGTGGGATATTGTGTTACCTAATTGTTTTGGAGTTGTAAATGTAATATGGAAAACAGGATGGCAACCAATCGTTTATCCTCTAAAATGAAAGTTCGCGATTACATTCGGAAGAAGCTGGCAGTTTCGTCACAACGGTAATATTTTCCCAATTGTCTGTCTTTTTATTTTAGTATATCCGTGCAAAGCTCTATTTACTTTAACTTTAATATAATATATATTTATAGCATTTTATATATCCTTGTAGTTTATCGTAGTTTTAATAAAATTATTCGTGAAGTTTCAGGAATGACACCTACCACTGCTTGTCTCTGCATCACCTAAAGGTTGACTGGTAGAGAATGCCTTTGGCATTAAGTCCGCCTCTGTACTTTGTGCTTGAAGTGTTGAATAATAAATAAATAATATGTAGTAAAATATGTAGATGATAATACATGATGAATATTTTTGAGAAGTATCTGAAAGATACCTATATTCCTACATTCCTATTTTTATATAAAATAAAATACAAATAAAATATAAATACAAATAAAAGACGTCACAGACGTCACGCGGTTTCACCCGCATAGTTCCCGTTCCCTTGGACAACGGGGATAAAATGTAACCTATGTTACTCAGGGTGAATGTAGCTCTCCAATGGCAAAAGAATTTTTGAAATCGGCACAGTAGTTTTTGAGTTTATTCATTACAAACAGACACACACACAAAAATACAAATTTTTCTTCTTTATAATATTAGTGCAGATTGATGAAACGGTGTTTGCATTTGAATCATTCATCTGAATTTGTGGTTTATTGATTACTAGCTGCTGGCCGCGACGTCGTCTGCGTGAAGGCTCTACACCTAACAGCACTAAAAATACATAAGATACCGGTGCTCCTCCCCCGTAGGTGATAGCGTGATAATATGTAGCCTATATGTTGACCTGACCTCTTAGTAATATTCATGCAAAATTTGAAGTAAATCCATGTAGTACTTTTTGAGTTTAGCCCGGACATACATAAAGACAAACAGACAAAAATTCTAAAAACAATATTTTTGACTTCGATATTGATTGTAAATCACGCCCAAGTATTCGTTTTAAAAAATATTTAATGTACAGTTGACTTTCCTACGATTTTATTATAATGTGTATAATATAAAAATACATAAACTCACGTCTATTTTCCAAAGGGTTGTGCATTGATCCTTTATTATTTATTTAGCATTGTTCATGTTCATATAATTATCTGGTAATTTATACACGCGCCATCAAATAGCGTATTTTTTTTTAACCCGACTACGGCAATGTCAAAAGGAAAGGTTATGAATTTAGCATTCTATGTATGTATGTATTTAAGAATGTTCCTCCTTAGCGCCTAAACTTTCACCCGATTTAAATGAATTAGTCGTCAATCGGTTCGTTATTATGGCCCTGGTAATAAGATATGCTATATTTTAGCTGACCTCAATAGGAGGAATATGGTAGAGGACAAAAAAATAAGAGCAATGAATCCGGGTCACTTAAAGAATCCTAAAAATCTCGGAAACTAAAAATGCTAGGTTAATGCAATAAATTGTATTTAATAGACAATGTAATACTCCTTAAATGAAGGTATTAAAACTTCTTAGTTATTGTAAAGTTATATCATAAAAAAATCAAGGGCCACTTTCGAAGATGGAACTACGAAATTACAGCATTTGGTTTTGCTTTTGTTTGTAATCTGTCATTTATGTGGGTACATAAACCATGTTGATAGTGCTCTATATTCATTATTCAAGCTGAAATTATGTCGCTTACGCCTGAAGAATGCACCAGAATACTTACAATGCTGGAAACCGGCCGGAGTCAGCGCGATACAGCCAGGACTGTCGGTGTGTCGCTGTCAACAGTACAAAGAGTTCTCCGACGTTACGAAGAAACTGGTTCTAACCTACGCAGACCAGGAACGGGCAGAACCAGGTGTACCACAGCACGAGAAGACCGATACTTGGTGAACACCATGCTTCGAAATCGCTTTCTCACAGGAACTGAACTCACAAATCAGTTTCGACGCCTCGGAGGAAGTAACCCAAGTGCATGGACAGTAAGACGTCGGCTTGCTGAATCTAACTTAAAACCCCTTAGACCTGCAAACGGCCCTAAACTGGAGCGTGGGCATCGTATTTCAAGACTAAGATATGCCCAGAGCCACGTAAATTGGAGTATTGAAGATTGGTCAAAAGTTATGTTCTCCGACGAATCAAAATGTATGCTCTACAAGCACGATGGAAGACACAGAGTGTATCGAAGACCAGGGGAAAGATTCAAGCAAGCATGCATCGAAGAAAAAGTAGCCTACGGTGGTGGGTCTGTACTTGTGTGGGCCGGAATTTCTTCTGAAAGTCGCACAGAGCTGGTGATCATAGAAAACGGCTCTTTAACTAGCGTAAGATATGTGGAAGAAATCCTCAATGATCACGTTGGTCCATTTATGGTCAATTTAGGTGAGGATGCTATATTTATGCATGACAATGCCCGACCTCATACAGGTAGGATTGTGAATGACTACCTTCAAGAGATGAACATTACTCGTATGGAGTGGCCAGCGCGCAGCCCGGATATCAACCCGATCGAGCATGCTTGGGACGAGCTAGGCAGATGTGTAAAACAACGAAACCCTCCCCCAATCACGCTTCGTGAGCTCAAAATTGCTCTCACAGAGGAATGGGAGAATATTCCCCAAAATCGTATAAGGAACTTGGTGTACAGCATGCCAAACCGCGTAAACGCAGTAATGGAAGCACGAGGAGGCAATACGAAGTATTAAAATTCAAGAAAATCGTAATAAAGTTCAAAAATTTCATGTTTCCTATTTTTGTTTTAAGGAGAGATCAGCAGTTTTTTTCTTTATGTAATTTTGTGTTAATAAAATGTATAGTGACTCATATTTTTTTTACTTTCATTTATGGAGTATTACATTGTCTATTAAATACAATTTATTGCATTAACCTATCATTTTTAGTTTCCGAGATTTTTAACATTCTTTAAGTGACCCGGATTCATTGCTCTCGAGTGTATTAGTCCGTCAGTTAGAATATGAACAAACATTTGACCCGTATTTTTACTTTTGTTACATAAATCAAAATTGACGAAGATACGACGCTTTTAAATACTCAAACGTCACGCCATGGTATAATTTTTAGCTAGTTCTGACGTCACGAGCGGGACTCCCGAGTTTTGATGCGTTGTATCTTTGTCAATATTCGTTGTAATATAAAAACAAAAAATATGTGTCCATTATTTTCGAATAATCTAACTGACGGACTAAATAGATTTGCAAATTTTTAATACTGTCGTCATGCCTATTGATTTTACCTTGTAAACTCAAAATTCGAGTGTGAATTTTTAGTAGTCGGATTTTTTAGTTGTAGTATGCCACGAAAATCTCCACATAATGGTTACCGGAAGACGGACGGCGCTGCCGAGGAAGCCTTAGAAAGACGTGGCGTGAGGGCTGGTCTGAGGACTAGCTAGCCGTCCGTCCGTCTAGTGACGACAGGCCGTGTCGACGGCGCGTTCGTGTTCCACGCGCGCCTCAAAGAGATGTCAGCATAAGGGGAGGGGCCCGCAAGGGCCGAAGCCTGCCGGGGTGGCGGGCCTGTTCGAAAGAGATACCGCGGCCCCGGAACATAAAGGGCGAGGAAGGAACATGGATGGGTTTTAGTCAGTAAAAGTCTGACACTCCCTCCCGCTCCGCTCAGAGTGGGAGAAGTCGTTTGATGATTTCCCATCCTAAAAAAAAAAAAAAACGTCTGGTCTGAGGGGGCCCAGGAGCAGGAGAAGCAGGAGCACGTGGAAGCAATTGGGGGAGGCTTTTGTCGAGCAGTGGGAAATTATAGGCTTAATAAAAAATCAAAAACACAAAAAAAAAACAAAGAATCACCAATAAGGTAACCAAAGGTTGATGACACATCAAAACAATAAACCTAATACTTTTCTTTCCCATAAAACTGTTAAATAACCAAGTATTTGTGCGTCAGTCACCTCCGTTACCTATCAATTTGTTGCCAACCATTAATTATCAAGCAGGTGCTTATAACTGTTATTTCACACAAAATATATTATTAATACTTAATACTTCGAAGGCTTTCTTTTACTATTAACTGGTAGATGTACTTAAAATTGTACGAATGTGGCGGTTAACCGCGGCCATTTTTTATTTAATATCGTATTACTGCTGAATAAATGAAACGGCAATTTTAGCTTCTTGGGTTTGATTTGGTTGTTTTCTGGATTTCAATGTTATAATTGATTGGATGTGTGTCAATCTTCAATTTACTTAACATAACATCATTGGTTCTGTCGAAGAAGTTATTCTCGAAGATGTGTGTGGTCGAAGTATGTTCTGTCGAAGCAATGAGTAGTCGAACTATTGTTATTCGAAATTGAAACAGTGCCGAAATAATAATCTGTCGAAATTCAGGATGACACTCCACGTAAACTCGTAGAGGTGTAGCTAGTAGCACTTAGCCAGTTATTTTGAATTCCTATCTGCCTAGCCTTTTTCCCAACATGTTGGGATCGGTTTTCAGCCTAACTGGATGCAGCTGAATGCCAATATTTTACATGGAGCGACTGCCTATCTGATCTCCACAACCCAGTTAGTACTGGGTAGTACGATACAACTTGGTAAGACTGTTAAACTGTTAATGTTTAAATCCTATGTGGTTCTGTAATTTACATTGAATAGGAAAAGTCATACAACTTTTCTCATTCAGTTTTTCTTTATTCTTTTACCTATTTTTTTAATTTTTCTTTTTAAATAGTTAAGCCTTTCAGGAGTTACAAGCCCTACGTTACGTTTGTTAAATTATGTTACATGAAGTTTCACTTTAAGAAGACTGCCTCGTTAGTCTAGTGGTCGCAAGCACGTCTGCTGAGCATGAGATCCGGGGTTCGACTCCCGAGTCGAGCAAACTATTATTGAGTTTTTCCATCAATAATTTCTCAGTATGAATGTGGATGGGTATTTGAGTAGAGGTAGACCAAAGAAACGATGGATGGACTGTGTTAAGAAGGATATGGTAAGAAAAGAAGTGACTGATGAGGTGACGAAAAATAGAGCAGTATGGAAGAAGAAGACATGCTGCGCCGACCCCAAATAGATTGGGATAAGGGCAGGAGAATGATGATGAATTTCTCAGTAGCACCCACGGACTTGCATTTGTGCCAGGTTGATGGAAATACTCTCGCCCCCCTATTTTATGATTTGAAGTTTTATGACTATTTTACTTGGATTCATTTCGTTTTTTAAAATTGCTCACAATCCGCAATCTGCCTTTTCTTTGTTCGGATAATTATCAATGAATCGTATTGATACCATTTTTCGACACTTCTATACTAATACTAGCTGACCCGGCAAACATTGTTTTGCCATATAAATTATTTATAGTTAAAAAAAATGTTAGGGGTGGATAACCCTTATCATTTAGGGATATGAAAAATAGATAGTAGCCGATTCTCAGACCTACTGAATATGCATATCAAATTTCATAAAAATCGGTAAAGCCGTTTCAGAGGAGTATGGTAACTAACACTGTGACACGAAATTTTACACAATATTAGAAGAAGATTATAAAGCAGAAGAGTTTGTTTGTTTGTTTGTTTGATTGAACGCGCTAATCTCAGTAACTACTCGTTCAAATTGAAAAAATATGTTTGTGTTGGATAGTCCATTTATCGAGGAAGGCTTTAGGCTATGTAAAATCACGCTACGACCATTAGGAGCGGAGCAGGAATGAAAAATGTTGCAAAAACAGGGATCTTTTTTCCTTTCGTTTTTCTCTCTTATGTGACGCAGACGAAGTTGCGTGGGTCAGCTAGTCATCTTATTAAATCACAGTACTCTTCGAATTTCGCCCTCCAGTAATAAAACTACCAGTTTTCAAAGAATCTTTTCGCGCCGGTATGAAGAGACGAAGGCCGGTCTCTTTATTTTGGGACTGATTGATAAGATACACGAAAAAGTACTTTCTATTGACATAGGCCAGTGTCATGACCTTCCCAATACTTTTAAGATTATTCAAGAAAGAAAAATACTACGTGACACGCGACGGTAAATTGCACCTTATGGACATTGATATACAATCACAAATTATGCGGCAGCCATGTTATTGTTATTATTTTGTTGTTCTTTATATTTCTTCTCATTTAAGAGAGCCTAAAAACCTTACACGCGGGTCGGAACCAAAGATATAAGGTAAAATTTAAACAGAGAAAGTGGATGATAATGTAGTTGAAGTCAGAAACTTTCGGGTGATTCGACAGGTGTTGAGAATGGTGGCTTTTTGAAGCATGTAAAGTGTGTGATTAGGCATCTGTAGAGTGTTGAGGGTTTGTGTTAGAGATTTTGGTACAATACCAGTTGATGAGAGAACAACGGGGACTATATTATTATAAGCCTATGTTGTCCTACTGCAGGGCAAAGGCCTCCCTTCCTTGCTTCCGCATTACAAACATTATACATATACAACGTTATTTTTTAGTCGTTTTAATTACTTTGAGGGCGGATAGTACCCATGAAAATCACAACTTTTACTATGGAACCGACTATGAAATCTCGAAAAAAAAAACAGCTACTTCATACATTATTGGTCCACCCATAGAGTTATTGAAACGACTAACAATAACGTTGTATAGATTCACAGTGTTTAAAAAAAAGTTAAAAAAAAAAACAAACAATGGGTACATGTCTGTTGTTTGTTGTTTGGACAAACAAAAATTGTAATTAATCTTCATAATCCACATTTTTAATTAAAACCAGCTTCTATCGTGTATTAACCAGCCAATTAAAAAAATATCCTACTAAGCAACGTGTTTTCTTTCACAAAATTGGCTGCGGAATTTTGCAGGGTACCAAAAGTAGGCATTATAAAGACAACGGCCAGTGGCCAAGGTCAATAGCCCCGTCGTCCCTACTCAATTGACCCTGAATACCACACGAGCTGTCTAAAGGTAGGGCCATAAAAAAGATATGGCAACAGAAGATCTATTCTTGATGTTGTACCTACGATAAGGGAGCAACAGAAAATAAAAAGAAAGGATGATAGTATTTATGCGCAGTGGCTGAGTGATTGGCAACTGCGCTGTGTGCACGGGTTTGATTCCACGGAACAATCATTATATATGGTCCCATTAACCCTTTAAAATAGAATTTTTTTAACACAGCGTTCAGAACGTTTAACTAAAGCAAAAAAACACTGAGATAAAAAAGACATGGATGTGTTTATGCATTGGGTAACCAACATCTTTAGTGTATTTTCGTTAGCTGATTTACTTTTTTAACCGACTTCTAAAACAGGAGGAGGTTCTCAATTCAAATGTTTCTATTTTTTTTTTATGTTTGTTCGCGCATAACTCCGTCACTTGCCAACCGATTTGAAAAAATCTGTTTTTGTTTAATGGGTATACTTTCCGAATGGTCCCATAGTCACCAAGTCGGGATCTGATGATGGAATCTTAGCGAAATCGAGGGAACTCTTCAAATTTTATCGGCACACTGAATTTAGGTAGTTCTTGGAAGAGTACTTTCTCGGAGTGGTCCCACTTCGTTTTTATCTTGTAAGTGTCTAATACGTTTTTCTATGATATTTTCATTGTCCTTATTTTGGTGGTCTCAATCATTCCTAAAAGTTTGTCCATCTATTTTAATGGGACCTTAAGTGTGGCCTACAGGGAGTTGTTCCGGGTCTGGCTGTTTATGTATGTGAGTTTAAATGTTTGTAAATGCACCCACGATACAGGAGTACTCGTGTGGAGCAGAGTAAAAAAAAATATTTACGATTTGCAGCTGCAATTGCTGTATCTGATTAATTAACTTTTTTTTTAATTATCTCTTCATGACACCCTTTTTAGAAAACATTGTCACCTAATTTAACAAATCATCTAGTTATTTTGGTTTTCTAAGTTACGTTTAGAGTATAGTCCTACTTTTTGTTTCCAACAGACCTGTGTACTGTGTGTACTCTTGGAATGACGCGAATGACTCGATGACCCGAATGGCGCAGCGGTAAGAAAAGAAAGAAAGAAAAGTTAAAAAAAAATATTCGTCGCAAGCGATATAAATATACGCGCAATATTTGTTCGTCGTATTCGTCGTCGTAGTGAGGCTGCCTTACGTTTTTAGATTCCCGGGTTGGAACCCCGTAGGAGCAAATGTTTGTGTGATGAGCATGGATATTTATTTCCGAGTCATTCATGTTTTTAATGTATAATAAGTGTGTATTTACAATAAAAACAAGACAAGTATTTATGTAGTACATCAACTATCTGGTGTCCACGACACAAGCCTGGTTGCTTAGTGTGGCACTAGATGGCGCTGTATTCAGCGATATTTGTTTATTTATTTATCCCAAACCTTCTGCAATTTGCTACTTTCTGGCAATACTCAATTGTTATGTATCATTTTGTACGTACTACAGAAAAGTAGATTGAACGATTTGTACAAATGGTATTGGTTTCTCGATGTAAAGAATGTTCGAAGCTTTTAACTTAAACTGATATTGTAAAGCGAGGGTTCATTTGTTAGATAGGAATTTCCATCAAGACTGTCTGTTTGATATAAAACTTTGGCCATGAAAATGTCTTTTTATTGTGTACTTTAGTTTTATTAAGCCTTTTTAAGGCTATTAAACCAAACCAATGGTTGAAGATCCTTTACTTAATCACCAAGTTTGTGGTGCAAAAACTGCCATGTACTATAAACACAATATTTGATTGGTAGCTTCCACAGTAAGCAACATTCGACTGGATTCGTTTTTAAGAGTCCATCCCCAAGGGTTCCTACGTTCGGGCCCGAGAGCACTGAAAGCATTGGATAAACTGGGTGATCAATACTCCTTACGACCTTCTGCGTATAAGAATAGGGATAAAGCTCTCCAAGAAGATACCTGACACAGTACTTATTATCATCATTTCAGCTGAAAGATGTCCACTGCTGGACATAGGCCTCCCTCAAGTGTCTCCAGTCACTTCATTGACCGGTCCCATGCATCTCGTATCCAGCGAGTCCCCACAACCTTTACCAGGGCATCGGTCCACTTAGTGGGAGGCCTGGACTCCCATAACCCATGGTAAATAATCTCAAAGCTAAAGGTTAAAAACCCTGACTAATCTTCCAATCCACCATCTACATTAACTAATTTGCATACAATCTCTTTAAAATATTGCACTCCAAATTAACCTCCCAAATTTTCTATGTCAGGATTGAAAAAGCCCCATATTTTACGGCAACAGTCATTAATGTCAGAAGCAAGATGGCCGGTCTATAAAATATGTTATTATAATGCCGTACAGGGCCCACTTATACCAAGTACGGTCACTTTACATATCGCTGGGTATTTTAAGTTTAGTTATATTAAATGAGACCGTAATGTCGTCCGTATTTTGTGGAGGTTTGGTAGCTATTAGGTTCTTTATCCTGTGATGTGATGAATATGGAATTGGTACCTATGATAAGAGGTCCATACTAGCCCTGGGTTAAAAGAAATATCAGTCAAGGGTCTTGTGCCAGAAGGGGCTCGAAGCTAACTAACAATCATCTACCGAAATTTTAAAAAGAATATCAAAATTTGTGCTTTCAATGTACTTTGGTATGTACTCGTATCATAATGTTGATGCAGCATGCAAGAATATGGGTTTGGTGTATGTATTGATCAAAATCTCTGCCAGCTGTATTTTGTGTTAGTCATAGCCACAATACTGCTTTCACCAAATTGGTGAGCCAAGTGGCAACTACTCCTTTTACTTTCTATTTTCGCTGGCGTGCATAATGCATTTATGCGCAGATGTATGGCCAGGGTCGAAACACAAGGATGCAAGGGTCGCACGTGGCGTTCTGTGGTACCTGCCTATGGGAAAAATAGTAAATCTATCTATTATCTACGAGTATATATTAGCCTTTTAGAAATCTCGTACTTACAAGACAACAGACTCACACAATGACCTCTTTTCAGTCCTACTACTGCATTTCCCTGATCACAATGCACGAATAACTCCGATCCATCCCGAACAACTGCAGTTGCATCCTTCATCCAGAATAACCATTGCGATAGGTGTCGCATTTGGAATAAAGCACACATTGCAATAACACGTGAATTTTTATATGTCTCCGACATCTGCGACAAACAGCCTCTGTTGAATAATAGAACGTTCCTCCTGATATAAGCTGACTCATATTCTGGGATGTGACATGTATAATGTATATTTGAGTAATTGTGTATATTATATTGTTTCTGTTTTGTATGGCTTGTGACGAAGAGCAGGCCCTTTTTGGCTTATATAATGTCTTAATGATTACTTAGGAATTGCGACACAATTCTTTGGCAACAGTTCTTTGTCAAAATAGTGCTTCCTATCTCGTTTCATAGCGCATTTAAAATAGCCTCTCGAGTCTGTGGCGATGCTAAAAATGCCGATTTGAGGAGAGTTTTTAAGTCCAGGCTGCATTTGACATACTTTATGACTATCCACGGCCATAGTCTTCACTTGTATCTTAATATTGTTATTTGTGTTGATAGAAAAGAACGTCGTGATGATTCTGCCAGTCATAATATTCACAGAAGTATTATTTTTTCAGAAGGAACATAAATAGGTCTCTGGTCTCCACACTAGGGTTTCCTACGTCGTGGAGGCCAGTCTCTTTCAATAGGTGTACCCTCTTATATAGGACTTAATCATAACTGGCGAAATATGGGTGTACGACAAGGTACACCGCGTCATTAAAAAGGCGTGATGCGTGAAGCGTCAATATTAAAGAGAGTTTTTTTGGTTTGACACGATGAAGTAAAGCTACATAACGCCAGATGCATTAGTTTATATAAAGGGCTATGTCCAGCGCCATTTACGAGCTGACACGAGCAGTTTCTATGTAAATTGAGATTGTAACAAAACCGCAGTGTATGCAAATTGCAGATGCAGCAGCTGCGTGTCATCTTGTGTCAGTCTTAAAAGGGGGGTTTGAACAAGAAATTATTGCTGAATCCATACTAGGTTTTATTAGCCTCTTCGTTATGTGGAAAACAATATATGCGATTTGGTGTAATAGGTGAGAATTGTGGGTTTCCAACCTGATTGTGCGGATAAGTTTTTAACCGTGCAAAATCTCTAGCGATTCGACTTATGTCAAGCGACGCATTGGTTTCCTTCACACCACAAGTCGCATTTCGGTGGCTTGTGGAAAACAGTAAGCAATTATGTTTCCTGACAGTCACTGGCCCAATAAGCCTCTCGCATGTTAAATTGATACTACTGCTTAAAAAAAAACTTTTCTATGACAAGAAACCGTTTTGCTTTGCAATATTCAAGTCGAAAAAAAAAAAAAAATTGAATTATGGTTCATCATCTGGGTATCCTTTTCCCAACTTTTTTGGGGTCGGCTTCCAGTCTAACCGGATGCAGCTGAATACCTGTATTTTACATGGAACGACTGCCTATCTGACTGACCTCCACAATTCAGTTAATATTGGGTAATACGAAACCACTTGGTAAGACAGGTTGTCAGACTTTTTGGGCCATTGTAACGACTGCTAAAGATGGACAAATGACAGCCAGGACCAACATCTTAACGTGCTTTCCGAGGCACGGATCCAACTCGGTGTATAAGGGTGGTCACCTATCCACAGACCAACCGAGGTAAGCACCTAAAGATCAGCCCGAGTGGCTGTTATTATTAAATTATGGTTAGCCCATATTACTAGATATGGTAGGCCCAAACCACATGGAAACTACAATTTAATACACACATACAAAACAACCTTTTAAAACCCACACAGATAACAAGCGTAAAAAAGGGATTACTGGATCTGTCCGAAAAAAATCGCCAGAGATAACGTGACCGCCGTTTTTAATGTCGTACCGGACACCGGTATCCGGCATGTTGTGCCGGCGTTAACGCCTCGATGGACCCGGGTACGACCCGGGTCCGACTCTGTTCCGGCCGTTGCCCGGTAAAAGTTTTATGTGCTCGCTTTGTTTCGGTTTTTTTTGGTCATTTTATTTCTCGCCGAAAGTACTTTTTTAGTATCGAATGGTTGGATGGAGTGATCGGTTGTACTGGCTCTTGTTCTATTGCGGGTTTTTGGATGACATCTAAATATGCTTGAAAAAATTAACCCCTGTCAAAGGGTTTTTATCTTTATAACGTACATAACAAACTCTAACACACATTCCTTCTCACTTTGGAATAAGACACTATGTTATTTCATCTGACAATTACCTTGAATACAACAATGCTTACTAAACACAGCTCAACCGTTTAAGGTTATAAAACTTACCTATAAATAAATAAAACACACTACATAACCAATATTTACTGAACTGCGAAGAAAGGGTTACGTTTTTTTATCGACAAAAACAGAACGTACTACAGCGCACATGACATTCCGGCCAACTGGTCGCCTGCCACTGACAAAATAAGTCAAATGGAACCTCGAGTAGGGGAACAGTCAGTGACCCACTTTGCGTTACCTACCGACAGGACCGGACGGTTATTGGATCTACAGATATCTGCCATCTGTACTCAATTATAATTTACTGTACTATTTGTCAGCTAAGCACGAGTAAGTTACTCCTGAGGTTCGATACTTATGACGACCCGAATGGCGTAGTGGTAGTGAGGCTGCCTTTATTTATTTATTTATTTAAGGTTAGCCTACAATTGTTTACACATTACATTTCATTTAAAAGTACACGATATACATTTATGAGTGCAACAATTACTTACAGGCTAACACCACATGCACTATTATATTCAAATTACATTAAACATTAATATTATTGCAATTAATTGTTAATTTTGAATATTAAAATTAGTGTAAAATAAAATAGAATAAGAAACTTAACAAACAAATCAAGAGATCAAATTAAATTAAACATAATATATTGATAATAATAAAAACAAAATAACAGATAAACAAATTAAATTAAACTAAAATTAAATATTTGGTCATTAAATTAATAAGTTATTTAAAGTTAATTAACATAAAACATATTCATTATCAAATTGGTAATTCATGTAATCTAATTGTCCGAATAGTATTCAATAATTATTCTACAAAATTTTCCTACGCTATCGTGGTGAACGTCAATCAGGTCACTACAGCTGTTTAGGATTTTACACATTCGCGGTATTGGTGAGTTAGCACCCAAGACAGTTCTACGCAATGGCGGGTAAAACGGAGTGATGGGATTTCTAGGATAGCGGGTTGGGGCACGAAACTTGAGGAGACCTAGTAACTGTGAACAGTCTATTTGCTTTCTGAGTAGCTTGTATACAAACAGGGCATCCATAACTTCTCTTCGAGTCGATAACGAGAGCATCTTGAAAGTTTGCAGACGGGACACATAGGAGGGCAGCTGCTTGCTTTTCCCTTTGAAAAAAGCAAGGTGCCACAGAAATCGTTTCTGAACCCTTTCTAAGAGAAGTTTATGAGTTGCGTAATGTGGTCTCCATACGACACTACAATACTCCAGTATGCTCCGGACCAGGCTATTATACAACAGTATTTTAGTGCTGACCTGCTTGAAACCCGTGGTATTGCGTAGTACAAATCCTAACATTTTGGAAGCTTTTTTGACGATATTTTCAATGTGGGGGATAAAAGTAACTTTCTTGTCAAACAACACTCCTAGATCCCTTATAGTTTCTACTTCATGAATAGTTTGTTTTTCTATAAAGTAGGTCGAAGTAACTGGGCGAATCTTTCTAGAAAAAGAGATGTGGTAGCATTTATTGAAGTTCAATTCCATTTTGTTATTCTTACACCACTCAATCACTCTATTCAGATCATCCTGCAGAAGCTCCATATCATTTGATGACTCGACTTTCCTGGCAAACTTTAAGTCATCCGCGTACAAAAAACACTCCGAAAAGTGAAAACAGTGGGGAAGATCATTTATAAAAATGATAAATAAAATGGGGGCCAAATGGGAACCCTGTGGGGCACCGGAAGTCATGTGATAATTGTTGGTAGAGCGAAAACCATTAACCACTACATAAAATTCACGATTAGCGAGATATGATTCTAACCACCTCAGCAAGGGACCCGTGATACCATATGTTGCCAGTTTTCTTAACAGTATGGCATGGGAGATTTTATCAAATGCCTTACTGAAATCGGTGTAAATCACATCAAATTGCTTATTCGAGTCAATTGTTTCTATCAGGGACTCTGTGAACGACGTTAAGTTTGTTGCAGTAGACCTTGACGCTACAAAGCCATGTTGTTGATCGCAAAGATAAGGCTTAAAATGGTGTTGGATATGGGGACAGATCATTGACTCGAATACCTTGGCGAAAGTGGACAGAATGGCAATGGGTCGATAGTTTGAGATAGTCTCTTTATTATCCGACTTGTGTACTGGAACAATTTTGGTTTTTTTCCACTCGGATGGAAAAGTTCCGGTGACCAACGACTTCTTATATATTTTTAGGAGTGGAGAGACCAGTTCTGGCGCACAGTTATAAACAAATATTGGCGGGATTCCATCAGGTCCTGCTCCTTTCCTGGTGTTTAAAGATTGCAGTTTTCTGAGTAAAAAATCCACATCCAAGTCTGGGGTTGTTAGGCACTGGCTATTAGTTTCCAGTGAACTGAGGTAGCTTGAATTATTTCGAAATTCTGTAGTATTTTCAGGGGTGTAAACTGATGAGAAGTATTTACCGAAAAGGTCACAGATAGTCGAGCCATTAGACGTTGTAGTCTGTCCGTCAGTCATTGTCATTGGATAAGCACTAGATCCTCCGCGTTTAGTCTTCACGTGATTCCAGAATAGTTTGGGATTATCTTTGATTTCTGATTCTAGGTTATTCATATAAAGACTGTATGAACTTTTAGCCAAATGTTGACAACGTTTTGCAATTAATTTAAGTTCTATTTCATCTAGCGGGTTTTTGTACGTCTTGAAACGCAATCTTAGCCTATTTTTTTCTTTGAGTGTATTTATAATCGATTTATTAAACCATGGGGGATAACGACTGGACGATGGCTTACAATTTGGAACAAATTTATTTATGGCCGTGTTTAAAACGTCATAGAATACGTCCACCATGCTGTCCACATCATTTTGGTTTGCAAATAGTTGGTCCCAATCTTGATCAATAAGATAGGATTTAATTTTATCATATTTCGCTTTGTGGAAATTTTTTCTCGTGTTTTGCTGATTGTAAGGCAGACTATTTTCTTTTAATAATGAAAGAGTCAGATCAAGCGGTGGGTGGTGTTTATCAACAGTAGTTAAAGGGATAGTGGATTCACTCACTGTGCAAGAAGGTAATGTGGATAAAACTAGGTCCAAAGTACGCGCAGAACTGTTTTTAACGAGATTGTGTTGTGTTAGCTTACTAACATCCATGAACTCTAACAGTCTTTGACATGTATTGGGAAGTGAACTGTTGATTGCTCCCGGGGTCCAGGTTATTATACCCAAGTTAAAGTCCCCTACTATACACATTGGAACGCTTGTTGATTCAAACACGTTATTACAGTGCTCAATGAAATGTTCAATTGTTGAGAGACATACTGGTGGAGGAAGGTAGACTGCACAGAGAGCTAGTTGTTGCGTGGTGGAAGTATCGATTGTGACCCAGAGATCTTCACAATTACTTTGCCATTTGTCAACGCGTTTTGAATTTATTTTTGTTGAAACCGCTATCAGAACTCCTCCTCCGTCTTTACTGGGATGAAAACCTGTCGTTTCCCTATCTCTTCTGTAGACTACATACCTACTATCAAAGAGTTCACTGTTGAGTATACTACTATTTAGCCATGTTTCGGTTAATATTACAACATCATAATTTCTACAGCTAAGGTTACAGTAAAAAGTGTTTGTTTTCGTTCTCAAACCTCTACAATTTTGGTAATAAATTGTTAAGTTGTTGAATTTTACAATAGATAGGTACTATGACATGCTCCTAACAACAACAAAAGGAAAAAAAAAAAAAATTATATGATTTTACTTAGGCTACTCATGTTTTTGATCAATATATATTCCGCGCCATCTATTTTCCTGACAAATACTTTACCGCTTCTGACCCATACATATTTGTAGTTCATTTCCTTAGCCTTAATCCTGGTCGCTGCATGAAGTGTTTTGTTCGCAGGAGATAGGTGCTCAACAACATAGACAGGTGACTTGTTGCCGGTATATCCCAGGTGGCCACTGTTTAGTTTTTCTTTTGGGTTATTCTGGTTGAATTTGATTACAGATGCCAGAAGTAGATCGCGCAGCCTTGGAGATGCTAGTTGAACAACTAAAGATCTAGGGCGGTTGCTGGACGGGTTGGTTTTTGCAATTCGCGTACAATGCAATATGTCTCTCTCCTGGATATCACAATTGACCACCTGGCCAAGTTGAGTGATAATTGAGTACAAATTCTCGTTCTTGGTTTCAGGCATACACTGTAACTCCAAGTTATTCGATCGCGAATGCTGCTCCAAGTTATTAATGCGTACTTGAATATTGTTCATTGACGTTTTTAGCTCCGCATTTTCTAATTCTAGTCTTTGTACCAATTCGTTAGATGCCTTCTGGTTTTTCTCAAAATCCTCAAATTGATTGTTGATGAACTGCATTGATTTAATCATCTCCTTCATTTCCGCTTTGACTGTTTCTAGTTCGTTATTCATTGTGCTGACCATTTTTTCGTTAAATTGAGTCAACATCTCGCTAAATTCAGCTTTAATTATCTCCTGGATGATAGCCCGCAGTTCTTCTTTATCTGATGTGATGTGTGATGAAATAGGTGCCTTACGTACTTAGGGTCCTGGGTTCGAATCCCGGTAGGAGCAAATGTTTGTGTGACATTTGTTTCCGAGTCATGGATGTCTAAATGTATATTATGTATGTATTTACAAACAAAAAAGTATTTATGTAGTATGTCAACTATCTGGTGTCCACGACACAAGCCTTGCTTAGTGTGGCACTAGATGGCGCTGTGTGTTAATGTCCAGCGATATTTATTTATTTATTCATAACTGACGACATACTTGTACTGTTTACGTACACCTCTGCCGAACCCTTCAGGGAAATACAAGCGTGTAAATGTTATTTGTCAAAAAATCCACTTCAGACAAATTACTAACACACGTCGGTTTGACAGCTAACATGATAACGTAAAACTCGTGTGAAAAATACACATCGGTGAACAATAACGTAAACACACATGAATATATTTGGTGCCATTAGGGGTGCTAATCACCAAACATAGCCCAACACGTCACACAGTGATAAATTACACAAAATGTAACTGGTGTTTATCGATTATCGATTACAAACTGACACGTTTATTGTGGCTGCCGTGTTGTCAATGTGTTTAAATATTCTAAAATGAAAAGCTAGGTTATTCGTTCTTGGGTCATTAATCTCCATTTTTCTTTTGAAGGTTACTTTGTTTGTTCTGGCAAGTTGTTAAATAAATTTTATTAATCGTTTTGACTAGTCAGTCGTGTCGTTTTAAATGTTGAAGCCTTTTCAGCGATATACTATAGGGTGGTTCAGTCTTGAAAATCTTGGCACAAACTTATTGAGCATCGGTGGCTCAGTAGTGGCGGCCCCGACTTACGAACAGTAAGTCGTGGGTTCGAACCCAGGCAGTTGCATTACTTTGTGTAGCTTATTTCATCGCCACAGTTCTAAAAACGTTGGAAGAAAACATCTTGAGGAAACCAGTATGTCCTAGATCTAGAACCAAACATTCGAAGGCATGGGACATCTACCAATCCGCACAGGGTCCGCGTGGTGGATTATAGCCCTCATAGAGAAGAGGCCCTTCCCAGCTGTAGGAACATTATAGGCTGATGATGATGGTGATGATTATGCAGATGACAGTCAGAGATTGAAGAAAGATTAAGTAATTCTTTTAAATATCATTTTGTTTATTCTAAAGAATTGGTTCACCAAACAGAGTGAACGTTTTCAAAAATAAAACGAATGTCAGACAGGGAATATAATAATACTATAACTCCAGACCTGGAATACCCCCAAACATTAGTCTCATGCGGAAATCGAACCCATGACCGCACACCGCAAGCGAACGCGTCAGCAGCGCATCACTTAGACTGCGTTCACATCAAACCACCGTGTGACTATATTGAAACCAAATGATCGTGATCAAAATATATGAAAAATCTGTCTCTACATTTAAACTGGCGTTTTAATGACGTTTTTAATGTCTATTCCTAGTGGTAGTAGCCACAGTTATAGGTTAGATATCCAACAGGCAAGTTACTACTTTTATTAACACGGACTGCTCTTAGGTCCATGTTCACCGAAAAGGTAACAGTCTGATTATCTAAAAACAGCAGTCACTGTGACATGTTCCCATACAAAAATGTGTTTTAAACAGCTGTTTTTGGATAATCAGAGCGTCATGTTTTTGGTGAACATGGTACTTAAACCTCCATCTGTTAGCGAAGTAGACACAAAGTTAAACAATGGGTTAGACCGATTCGGTCTGGTTTGGGCTAACGATAACAAAAACATCGTGAAGAAACAGACATGTTCTAGAATCAAACATTCGAAAACATGGGACATGTAACTTCTACCAACTAACATGCACTGGGCCCTTCTGGTGTTGAACAGCCTCTCATGGAAAGCAGGCCTATGTCCTAACTGTGGGATTAATGTAAGTTCATGCTCGATGATGATGCCAATGCAACGTGAGGAAACCAACAACATAGGAGATACTTTCCAACGCCATGTAAAACCTAGTCAGAGGCCCAAAGGAAACTTTAGCAGAACGTAATATGAATCACGTTAAAAATTTAAAAATTCTTAAAATGGACTTTATGGTAATGACTATAAAGTCCTTGATTCATATTATGTTCTGCTAAACCGGCCATTTTAGGCCCGCTGATTAGGCGCTACCCACATTAAAATTAAAGAAAAACACGCGTCGGTTGATTATACGTTGAGTGCAAACGCGCCCTTACTCCAAGACACGGTTCAGATATTAAATTGGTTCAAATAGTGACAAATTGTTTAACCAACGTGACATGAGTCACTAGTAAGCGACATATATCTTACAGTTGTCTTGTACTGTGTGGGAGTATAAACATCCGTACCTTGTTTTATTTTCCACGGTAATAAAGACTATTATGGCACAGTATGGTTGCCTCATCATGATCTGCCTAGCCTGGTCCCAACTATGTTGGAGTCGGCTTCCAGTCTAACCAGATGCAGCTTACATGAAGCAGCAGTATTTTACATGGAGCAACTGCCTAGTGCCTATCTGACCTCGATAACACAGTTAATACTGAATAAAAACTTTTTGCAAAAAATATAACCGACTTCACACAAAAAAGTGAAAAATAACTTTAGCTTCAGAAGTCGGTGACCTTTGTTTGATTGATTTAGTTTTTTTGTCACCGACTTCTGAAGCTAAAGTTATTTTTCACGTTTTTGTGTGAAGTCGGTTATATTTTTTGCAAAAAAGTTTTTATTTTTCATTTTTTAGTGGTTCACATGTGTTTGCCCTTTCACAGCGTATCGGTGTGATTTTTTGTTATGAACTGGTGTAAACAATAGATCAGTATCAGCGATCCCAGTACATTTGCTATCATTTATTAAGGATTTCAGTTGCCTATCTTCCGAAGTCACCAGATCTTTATCAAATCGAAATGGGATCACTCCGAGAAAGTACTCTGCCTAAAACTACCCAAACCACTTCTGGTGTGCCTGTAAAGTTAAGGAGTTACCTCTATTTCTCCGGGATCCCATTGAAGTGAACTTTACACGTCTAACTGTCGAAATCTGGGTGTATTGTATACTTCTGCGTACTCCCTCAGGGTATACAGGTGTGATGTTACGTCATGATGTTGTATAAACAATAAACAACCAAGACATTGCAGCAATAACTGCAGCTTTGCCGTGTATTTTTGAAGAGTTCCATTTATATCTCCGAAGATCAGCGTAAGATCTTAACCAAATTTACATGGAACCACACGGAAAGCTTTCAAATAAAAGAAGAATCATCAAAATCGGTTCACCCATCCGAAAGTTCTGAGGTAACAAACATTGTCGAAATCTGGGTATATTGTACACATCTGCGTACCCCCTCAGAGCATACAGGCGTGATGTTACGTCATGATGTAGTATAAACAATAGACCTCCAAGCGGATGCAGCAATCACTGCAGATTTGCCGTCTATTTTTGAAGAGTTCCATTGTATATCTCCGAAGATCAGCATCAGATCTTCAACAAATTAAAATGGGACCCAACGGGAAGCACCAGCTTTCAAATAAAAAAAGAATTATCAAAATCGGTTCACCCAGTCGAAAGTTCTGAGGTAACAAACACAAAAAAAAAAAAAAATACCTACAGACGAATTGAGAACCTCCTCTTTTTAGAAGTCGGTTGAAAATACGATACCTCTTGGTAAGACTGGTTGTCAGACTTTGACTTTGACTTTTTGATTTGCCTATTAGTTCTTTATAAATAAGTTAGAGGTATTACCTGAGAATTATATAAAGTGTATTGTTTATTGGTAGGCAAGTTCAATGACGGTCGCCCACATTTCAAGCTAATTAATTACTTAGAGCATAAAAGGTGGCTTTCAGTAAACTCGGTAGTATATTACCAATGCAATAAATATATAGATTAAAATTAGCTTTGCGAATAGGTCAAAAGAATCGGGGCCCAATGGTTTCTAGTTAAGTATTACCTAATAAAAAATAAAAAAAATAAAAAATTGTTGTCATGGCCAATAATTTATGACCTCATTTTCCTCAGAATTGATTGAAGGACGATCTTTTTAGAGAAATATAATTTCGATGAATTGGCCTTATCGTTATAATACACCAACGTAAAAGAAAACAAACCTTTGAGTAATCAAAGCAATTAAAATTATGTAATTACGGACGGAAAACTTGTGAACTGAATTTGTGACATTAATTTTTAATATCTGTCGTTTGAATATTACTGATAATTGACTGAAACTTTATTTGATCAATTAAAAGTTATTTTCCAAAGGTCGAAGTATTTAATTGTGAACTTTCTTGTTATTAATATAATTATTTATTTTCTTTGATAAACTTTTAATCACAGTCATTTGTACTCTCTTCTTTTTGGGTTATGAGTTAAAATCGAGTGTTGGAAAATTTTTAAAATGTCTTCCTTTTCAAGTACTTAACACGTTATGAATTTAATTTACCAAAGTATTTTGGCATAGACTCAGATAATAATGAGAATGATTTTGAGACAAATGTACAAGAAGCCAAAAATACGGCAATATTTGGCTGCTTTACTAAAATTCGTACAATATCGACGTTAAACCCAAATTAAATAGTCATTCAGGTAAAAGTCAAAGTTCAAAACTTCGAGAATTTGTGATAAACTAGTAACATGGACATTAAAACAGACTGAATTAACTATGTTTGATTAAATATCAATATTTTTATATCGCTCTATTGGTTCTCCTGCACTGTGTAAAAATTTCATAAGTAACTAAATAACCAGTCGAAATTAGTGAACCATTACAGCAATATAAATGAAAGCGAAAAATTGCTTTTAGATATAAAAAACTGAACACAAACACCGTTATTCTCACATTCGCGGATTACCAACTAAATCCACACACAGAATCCCTTTACAAATATACATTTTGATGTACAAATAATCCCAAAATAATTGAGTATCAAAAGCTATTAGAGTTTAAACAGAGTAACAGAGTGGCTCCAAATTATTGATGTTTGTTTTCCATTGTTCCCTCTGTTATTATTTGTTGGAGTTGTTTTTTTGCACCGCAGTGTACGCGGGGTGACGTGAACGGATGACGTCACAGGGCATAATGATTTCGTCCGTGAACTTCTGAGATCTCCTATCTGACTATACACACATTTTACAGGAGGAACTATAAACTGATTTATTTAGTCACCGTGAAGTGTATTGAAAAAATAAAAAAACACTTGGTCTCGTTTTATGTGCTTTTACTACTAATGTTGAAAAATAGCTATTATTTTGAGCTTTTCTTTATTTGACGGAAGTTAGGAGTTTTAAGTTTTCAAATTCTCAACAAAATGCAGATAGGAGATATTTACATTAGTTACTTAGGAGGAATCACCCCCCAAAACTATGAACGAAGTGTACGGATTTGAAGATAGGATTTATTAGAAAAAGCCAGAAAAATAGTAAAAACAAAATTAGGTATTTATTAACCTTAAAAATCATGAAACAAAAACCAAAATTAAATCTTCTAACATTCAAATAAACTTAAATCTTAATAAAAAAAAACAATGTCTAGTTATGATAGGAACTAAGGTTTTAAACAGTCTTCAAACAACTTAAAAATATTCTAACAAAAATAATGTTTACCTTAAATTAAAATAATCAACAAACTCAAAGAAGTAGAAAATTTTGAATGAGCGTTAATGATCATTATGAGGTAATGAGTCATAAAAGGAATGGCAGTCCAGTGGAATTACTGACTTCAGTTCCTGTAGGTGTTTGTACTTCTGGTTTGTGATTGGTATTCTATTTCTATGTAAGGGAGGATACTCTCTTACTATTGAAATTTTGTTAACACGTTGAGGGAGAGTATCCCAATCGGAATCAAAGTCTAGTTTATATTTAATGATACCGTCTTTGTTGTAACTGATAGCCCTTATATCTGTAACTTTCGGATCTCCAGTCTTGCGACCTGGCCGTATTGAGGTATAGCGCAATGTTTCAGGAGATGAAAAGTTTTTAAAAAACGTGTAGTCGACCATAATGGCTTCATAGGGATTTCTACGGGCTTCTTTAGTAACCGACAAAAAGTCGCTTGGAAGGTGGATTAATCTATTTTTCAATTTTCTTTCTATGGCACTATGCACACAGTCTCCTTCCATCTGAGTGTGTCCGACCTCAAGGTACTTTTGAACAATGGACACTTCATATTGCATAGAAAAATTCAATAGGGCATTGGATAAAATATTATTTCTGTTTTGGCTTGTGCAACCATCAGAGTATATTATAATTGGTAAACGTTTGGGCAGGCAATGGCGAGTCAAATAATCTGTAATGAATGTTGCGTAGGTAGATGCTGATAAATCACCTTCCGTTTCTGTAAACCAGTAACAAGTACACTCATGTGAGGCTAAATCGTAAATAGAAAAATTGTGCACACACAATTTGGTCTTGTAATAAACAGCGCTGGCGGTGATAAACGGACACACCTTAACAGATTGTAAATCCATCGTCAAAACTATGCATTTACCATTAATTGCTTCACTTTTGTCTTTATTTTTTTCTTCACGAGCTCGATTTTTCTTGCACAGGTGTATTTGAAAATCATCCTCAGACACATTACCAGTCTGATGACCCACACAGGTATCACACATGTCCTTCTTTATTGTATGGATAGCTATATTCTTAGATTTAAGTGTCTGTGTAAATTTATTTCTAGCATAGGGAGAAACCTCCTTTTCTGAGCAAAATTGTTTGTATGTACTGTATAAGTGATTGATATTCCGATAAATAGGCTCTAGATAGACTTTGTTGGTGTTAAGGCGATTGTAATGCGACGGCATTTTAGGCAACCCATCCAAAAAGCTATTAAGGGCATCCGCACGTCCCTGACAAGGTAATGCTCTGGGACGGCGGTTACGATTCATATTTTCTTCCGATGGATGCATGCCACATTGCCCTTTTTTGGCCCAACTCTGTACTGAAAATGATCCGAGACAAAGAGTCTGAAGAAACATTTCACGACATACTCGCTTCTTAGTTGTGGTGCCATCAGTGGGATTGCTAACAGGAAGAAAATAAATTAAAGTACCTGATCTTCTCGAACTTTCAGATACTGTTAGTCTGCCTTTTCCCTGAAAAGTTACGTTGTTAGCTACGTACACTTTTCGTTGATGCCAATCCATGTCATTCCAGAATTGATGAAATATCTTATCCCTATCGTCATCACCTACTTCATCACAACATCTGATCTTACTCTTTCTGCAGAAATTCGAAATACACCTAGGTCCAATGACCCTTGAGTTTCGAAATTGGGGTTGAACTTTTTCACCCCTTGGCCGTTTGTACCCTACATACTCTTTACCCTCCATTCGCAATCGCTTCGTAACATTTTTTTTCCATCTTTCTGGTTGAGCTTCTTTTAGTCGCCGCCGGCCTTCTGTCATATCGCCATAGTGAACTACCTCCTGGATAGTGTCCGTAATTTGAATATTTGGTTGGATATTTTCGGAATCAGAGCTTATTGCATCGTGGTTGGGTGGTTCGTAATCACTGTCGTCATCTGGCGAAAAGTCATCACAAAATGAAGTAGAATCTGGTCTAGGTGGTGGTGGCGAAGTTGGCGATGATGCTGGTGTTGCACATACTAAAAAAGGCAGTGAATCCGTCGCTATCAAGTCTTCTAATTGAACGAGATCTGCGTTGTTGTCGGTATTAAATGGCCCCAAAATCAAACTTTCTTCTGCCGGAGGTTCGCTCGTTTCATTATAATGTAGGTCTGTAAATGTGGCAAGATCAATCTGTTCCGGAATAGGAGTAGGAGTTGAGGTTGCGGGTGCAAGATTATGTGCTTCACTTGAGCTACAAATTTTGTTTACTAGTGCATGAGCCCTGTTCCTAGACGCCATTATTGCTGAAGCTGCCAAAAAAAAACAAATACAAAAGATTAATATTAATCAAACGTTATAATTATTAAAATACCTACCGCAGAGATATTGATTGCAATAAGTAAAAAAAAGGTAAAACAAATTAACTCTAATAGAAATTTATTCTATCTGATATGAATCTAATACAAAAGATGCAATATTTACGTAAAAAGTGTTCGAAGAAATTACTCCTATCTGTTACATAAACTTTAATGTATCTCAGCTACTTCTAGTTTTAAGCATTCTAGGAAACATAACTAACAAAATCGTTTTAGGTGGTAACAACATGAGATTAAATCACAAATATGAGTATAAAAAAACTCTCAAAACTTACTTTTTATCACCAAACGCCTTACGAGTACGACGCCGTGCACGCACGCTTAGTAAACTGTCAGTTCGGAGAAATTGCCGCCAAATATAGGGCGACCAAATTTAAGAGATATTTCTCCGAAAGAATATCGTCAAAACTAGGGACTATTTAATTTAGGAGGTTAATGCATTCGATTGGTTCTACGCATCGTCAAAAGATGGCGTCAAAACAAATTTTTGCTAAAAATGTTAGTTAGGAGGTGTCAGAAGTTCACGGACGATTTGTAACTCCTGTTCGTTACAATTTGTTTAACCTTTTATGACATTGGTATGCAAACGTAGTACGTCCATTTTGTTGTGGTGTGAACATGAAAAATTACTTCTGTGACATTTTTATAGACCCATTTTCAGTCCCATGGGGTAGATAGTATTCATATTTGCTGCTTAAATTAACCGTACGTATTCGTTTTATATGGGTCGGTTCTGATTTATTGCACAGAATATTCAGAGCTTCAATTTAAAACCTAAATACAAGCACTCAATACACATCGCCCTAATTGGGCCCACGTCAATCCATTCTAAGTTCATCAATAAAAAAAACCTCTTTTGTAGTCTGTATCTAAACCAATATCTAGTTTACCAATTGACCTACAAATCTACAATACAACCAACAGTACGAACTCGCAAAACAATTGAAATACAATAGCGGAACGAAGACTCTCGAATATTGCCGAAAATTCCCGAAAATTGGAATTCAGAACAGCTGAATTCCTGTGGTCAACCGATTCAAACGCTTAGCTCAGTTCAGGAGGCTAGAGATATTAATAATGTATCAAGCTTTCCTGCTTTGAATGTTGTCTTTCCCCAAGAGATAGAACTCCAGCTGTGAGAAACAGATGCTTAGGGAATGCTCAAAGCTAAATGTAACACATGCTAGTTTCCAAGATTGCAGGTACTCGTATATAAGTTCCTTATTCTCGCGTTTAGACTGTTAAGTAGGAAGTCTTAGTGTGATAGCTTAGTTGCGAGTATCGAAACTTCTTGTTCATAAGTATTGATGTTAGGTTTCCATGGTAGCGTGTGAGTATAAACTGCTATGTAAGACACTTAACTTGTGTTGAGTGTGTTGGATCATAGATGTAACAGAGGGAAGAATTGTGTCCCAGTAATAGGAAGTTTATAGGTTGACGAGAAGCATTAAAATTAGAAAATCCATAACATGTAATCATTTAATACGAGTAAATAATATGACGCCTGCCATCCTCAAAGGGTTAGGCAGTTACCTAATAGTACACCCACAGTTTGACAGTTATTTTCAAGACTCATGTAATAAGGAGCGATCCAATTGCCATCTACAGGGCACGAATGTAGACTCTGTTGCTGCTACTGAGAAATCCTGGAAGGAAAAACACTTTGCCTGAACTTGGAATTGAATTCAATACCTCAGCAGTTGCTGGTGAGATCAGTAATGAAGCGTTATTCATCTTTTTTTAATCAATTTCTAAGAATGGAAGTTACCTTAATCCAAACGATCCAAACGACAGGCCCAGCTTTAGTAAACAGAATGATTATATTATATCTAAGTGGGTAGATCCTTGTCATCTACAAAGTACCATTAGGAGCGACGGCAAACGAAGATGTTAGGTACATAATTTGTCACTGAATTCTTTATTATTTTGGTGATGTCGATTAGGTATTAAAGATCACAGATTCGAGGCTATATTAAGATTAATGGATTTTTTGGCACGTGTCAAATTATGTGTTTAATTTTATGTAGTTCAATTATTACGTATTTTTTTTAATAATCTGTTCTATTTTCAGAGTGTACTTTTAGGTTATGTGACACGATTTCACGAAATGTTGACAAGATAGGAAATAACTGACGGTTGGACAGAAATGACATGTAATGCATATAGTTAGGTACCACCTACATGTTTCATTCATATTATATGCACTTTGATTAACCAATGAGGGATTTTCTTTTTCAACTCTTCCCTAGTCGCTGGATAGATGGCGCTGATCTCGGTACGTTACTGCAAGGAACAGAACGTCACATAATTTTACTTGGAACTAATGGTTATATTCGGAAGCTTATGCAAACGAAAGTATCAGTCAACGAGCGTATGTGACGTGTGTTTTTTCGACTGAAATGATGATGATGATGATGATGATGATGATGATGATGATGATGATGATGGTAGAAACTAGCCTGTTTCTCAGTAACAGCTACGGAGCCTGGATTTGTGCCACCAACATGAGACCCTTCTGCCTAACCCGTGAGCGATTCCGGGCGTGATATTATGTAGAGCTTAGTGTAACCAACAAACAGCAGGTACCTATTAATGTCGTTGAGCTAACAAGAGAACTCGGTTTACTTAATTAGAAAACGTACAACCCGCAAAAAAAGGAATTATACACAGTGGAATTGGAAAAAATGCACCAAATTTTTTGATTAATTCGGGAGAAGAGTATCAAGTTAGAGGAGGACGTTTTAATTAAAAGTTCACGCGAAAATGTAACATCGAGTTAGAAATTAAAATGTTTTTCATCAGCGTTTAATGTTCCCACTACTGGGACAGGCATCCTCTCTATGAGAGGGCCTGGGCTATAATCCAACACGCGGTCCCAGTGCGGATTGGTAGATGTATGTCTTCGAATTTTTGGTTCTAGGACAAACCACTTTCCTTACGATGTTTTCCTTCAGCGTTTTGAGAGCAGTGGTGATGAAATAAATTAAACAAAGTAATGCGCCTGCCTGGGTTCGAACCCAAGGCTTACTACTCGTAAGTCAGGACCGCCACCAAGGGGCCACCGCTGCTCTCAACAGGTTACAATAATGTCTGAAAATATTTTAAATAAAATAGGCGAAGAAGTGATTAAAATATTAAAACAAATAATACATTTTAAATTTCGTAAAATGTAATGTAGTTTCAGAAGACCGCACGTTAGTAAATGAACCAAACTAGGCCGACCTCTTATTCTATTGAAACTCCGCACTACGCTAGGTCAGCTTTTTATACTGTACGTACTTACACCCCTGCGTACAATGTTGAAATTTTATTATGCAGCCATCAAACATAAAGAAAACATGAATTAATTGAATATTTACAAAAGCTTTCCACTAAAACGAATCTCTCACACATTTCTTTAGTACTTATTAATAAGTTTATTTATAACAACATTTAGATGAAACATTAAATGTTACTTCGAGATGAAAGCCTCATTTTCTGAAACATCCAATTATTTAATCAGTCTCTTACGAAGTAAACGCTTTTCATAACGGTATTTATTTACAAGTCAGCTTCTTGCTTTCACAACCGATGAATTATGTGTGAAATATGATGGCCATGATTTTGAGGAGTGAAAGACTTTTCAGAATTAGTCGCAATAAGTAGTAAGAAAGTTCAAACATGTATGGCATTTATGTAGGAAATGAAGATGCGTGTGACCAGCAAAAATTACTGCAGCTAGATATTATTAGTTTATTTGCGAGTGTTTTTGCCATACGTTTGTAAGAATACCAAAATTTGAGACGAAATTTCATTTCGTTGTGAACACAGGCCTTGTAAAACTAATCCAGATTTAGATGGGTAGTGTTTTATGTTCACGTTTATTTTTCCTTTTTAGGTAGTCATAAAGAAAAGAGAATTCAATTTACGAGAAGTTTATTGCAAAATAAAAGCTGAATAAAGCCTACTATTCTAAATTCATCTCACAGAAACGAAAATTAACCTTTCTTTCTTTTATTTATTTACACTTTTATGCACAATTTACCACCGCAAATAAAACAGACTTACAGCCAAACACTTCCACTAGAAAAGTTTAAAAATGTTGTTGTAAAATTATTTAATGAAACTGTTGCTTTAAGATTCTTATTAATCCAAAACTAATCAAACAAACTCCAACCTCATATTTGACAAACTTGCAAAATAATATCCTAATCAGTCCCCAAAAAACGTTGAACTCGACGTCTCCACTAACGCTGAATATGCTCCGGTCACTTATTATGACGCGTATGTAATTACTTAGCCAGTCAGAGCAGATTAGGTTAAAAGAAAGTAATTGCAGGACAGTCTCAAAAGTCATAATATGGCAATATTTAAACCAACTATAATTGGTAAAAGTCCTAACTTAAACCAACCTCAAATATTGTATCATCATGTATCTGTATCCACATTGATTGTGTGAAATACAAGTCAGTGAAATTCACTGCCAGTTTCTCTGTTTCCCGATCATTACGATCTGGATCTCTTCAAAGTTCCAGTGAATCGGTTTCTTCCAGGCAAGCGTGCTTTACCCCAGGCTGCATCATCGCTTCACATCAGGCAAGTTAAAAAAAACATGGGTCATCTTTGGGGAATGCCAATTGAAGGTTACTGCGTTAGGTGACGGTCACGCGAGTTCCATGAGTACTCAAAACGCCTAAACATGTGTTCACTTCAAAAACGTAACACCTGCGAAAAATTAATCCAAATCAGTCTCCGAAAAATGAATCAACATGGCAACCCTACTACGCTAACGCTGAATATGCTCCGCTCACATTATGACGTGTATGTAATTACTTAGCCAGCCGGAGCAAAGTCATGCCTTGTCATTTTAGCTCGCCCAAGCCGGGGAAAAGTGGAGTCGTTTGTGTTATGAGTGTTGAATACTGATACGCTAAAGTGGTTTTTGTGCTATTTAATTTTATGTCCTTAAAATGTGCTCGGATATTGTGGTCACAGTAATTGTGTTCGTGTTAAGTTTGTAGCGTTTTTTTTGTGTGGATTTTCGGGGCTGTATTGAAATTGTTACTTTGTTGGAATGAATTTCTATTTTCAGATTTTCAGTAGCTACTCGTACTTTCATTTTATTTTTAATAGTAGGTTTATCTGCTTTTTGAGATTAGATTATTACGTGTTATTAACTGCTAGCTTATGCCTACGGGTTCACCGGCGTGGAGTTTGCCATTGTCCCACAGGGTTGTACAACCGAGATAAATTATCTGTGTGCCAAATTTCATACAAATCCGCACAGTAATTTTTCGTGAAAGAGTAACACATAGACATCTATTTATTAACCCCCGCCCCGACGCAAAAAACGACGAGGTGTTAAAAGTTTTTAACCTTCGACACAAAAACGATGCGCTGTTATAAGTTTGACGTGTCTGCGTGTGTGTGTGTGTATGCCTGTCTGTGGCATCGTAGAGCTCCCAAACGGATGAACCGATTTTGATTTTGTTTTTGTGTTTGAAAGGTGAATTAGTCGGGAGTGTTCTTAGCTATGTTTGGTAAAAATCAGTTCAAGATGGCCGCCGCCACAAAATGGCGGATAACATTTATTTATTCAATTATTCCCTCAATTTATAGGTATCAAATAAAGGGCTTGTGAAATTATGACCCTCGTGTGTCGGGGGATTCATTTTTTTTTATTTAATGTAACTTGTATAGATATACAAGTTACATTAAATAAAAAAAAAACCCCCCCCGAATAGATAGATATCTATTCATAGACATTAATATAGAACCTCACAAACTTTCACATTTATAGTATCAGTAGAGTAACATCTAGGAAATAAACGGACTTAAATTACTACTAGAACTTTTTTTCACTGACACTAACTACGAGTAACTCCTTAGTAATTCTCTTTCTTTGAGTTTTTTAAAAATGATAAATTGATAAAAGAAACACATAATCTCTAAAGAAAATCAACGTGCACTTACACACCAATGTGTACCTACATAACACAGTCTTAAGATTCATATTATTCCACTCCATTATGAAAATTCTCTGTATTTGAACATCCTCTTATAGACTGCAAGATATTCAGCTTGGCTAGAGAAGTTAACTAGAATATTATTAATGCATTGCGAGTATATCTACACTGCAGAGTTGTTTTAATGACCCAATTTCACTTCTGACTTAAGTTATTTAAGTTCTAAGAGCTTTGCGATATAACTTACTAAGTAATATCATCATTTTAATCAATACAAAAGAGGAAATGAATTAGGATCTCGTGGTTAAATAATAACAGCCACTCGAATCTATCTTCGGGTTAAGCCGCGCTTGTCTAGGTTGTTCTGTGGATGGGTGACCCATCATTACATACGTACCGTGTTTCCTCCGTGCCTCGGAAAGCACGTAAAGAAGTTGGTCCCGACTGTCATTTGTAGATCTTTGACAGTCGTTACAGGGAGTCAGTTGACCGAAAATCGGACAACCAGTCTTATCAAGGGATATCGTAACACCAGTACTGGGTTATGGAGGTTAGATATGCAGCCGCTACATGCTGACCCCAACATAGTTGGAAAAAGGCTAGGCAGATGATGACAAAAGAAGCACAACCCAGTATGACTTTAATTACACATAAATATTTTATAATTTTTTAACTCTCAGTATTGAACCGAGCATTGCGAATCCAACGAAGCGCATATCTAGTGCGCGCAATGTTGAATTTTCTGAATGCTTTTGATGAGTGTTTGGAAACAGAACGCTGATGTGGCTTCCGCGCCCCTCAAATATTTGCAGAAGCACACGCTGGTGTCTTCTATGGCGTCAGGAAAAGAGCTACGTCAATGATAGGTAGGTTGCGTGGGAGCACCAACGGCATCATAAAAAAAAACATGCAAATAGTTTTGAGGACTGCCGATAGCAGTAAAAACTCGTAGATGATCCGCTACGGCGTAGCTGCTACGAGCGCTACGAAGCGTTAGGTGACGTCACGCGAGTTCCATGATTTTTGTTCACTCAAAAAGCGCTCGACGCGCCCAAAGAAGTTTTCACTTCAAAATATTAGCTTATGCAATGGAGTATTTGTAAAGACATTGTGTGATATACTCATACTGGTGTTCAAAATCAGCAAAACATCCCAAATAAAATGTCCGTACTAACAAATTTCGTTCCTAACATAAATTTTTAGGCCTGAATAAAGACTAAAGAAATAATACAACGCCACGTTAAAAAGTATCCATGCGTATGTATATGTTCTAAATGAAACAACATTCATCCAAATACAACAATACCAGCTCATCCCAAAAAACAGCAAAAAAAAACTAAAAAGAATACTCTAACATTTAAACAAAATCCAGCAACACACGGCCAAGTTCTGGCAAGTTTTTATTTTATCTTTGAAGGTTTACCTGAACAGGTCGCGGTCATCCGATAGTATAAAACGCTCAGCCTTTTAGCATTTGAGCAGAAACGGCTCAGCTTAACTTGAACTGCCCTGAGGCAAGTGAGCGTCTTTTATACGAGTTGAGGTGCTGTAGTATTGCCGACCGTTGCGTCTTATAGAAGTTGACGGGCTTGTAGTATTGGTTGCAAGGTTTTCTGTTCATGTTTTTAGTTCTATAAAATGAAGGATATATTTTGATGGTAACTCGGTTGGTTGGGTTTGCTATCGAGGTGCAATCTTACTTACTTTTGTTGGAATTCTATTTATTAATCTGTTTTGTGTTATGGCAGGAGATCGTGGCTAAGTAATAACAGCCGCTCGGGCCGATCTTTAGGTTAAGCCGTGCTTGCCTAGGTTGGTCTGTAGATGGGTGACCACCCTTACATACCGAGTTTCCTCCGTGCCTCGGAAAGCACGTTAAGCTGTTGGTCCCGGCTGTCATTTGTCCATCTTTGGCAGTTGTTTATAGGCAGTCAGTGGCCCAAATAGTCTGACAACCAGTCTTACCTACTACGTAGTTGGGAAAAGGCTATGCTGAAGATGAATCTGTTTGTTGTTATCTGGATATTTATATTAAAAAAATATGTTTCCTGATTAGCAATGAAAGAGACGACTCTTAGTCGAATTCTTTGATGTAGACAATAAACCCATGAAAGCTAAATACTAACTCATTATTTAATGAGTTTGTATTTTTCGTTCATGGTATTTTCTTTTTTTTAGATTTTTCCTGCAAGAAAACGCAAATCTACTGCTACTATTTCCTTTCATAAGTTTAAGTACCGTTCATCACCTTCCTTATTATTTCACAAGTACACAACACACCTTTAGATTATGATTCAATAAGAACACTTTAAACTGCAGAATTCGTGAAACATAAAATAATTCAGGTCACGTCATGTAAGCTGTGCGCGAGCAAGAAAACTAAATGTCTTTCAAACAAGCTGTCGTAAAAAGCTATAGCACGAAAAGTTTTACTTTATACTTATACAATTCGAAATATTTCAAACTACCTGATTTTAGAATGATGAGATAATCAGAAGATGACTTTGAATGTAAAAATAAAATTATTTTAACCTTTTTAGTTATAGTCATCATTTGCCGAGCCTTTTCCCAACTATGTTGAGGTCGGCTTCCAGTCTAACCGGATGCAGCTGAATACCAATATTTTACATGGAGCGACTGCCTATCTGACCTCCACAACCCAGTTAGTACTGGGTACTACGATACCACTTGGTAAGACTGGTGTCAGACTTTTTGGGCCACTGACTACCTGTAACGACTGTCAAAGATGGACAAATAAGGCACGGAGGAAACTCGGTATGTAAAGGTGGTCACCCATCCACAGACCAACTTTTTAACCGACTTCCAAAAAGGAGGAGGTTCTCTATTCGACTGTATGTATTTTTTTTTGTTTGAAAGGGTATACTTCCAAGTTGGTCCCATAGTCGCCAAGTCGGGATCTGATGATGGAATCTTGGCGAAATCGAGGGAACTCTTCAAATTTTATAGGATAACGTACAGCAATTTTGGTATTTTCTACAACAAGTGAAGCATTTGCGTTTGATAAGAACCATTCTACCATCAGATCTGATGATGAAGCCAAGAGTCACGGAACTCCATAATGAGACAATGTATCCTAGTCGTGTTTGGGCTTGTTGTAATTGTAACGGTATGCACTTTCCATGTGTACCAAGCACATGTGAACCACTAAAAAGTGAAAAATAAAAACTTTTTTGCAAAAAATAAAACCGACTTCAAAAAAAAAAAAACAAAAAAGTGAAAAATAACTTTAGCTTCTGAAGTCGGTGACAAAAAAATTAAATCAATCATACAAACGTCACCGACTTCAGAAGCTAAAGTTATTTTTCACTTTTTTGGTTTTTTTTTTTGAAGTCGGTTTTATTTTTTGCAAAAAAGTTTTTAGTTATAGTATGTTTCACAAATTCCTTTCATGAATTTATTTTACATTATAATTGCGCTTTGCGTTTATGTGAACAACGAGGTTGTTAAATATTGAGTAAGAATAATAATAAGTATAGTAAGAATAAGTACTATTTCAAGAAAATATTTATACGAAAATCACTAAGATTTTCATAGAAAAACTTGGCTTAAATATCTATCAACAATAAATTCTGAAAATCGTACCACATTCTTTTATTCCGCCATTTAATTTTGTATTATAACAGTATCTAAAAACAATTACTCCTTACCTAGAATCTCCGTTCAGGAATAAGTTCATGAATATTCTTTTCACTTTGCCTCAGTTAGGATGAAACGCTAAAAGAAAGGTGAGTGACCTTTTTGAGACCCTAAAACCAGTACCTTTTATTTCTACGCATTTTATTAGAATTAATTTGTTAGGTTTCTCTCTTTCAATTTCTGGCGGGATAGAATCTACCATTTTTTTGTGATAAATCATACTGGCAGTATATCTATTCGTTGTTTGTCTTAAGTAGAAATCACTACCACTAACAATTTTTTAGTTGATTCTTATTTAATGACGTTTTCATGAAGTCATTAATTCCTATCCATTTCCACTACCACTACTTCTTACATAAAACTTATTTTATAACTTATTTTATACTTACCTGTTTCGGGAACCAATCTCTCACAAGGGTAACCATTAAGATTAAGCACTTCCAGATCATTATAATATTTGTGATAAGAATTAACAAATCATTTGTTTATAACTAGTGGACGTTTCATACAAAAATAGAAATCTTTCCTCTTTTTAATTGTTGCATATAGATCTACGACCAGACACTGAAAAACAAACCAAGTCTCATAAGGGGACTAAAAAAGCTAAATTAGCAACTCTATTTGTGGTGGTTCAAACTTCGTCTGGAATACTGTAAGAATAAAGTTCTTATCAGCTTGCACTACAAAGTGGTTGTTACGTTAATCACTGCGGGCCGAATAGTGCGAAATAAGTGGTTTCAATTGATTTACAAAAAATCTATTGATTGGACTAAAAAATAAAACACTATGATGCTAGTAAGTGGCTTGTAGAATTATTTGCCAAAAAATCAGAATGATCGCATGTGTTTGTATGGTTTTTACTCGATAAAAGATTTTTTTTAGAGATAAGTTCGTGATTTTTTTTATCGAGTAAAATTAGTTAATTATATTTTCAAAACACTATCATACTAGCAATCCTGAAGCATATTGCATATTTTTCTGGTTTTGTTTATTGCAGCAAATCATATACTTTTAGGCATTATACAATTCGCATTTAGCTCCTGTAGTCGCCTTAAGGGAATATAGCTGGAATACTAGCAATTAAAACTAGCAAAATAACTATAGCAGTGTACAGATACCTCTGTCTGTGACCGAATACTTGAGGAACGAGTTTTCCTCTCCAGCTATTTTAGGCACAAACTGGAAAGTCAGCCAGCGTTCCTATCGTGGAACAAACTTTGCTCAAATTGTGTCCTTTAAGCAAAAGTACCTATCCCAGTTACTCTGAGTTTTGTAGGAACCCCAAGTTATAATAGACAACATTATTATAACATGAGCCTCTAAAGTTTTCAAGGTTGGGGCACAGTTCAGTTCAAAAAAGCGGCCAAGTGTGAAACGGACTCGTGCATGAAGAGTTCCGTACTATCGTCTTAAGAACCTTTTTATTAACCCCCGACGCAAAAACGAATATGGGTATCAAATGAAAAGGCTTGACTAGTAAAATACTATACGCTATAATAAATTTCAAATCCAAGATGACTGCCACCACAAAATGGTTAGTTACATTTATTTGTGTCGGGGGTTTTTTAATTTTTAAATTTACTTTTACTTGTTGTTTGTTGTTATAGCTTCAGAAACACACATTTTGTGAACTTTTCCACAGTCAACATTTTCACAGAACGTGTATTTATTTCTGTTGCTGAATGTGTATTTAGGTAAACAGTAATTACTGTATAAGTACCTATTACAGATCATGAGATATAGCCCGCTTACAGACAGTCGGACAGACATACTGCAGAGCTTAGTTATGGAGTTCCGTTGGTTACAGAACCCTAATAAGTCTTCTCTTTTTAAAAGAGAATGGAGCCCGGTAACGGTTGGCGATTGTCATCGATTTAATACATCTCTTAAACATGTAATTTTCCGACGCAGACGAAGTTGCAGGCAACTTTTTGTATTTAGATTGACCATAACTTTATTACAAAACCCCATGGATGGATCTAATTAAAAAAGGTAACCCTTTTTTAATTGGATCCATCCTAATAGCACCGTAAAGTATTACAATTATTAATCTACCTCCTTTCGCATCAATTCCTCATTTGCAATTTTTTTTTTCTTTTCATGTAAATATTACGCTTGTAATCCCCGAAGGACCCTGGGGGGTTCTGCCACTAAAAAGTTCCTAATTAAAAACCTAATTTCAATTTGCCCAACCAGGTAATCGAACTCAGGACCTAACGCTCAGCAGTCACGACTGATTACGACCTCTAGCCCGTGAGAAGGCGCGCCTCAGTTAGTTACACGGAGAGGCGCGCGCGAGCAAATTACTCACACTACTTTAAATGCTCATATTTCTACTTTTATAGTACCTATTGGCTTATAATGGATTTATATAAATAAAACAAGGTTTAATAAGTAAGAAAATAAGTATTTTAATTAAAACTATGAAACATAAATGCAACTTCTAAAACAAATAACAAATCAACTTATTTTTATTTTCTAATTTTGACAGTCTTCATATAAATCACAATAAAAAATCTTACATAACAAAAATCTTAAAAAAATAGTCTTCCATGGGATCTATATGAGTGTGCCTCTCGAAACACATTGAACATATATATGTGATATGTTCGGTGCAGAGTAATTGCTTGCATAAAGTGCAAGCTTTTTTGGACCGTCTATTCTTACGTCTAGGGCATATTGAACAGAATCCACTTGGCCTAGGGTCTTCTATTTCAATTGTATCTGTAGGCTTACAATCCCGTTCAAGTGAAAACTTTTCGTGTAACTTTGTGATGTGCATATTTGTGTACAGGACTATTTTGTCTATCATTGCATCACCCACAAACAATGAAAAGCATTCAAGGGGTTCTTTTGCATTCTTGGCAAAATTTTTGACTCCTTGTAAGTGGATAACGATATTGCAACTCCTGGTACGTACGTTACGTAATGGCTTATGCATAAGCCATTTCGTTGATCGGTCTTTTCCAGTATAGTACCTCTTGATTGTTGCGGCGCAAGAGTTGAAATATCAGCTTCAGTTTCATCCGAAGATTGCTCCGTATCTGTCACATGAGGACTGCGAATGATGGAACTGTCGCTTTCTATGGTGTCAACACGAAGTTGTTCTCCATTCTCAAGATCCGCATCCAATGCTTCATCACCAGAATCCTCTTCCAGCCACGAACAAATATGTGCTTGACGTCGATCGCCCATTTTACAAGTTGTTATAGCTAAAAACAAAAAATATTATTATTAAAACATTACTATAGAGTATTTACGTAATAATTAACCAATTTATTATAAATAAATAAAATAATACATTCTAGAAAATACAATAATGCTTTTTTTATTAGAAAAATAAATACTTACACGGATGGGCGCGTGATGAGCAAATTACCGCACGATGTTCCGCGGGCTCCACAAACACTTCGCTGCGCGGTCGCAACGGAACTGACCGCTAAGAGAGTCGCATCAGGGGGGAGGGGATGAATAGTTAGGAAGCTACCTAGGCGCTTTAGACGTTAGGGCGTCAGTGTCACCAAAAGTTTTTGCTTTAAATTTTTGTGTGAGTAAATTGCTCATAGCGCGCCTTCTCACGGGCTAGACCAACTAGACAGTCAGTGATGTTCACCAATCCTTTTTTTGTGGGAAAAGTCATTTGATGACTTTTCCCACTCTGGGCGGAGCGGGAGGGAGTGTCAGACTTTTACTGACTAAAACCCATCCATGTTCCTTCCTCGCCCTTTATGTTCCGAGGCCACGGTATCTCTTTCGAGCAGTCCCGCAGATGTTCCCCAATCCTAAAATAATAATTTCTTAGTTTCTTAATAGCTAGTTATACTAAAAAATCTAAATGTAGTTTATGAACTCAAAAAAGTCCTTATTAGTTATCAAAAAAAATAATCTAGAACTCATCTCAGGTCATGAACCTATTAAAACTTTCAAACGAAGACATGAAAAATGAATTAGCTTTTCATTTCCTGTGGGATCCTTATCTCCCTAATGTTGGCTATCTGATGTTAATAATTTAGGCACTGCGGGTAAAAGGGATTGGGGCTGCTCCTAACACTGATTTCTCGCCAAAGTTATATTTAGGTATCTCTGGTATATAATGTACGAGGGAATCGACTTAACTCGCACAGTTTTTTTGACCAAAAATTTCATCGAGATTATTACAGACGACTTTATTATATAATCATTTGACTAGCATTTCCCGAACTATGTTGGGGTCGGCTTTCAGTCTAACTGAATGATGACTGATGCATACTCGTATTTTAAATCAAGTGATGGCTTATCTAACCTCCACAACCCAGTAAGTACTGGGTAATACGATACGCCTTGGTAAGACTGGTTGTCAGAGTTTCAGCCCACTGACTACCTGTAACGACATTGACAGTTCTACAAATGTCAACCAGGATCATCGCCTTTCAACCATCGTTCTTTCCGAAGCATGGAGAAAACTCTGCATGTAATAGGTGGTCACCCATCCATGGATCAACCTAGGCAAGTGCGGCGTATTAAAGAAGTATTTCAGGGCATTTTATAACCAACTTTTTTTTTTCTGTTGGGAAATCATCAAATAACTTCTCCCACTCTGGGTGGAGCGGATTTTATCACTTCATCCCTTGCAATTTTTCTTTTACACTGAACCTAATGAGACCTTACATTTTTCTGGCCAGGAAAATGTAAAGCTACATTCTGTACGGTGATGTAGACAGTGAGAACTTATAATTATGTGCAAATAGATGTATAAATAATCAGCCACCGTACTACGGACTTCCTGGAAACCGAGTTGCTGAGTGGGTATTGATATATTTACCACCGGAAATCTTAATATTTGGGGTGCTTAGTTTGTAATGTTGTATGATTAATATTTGATCAGGGTTCCAAGAATTACTTTCAAATCGTTGACTAACTTTGCTTTCATCAAAGCCTATAGTTTCACGTTAAAGCACCTTCTTATACATTAGTCTAGATAGAGACACACGAAACTATGCCGAGCAAACAAGGATTATTTAAAAAAAAAACCTATTTATTTGACAAACCACAGGTACACTTCAAACCAAAATTATTACCACATCGGATCCTAAAGCTGTAACATAGCATTCCAAGCATGCTTCTCCAGTGTAGGCACCACTCAAAGTCTCCGTCTTACATTGCGACTTAAAATCGATTTCCAACCCACTTCTTGCACTATTATGACCCATTTTACTCCGTTGAATCTTAGGTTCCGAGTCGATCGACTGAACACTGTGTGTTAATGGCACAAATGTCATTTGCAGAATGCTTTGTCATATCTGCTCATAAATGGATGCTTCACTAGATGGGTCGTTGCTTCGTGACATAGATGGTGATCAGAAGCATACAGGGTGTAAACCACCACGTCACGAAGCCGTCAACCAAGCATTCTGTACATCAAACTAAGTAACTTTACGCAAAAACTATTACTGAGAAACAGCTTTTTTTTTTGGGGTGAAAAATCATGTTTTGTCATATAACTCAATGTAACGCACTCAAAACATTGTGCAAAAGATTTAATAGTACGGGGTTCGTGGAGGTATTTTTATAAAAACTTGTTTTTTAAAAAAACTTGTCAAAAAGTTGTAACTTTGACTGCCAATGTCTCCATAACTAGAAGGTATGGTGTAGAACAAAAAAATGATCGTAATGACGAGGAAAACAAGTGCCTTCCGGCTTCGTTAAGACACTTGTGTTTTACACACTTTATCCTTATAATTCTTTCTCTCAGTTTTTCAACACAAATCAATAAGCAATAAAAATCACCGCTATTTTACGAAGGATTTAAAAAAAAAATTGTATTGGTCATTATCAAATCAATCATCATCTATCTGCGTAGTTTTATCCCAGTAATGTTGTGGTCGGCTACCGGTCCAACCACTTGCAACTAAATACCAGTATTTTACATGCATCGACTACCTATTTGATAATCTGACCTTTACAACCATCATCTTCTTGTCTTGTCATACTTGGGGTTGGCGCAAAACATTTCTTCTGCTTTGCTTTTTTTGCTGCTACGTGTCCCTGTCATATCACGCAATCATTGACACTAGATACTTACAATACCCCAAATCTATGATGCCACTTGTAAACTCATTCCCGTGATACAAATGTTGGTTCGATTTAACGTTTCACAGTAAAAAGTAGCCCAGCGACTGTCTATCTATTTCCTTTTTCAACTTACACATTTTAATAGCCTTTCTTGACAACGTTTTCGTGTTCCGCCACCCCGTTTGTTAAAAAAAGTGGTCCTCCACCCAAGAACTATTTAACCCGGTCAATACTTATCAAAGTGTAGTAGGGTGACCTCGTTTGTATCAAATGTCAGACAAGATACGTCGCGCTTTCAAGAAAATTGGCAAGGCAGTAGACGTACGCTATTTTTATGCGACTACCCGCGTGTAATGTGAAATGATGTATCTTTTGTTGATGTGACGAGATACAATATGTATGAAGCGGGGTGCTGCTGCTTTTTTAGTAGAGGTTGACATTTCACACTGTTTGTGGTGAAGGTCGAGTGTTTCTAAGCGCTTCTTATAGTTCGTTATTTTTTTTTGTTATAAGGGTTGATTTTGATGTGATATTATTAGAAAAAAATATTTAAAGTTACAGACTGCTGATCTCGTTTGCGGGGCGAACATGACCAGATACATCACAGGATGGAGAGGTTTGGAAGAAAAAAAGAAAAGCCGGCAGTGGTACACTCAAATAAACTAACAAAAAAGAAATAAGATAGACCTTTGACATTTCCTGCAGACATAAAAAAAGTTAAACGTCTAGATAGTAAAAGATGGCCCCCCGTTAATTGGTTAGTTCTTTTTTTTATTTAGTTTTTAACACATACTGTCCCACTGCCAGGACCAAAGACTTTGTCTTCATTCGTGTTATCTTTCAACACTTAATAACTTCCATACGGTACAATATTTATTTTTTATCAAACAGGCAATTTAGAAATACATTCCCTTTACCCTTTCTTATCAATTTCTATTTGGAATGCGTAAACAAATTAATCAAAGCTATCTTCGAAAGACGTAAATGGATACAGTTTCAGACATGACATTATTCCGATATGTCTTGTCCCGGATGTGGGACCCACGTATAAAAATATATTGCTAGTCAATAATATTATTATTGTTCGAGTATTATCTGTGACTGTCATTTCATGTCTTTCATGATAAAGTGCAGTCTGACCTGAGCTTATCTATAATAAAAACTTATTTTAAAATAGTTTTCTTTTTGTAATAAACCGATGTAATTTGAAAACATGTGTAATATTATTTACTCAGGGTTTAAACAGAGCTTTTACGAATCTGTCAACCAAGCATTTGTATATCAAAAAGGAGTAAAAAAAAATTGGGTTTTTTTTTTTTGCTGTGCGTTTAGTATTTATGGTGACCATTTTAGCATCGGCGGTCTACTATGCACCGTGTACAATAATAACTTATTAAGGCGTCATTATGATTGACTGACTTTTTTGTGTCCTGAGGGGTTAGTGTGATAAGAAATATAGATAGAGCTCAAATACGTATACGAGTATATCTGTGGTCGATACCTATATCTGTGAATAAGAAGAATAAGAATAATTTATTTTAAAAGTATTCCATAAGTGTACATTTATGTGCGGTAGTGTTATTTTTCAAACAAAGGTCATCTATAAGCTATAACTTTAGATAATTTTAACAAATTATTGTAATTAAGATTGTTTTTATGTTTCTTAAAAAAAACAACTCATTAGTTTTTTATGTCGGCAATTATCTGTGTTTGGCTTTTTATGAAAATAAGCAATTTGACCTATAATTAACGATCTTATGTTTTATAAGGTTAGAATAATAAATTACAGTCTGACCTGAGCTTATTTATTACAAAAAAGCTTCTTTTAAAATAGTTTTTTTTTTATATAAGTGTAGTAGTCAACGGGTCATGAAAGTATTTAAAAAGACCATTAATCAGCACAATGTGTTGAATGCATTAAGTTTGCCGTTATTTTTTTTACCAAAAATTTTAACCATTCACTCTGTATAAAGGGTCTATTTACAACCTTTATACAGGGCCTCGATTCTGCTATTACGATAGTGTCAGAATAGGCGATCATTGAAGTCACAATGATCAAGTTCTGTCAAGTTTTGACAAATTTGGTATTCTACTAATGTAATGGCGTCATTATGACTTCTCAATGAACAAACACTGACACTCCATTGAAAGAAATGTCATAGAATATTAATCTCGTACATGAAATCTGGCATGAATAAAAATGTTCGCATTTAGTAGTAGATTTCGAAAACCATTTGTAAGTACTAATGGTTTTATAATAATGGCAATACGAAAATGCCATTAAAACACAATTTTATTACGAGACCATCGATCGACCATTGTGAATATAGCAGATTACGAACTTTAAGCAAAAGGACAATGGGATGAGAATGGAATCGTGTTGGAGTGACGAATTTATTAAAATATCAGAATTAGGTCCCAGGTTGAACGGTTTCAGAATTGAGTTCAGAGTGATTTATACGTGGTGACTATTTTAGCGTTGGTGTCCCTTAATACACCCTGCACATTTAAAAAATATAGATAGAGCTAAAATACGTACACGAGTATAACAGACCTGTGGTAGATATATCTACATTTTTATCTGTCAGTAAGAAGAATTAGAATTTTTTTTTTTGTTTATTTAATTTTATTAAGAAATATTAAAAAAAGGAAATTTGTATGTATAGAAATGAATAGGGGAAATAATAATTTGTTCAAAAAAGTATTCCATAAGTGTACATTTATGTATACAGTAGTGCTCATTTCTCAAAAAATGGTGTCCTATAAGCTATCAAAATCAAAATCAAAGCATTTATTTCAAGTAGGCCAGTTACAGGCACTTTTGAATTGTCGAAACAAAAATGAACATTTAATGTAGCTACAGTCCCAGTTACAAGACATAAAAACTGTGAAAGTACTGTAGTTACTTTGCCCATTCCCTAGCGTAGATCTCTATGGAGAAGAACGGGCAAGAAACTCCATGGACACTCTTTTAAATCAAAATATTGTTACAAAATCTTGGTTACATCATTCATGTTGAGATGGTATATTCACTATCACTTTACATAATTTTAACAAATTGTTCTAATTAAGACAATTTTTTTTGTTTCTTTAAAAAAACAACTGATTATTTTGTTATTAAGTCGGCAACTTCTGTGGAAATTTTGTCGAAATAAGCACATGACCTATAATTAACGATCTTGAACCTATACTAATTACTGTGGATGTTATTCTTTTATCACTTATTTTATGATTATTTTAGTACTTAATTCAACTGATAATTAAAAGGCGTAAAAAAAATCTCGTGATAGTTGACTGTGTTTATAAGACCTCTTCAATTTCTGTGATAATATCCTTGTATCATTTTTGCAACATTTCAAGTTATAACTATAAAAGATTTGATACTCCCCATATAACCAGATAATAAACATTCTGTATAAAAACTCACCTCTAACATGGCCATGTCAAGACAGCTATAAAGAGAACGATAAACTTTGATATTACTCCTGAAGGTACTATATATTAGTTTGTAGGTAAATGGTGTCAATTTAATGTAGTTTTGAATGAAATATTCGGACATCAAACCAAATCAATCAAAATCGATGATTGTGATTGAGCTTTATATAACTTCTTTGTGAACTTTAGTTAACTAAGCAAGGAAAATAGACGTCTTTTTTAAGACAATGTACCTACCTACATTTTATATTGACAAAATTTTGCAAATAATGATTATTCTATAATGCGAATTTGATAAGAGATTCTATGGTGCCCATTTATTAATAAGTATTGTGAAATAAAATCAGCCTGTAACTAATAAACGCGCTTTTACTAGCCGATAATCTATCCTAGGATGCTAATTTTTTTCAACGAAACCATTTTTATCATGCTTTTTAACTTTACGCGTTCCATTTATTGTTCTAGTAGATTCGGTACGGGTAGTCAGGCTCACTTTAAAAGTTTTCTTTACTTCATTCTCTCTTATAAATGTGGAATGTGGGTGGGTAGGTACATGAAAAACGGGAACACATAATATTAACAAAATAAGAGACAAACGGAATGGCGCGGACCGCCCCACGTTTTGAGATCACGTAAAATTACACGCCTTGCAGCTTTTAAGTTTGGTCCAAGTCTTCAGAAACTTGTTTGGAGCATTATTTAAGTAACGAGGTAACTCGACATAGCGATGTCAGATATATTGGTGTTATTAGGATAATTTGGCGCATGAACGACGTTGCAGAGACATGCTGTTGACGACCAATTGTATTGAAAATAAGAGATTCCTTCATTAGTACCTATTTCAGCCACACGCTAACAGACCGCTATAAATAAGCACAAAGTTAAGACAGTCGTTTTAGTTAGTAACACTTAATTAAACACTATGCACTATTAAACTACAGATATTTATTCCATTACCTGTATACTTTTAGATTTCGTTTCATTGTAAAAAGCAGAATGGCTCGTGTTTTTTTTTTAATTATACTAAACTACAGCTATCGCTATAGCGTCGAACACAATTCGAGTTTAATTGACACGTAAAGAATAAGAAGAAGCATTTTTTAGCCTGTTATTTTTTATCTCACTGTAAATATTCAAAGGTGATTTTAAAATTATTATTTAAATAATTGATAATCATTTAAAAAAACTTTTCATTCCCCCATCTCGGGAAGAGTATTTTTGCTCGTCTGAGAGCAAAAGCCGTTTTTATGCGCTAGAGGATAAAATAAATTGAATTTAGAACATCGTGTGCACTAAGTTTGTGAATTCAAAACATCAATAAACCTACTTACTTCTACCTCCATGGTGCCGAATTTATTATAGACCTTTTTTAATTTGTTAAAAACTCAGACTATTTTAATAATTAGTGTACCTCACGCGTGATTGTGACATAATGACACGCGTCACTTTAAATTTTTCTTAATTACTTATACCTAAGTATTATTTGTTTTAATTTAAAGTTTATTTTGTAATACTTACCTATCATAATGTAGACTTAGTACCTAAATTGAAATAAAAGTAAGTATCCTGTGATTGTGAATGTTTTTTTTTTTGCATTTAGTAATTTTCTCGCTGAGGTGGGATGAAAAGATACACTCGTTGCACTCGAGTGCAAAGATTTTTCACCTCGTGCTCTTTTGATTTCCTCGCTAACGCTCAGGATTCTGATTAATGAACCACTCGCTGCGCTCGTGATTCAATTTTAAAATCCTTCGCTTGCTCAGTCATGGAAATTGAGCCCGTGGTTAAAAAGCAACTTTGCTCTCTTGTATAACAAATAACTACGAGTATTATGTCATTTGCTCTCTTACCGCTTATGACTTAGAGCTCAGTTTTACATCTTTGTAAGTTACTTCACGACGGTCTGACCTAAATTTTGCGCTCGTTTCCATCTCAGAGAAACAACGATATTTTTGTGTGGCAAAAGCTACTTTGTTCTGCATCCGCCGTTTGAGCCTTAATTAATTAAAACTGTAGCGTGTTCCATCTTTGTGTGTACAATTTTTGAGGTGGTAATTTGAGATGTACTTGTTTCTTTTTTTAGAAATGAATGGCTGGTTGTTGTTGAAAAGTTCTTTCTTTTTTTAAAGATATCTTTGTGTGGGAGAATACTGGAAATAGGTTTTATTTAAACAGTGAGTGGGCGTTTTAATCATAACAAGACGGCCATTTCACCAATGGCTCTAGAAGTGAGTTTATAATGTCAACACAACATTAAAACGAAGTTAAAATCGGCCTTGTTTTGTTCATACAATTTTATCCGGCCAACCTCTAGTTTGATGACGAGAAGTACTCGTTAGTTTTACAAATAATTTAGTTTAAATTAACCTTATAGATAAGATCAGCCAAACCCACACGGATATACCGGACTGGCTACGTTTAAAACTTTTTAAATTCCAACTTCACAAAGATTTGCAAAACATCACTCTATTCTGTATTAAAGACTGCAGGCTTCATTGGTCTAGTGGTCGCTATCGCGATTGATGAACATGAGGTCATGAGTGCGACTCTCGGGTCAGGCAAATTGTTATTGGGTTTTTCCATCATGTGTCTTAAACAAAAATTGGGAAATTTGGGTTGGGACTGCAGTCGTGATAGTTTCCTAAAGCACAAAAAAGGGGCAGTATTTGGGAACTATCGACAGAAGTGAAAACTCGTAGTGCTACATAGTGTTAGGTGACGGTCACGCGAGTTGCATGATTTTTATTCACTCAAAAAGTTCTCAACGCGCATAAAGAAGTTTTCACTTCAAAAAATCTTGAAGTAGATGAAATTTTGACCTTACGGGGCCGACCATACAAGTAAGTAAACAAAGCAGTAAGTTAGGTAGATCTCTCTTCACCCCTAATATGTAATTATGTACGAACTTTCACAACACTCTCTACTTTATTCTACTTACAAACTTAATTATCTTAAGTCTAAATCAAGTCCTTTATAGCTGTTGTTAGTCTTAAGTTAGTCTACCCTACTTCTAGTCGACTGATAGTTATTGTATTTAGTAACTTAGTTAACAAATTAAATGGAGTTGACTTGAAACCTATTTGACTAGCTGGAACAATGTAATATAACATCGAATTTGTCGTTTGTTTCGTGTGATGTGGTAAGGTATTTTGATATATTAGTTCGTGTATTAAATGTTTGATGACTGGAATATTAGATGTATGTCACCGTAAAATTGTCACCGTAAAATTGTCAAATAGGTACGTTATATTGTAATATCTCTAGCAATATTGTAAAATCTCGAAATATTGTCAAATGAACATACTGCTTACAACAAAACGCATTATTTTTCGTGAAATGCATGCGATGGTAGTCAAATCACGCGGTGTGGAGGGAAGGAGGGGTGCCCCTTGCCCAGTGGTACAACTCTCATGAAAAGATATTGTACCATTCCTGAGAAATACCGATTGTTATAACCTAACCTTAAAACACTTTATATTCCCCTAAAAAGCGTAGTCGACGGAGCCCCGCTTCGCGGGGCCCCTATTTCCGGGTGCAGGGTTTAAAGGAACCTAACTAACCTAACGGGGGGGTGCCCCAAGTCACGATTATGGGGGCAGAGATACTTCCGTATGTTCAGTTGACAATGTTTCGAGAGTTTACAATATCGCTAGAGAGAAACACGTTATATTGTAATATAACGTGTTTGACAATTTTAGGGTGACATATATACAAATTATGCCAGGGTATAATGATCGAAACTTACACACAGTAAATAGCAATTATTGCTATCTAGAGGTACTATCTATACTAGGTTTAGCTTTGCATCCTACTGTCAAATTCAAGGGTGTGCTACAGCCCATCAAATTCAACAACTTTCTCTATGGGACCAACATCGTAATCGTAAAAAACAATTTGATCGAGTAGGTATTGGAATTTTATACTGTGGCCGTTGATAATTTTTCGTGATTACGATGATGGTCCCATGGAGAAAGTTATTTAGAATGATGGTCTGTAGCACACGCACCCTTGAATTTGACCGGAATGCAAAGCTACAATTTGTATATTTCAATTGAAATTATTTTCATTAGAAAACCTCTTCCATATTGTATTTTTTACAAGTTTAAAACGGGTTGGTTTCTATTTATTCTTCTTTAAAATCAATCCTTGTCAACAACTTCTATCAACGTAAATAAGTACCATTCCTAAAAGGAACTTAAAAATAACTTGATATCCGATTTACAGCCTGTTCCAGTCAGTCTAGCGCTATGACGTCGTAGATCGTTAGACACTACTGTGGTAAAGCAAGGACCGTCGTGTCCAATAACTGGTTGAATGGCCTTTGTATGGGTACTAATGGCCGCTTATGCTGATTCCTCTTCAGAACTAGGGGCCGTGTTGTGTTAAGTGTGAGCATGCTGACTTATAAGGACTTCAATTCAAGTCGGAATAATAGATTTAAGCCCGCCTGTATCACCAATCATTGCCTCGTTGAAGCTGAGAAACTAGCTGCGGGCGCGACTTCGTTCATTTGTGATTGTTTATTCTATTATAAGTTAATGTAAACATGAAGTTATTGTTTATTTGTAATATCCTCCACAACATCATGATTTTGTCAATTTGATCAAAAACTTCGTAGAAAATCTTTAAACTTTGCATGTAAACGAAAGCCAATAGTTGCAATTTCAGTGTCAGTGTGTTCGAAAAGGTCAATGAGTTTCCATATATTAAACTTAGGGTTGTTAGCTTCGACCGATGACTTGGTGAAGGTTGCGGAAATCCGTTGGATGCAAGTCGCACGGAACAGGTCAATGTGGTGATACTTGGGAGAGGCCTACGTCCAGCAGTGGATGTCTTTCGGCTAAAATTAAGATTAGCTAGCTTTTGCACTAACCTGCATGTATGTATATATGTTTGCTGCAATAATACTAATATGTAGCCAATGTTTTAGAATCAGCCTAACAGATAACATGAAATTATATATTATAACCATAGAAAAATTCAGGATTCTAGAATTAAATAAGAAACAGAAATGGAAAAACGAACTTTACGATTTACCGAGGGAAATAGATTAGCTATCTTATAGTTACCTTTTCAGACCACTTTATTCGCCCCCATTTTATTTCCACACTCAATTTAAATCTAAAATTCTTCATTCTTAAGAATCATTCACTTCAATAACTATTATCAAAGCTGAATGGCTGGGCAAATTGTAGTTAATCGCATTTGAGAGACCCACTTACATTATATAAGTACTTATAGCATACCTTTGTGAAGTAATCAACGCTTTGAATAGATTCAACGATGTTGGTAGCTTCTGTTGTAAAACTTAGCTTATTTCCAGTTTGTACAAGTATAAACTATGTTCGAACGAGACCAGTAGGAAATAAGCTATAATTTTGTTTGTTACTACGTCTAAATAAACAGCCGGTGAATCTTTTATGTTTGTCTTGTAGTTGGTAAATATATTTTTGCGGAATAATGGGTGCACTGCATAGGGAACACCTTTGCGTAACCCTTCGGAGATTACAGGAATATAAACGCAAGATCTTGTTTTATTAACCCCCGACGCAATAACGACGGGGTGTTATAAGTTTGACGTGTCTGTGTGTGTCTGTCTGTGGCATGGTAGCTCCCGAACGGATGAACCGATTTTGATTTTGTTTTTTTTTGGGTTGAAAGGTAAATTAGACGGGAATGTTCTCAACTAACAATTAAGTTAAATATTAATTAAGGTGCATTTACCGCATTGGCATTTAGCTGTAACGGTAGATGTATGTTGAGAAATAAAAAAAAAACTATGTTTAATTAAAATCAGTTTGAGATGGCCGCTGCCTCAAAATGGCGGATTACATATTTATTCAACAACTCCCTCGATATGGGTATCAAAAGAACCCTTTCATTTGATACCCATATTGAGGGAGTTGTTCTTTACTAGTAAAATACTATACGATATGATAAATTTCAAATCCAAGATGGCCTCTACCACAAAATGGTAAATTACATATTTTTTTTTACAACTCCCTCAATATAGGTAATTTTAGGCATCGAATGAAATGACTAGTAGAATAGGCTTGCGTCCTAACCCGTATTTTTTCTTTTGTTACATAAACCAAAATTGACGAAGATACGACGCTTTTAAAATTCGCAATACGTCACGCCGTGCTATAGTTTTTAGTGCGTTGTGACGTCACGAGCCCCCACTCCCGAGTTCTGATGCGTTTTATCTTTGTTAGTACTCAGTGATTTAAAAAAAACAAAAAATACGTGTCCATTATTTTCCAATACTCTAACTGACGGACTAACTAGTTTTGCAATTTATTGATGGTGGAAACTAGCCTATAATGTACACTATTGGGTTATGACCCTATTTGTAGGAGGTTTTTTTTATTTTAATTTATTGTAACTTGTATTTTCATGCAGGATAGCAGCTATTACCTAACCTTAAAATCTTTATATTTTTGAACGTAAGGTTACATAGCAACCGTGCCGTTCAACATTACGTTCTAAGTAATCCAGTACCAGGTATAAATTGTCTAACTTTGAAATCAAATCCAAACCCTTACACTATTACGAATTCTAAATAGGTCCAAACTCCGAAGACTTAAGATATTGATAATGTCCAAAGTTTTGAAGGTTTTAGGTGAACAAGCTCCTTTCTTGAGTATCGGTGTAATAAAATTAACATAACCATTATTTGAATCTTATTGAGTAATTTCACTACCGATCTCTCTTTTATTGGTACCATTTATCAATATCATCAGCCAACTTCACCCACTGCTGCGTATATGCGTATCTTTGCTTGTGATAAGCTCCATTTTGCTATCAGCCTCATCCAGGATATTTCTCGTGTTTCCAAAAAAATGTTGTCTGCTCATCTCCCAGTCCAACGACCAACATCTGGGGACACCCCCGCCAAGTCGAGTAAAAATTGTTCTCTTTCCAGTCATGCATAATCGTGCCTCGCCAGGTGTGCAGCCTAACTCCTGGTACCATTTTGCTATAATTCGAACCCACCATCATTTCATATTCCATTGATATCAGCTGATGCTTCGCCATGATGTCGTCGTGGTCCTTTCATACAGCAAATTCCCGCGGCTTTAACCAGGTCAGCGGTGGACCTTGTGTGGTCTTCCGGTACGTGACCACTACACCAGAACCTTTTGGTACTGGAGACCATTCGTTATTTATGAAAAATGTGCTGACCTGCCCACTGTCACTTCATCATCTGCCTAGCCTTTTCCCAACTATGTTGGGGTCCGCTTCCAGTCTAACCGGATGCAGCTGAATATCAGTAGGTATTTTACATGGAGCGACTGCCTATCTGACCTCCACAACCCAGTTAATACTAGGTAATATGATACCACTTAGTAAGATTGGTTGTCAGACTTTTTGGGCCACTGACTACCTGTAACGACTGCCAAAGATGGAAAACCGGCCAAGAGCGTGTCGGGCCACGCTCACTGTAGGGTTCCGTAGCTTCCCAGACCATTAAAAATACCAACATTTTTCGTCAGCAAAAATAACTTTGTTTTTCATAGTATTTGTATGAAAAACAAAGTTATCATTTGCGTTTTTTTGAAAAAGTGCTATATAACTCAAAAACTATTCAACTCATCAAGTTGAAAATAATTTTCCTAGAAAGTTCATATAAAGGTCTACTTCTGTGATTTTTTTCATATTTTTTAAACTTATGGTTCAAAAGTTAGAGGGGGGGGGGACACATTGTTTTTGACTTTCGGAGCGATTATTTCCTAAAATATTAATATTATCAAAAAATGATTTTAGAAAACCCCTATTCATTTTTAAATACCTATCCAACAATATATCACACGTCAGGGTCAAAATTAAAAAAAAAATCGCTCCCCACTTTACGTCTGGGGGAGGTACCCTAATAAAAATGTTTTTTTTAATTTTTATTTTTGCACTTTGTCGGCATGATAGATATACATATTGGTACCAAATTTCAGCTTTCTGGTGCTAACGGTCACTGAGATTATCCGCGGACAGACAGACAGACAGACAGACAGACAGACAGACAGACAGACAGACAGACAGACATGGCGAAACTATAAGGGTTCCGTTTTTTGCCATTTGGCTACGGAACCCTAAAAATGACAGCCGGGACCAACATCTTAACGTGCTTTCCGAGGCACGGAGGAAACTCGGTATGTAAGGGATCCATCCACAGACCAATCTAGGCAAGTACGCCTTAACCTAAAGATCGGCCGGCCCGAGCGGCTGTTATTATTAAGCCACGAGCTCACACTGTCACTTATGGTTGATAATTCTTCGGGCTGTGTTGGTTCTTCTGCGGATCTCTTTTTTCTGCTTCGATTATTTAAATGCGTATTATACTAATCATAAGTAATTTATTGACTAACAAATCACAGATATATAAGTGAATACACGTGACCTACTGAATAAATACCAATATAGAAACACCAAATCTGATAAAGTTCGAATTTAAGTTGATGTACAGTCGACATTGTAACTGGCTTACCACCCCAAGTTTAAAAACACTGATGACATCCCATCCGAAAAAAAAAATAAAATAAAAACACTGTCACTTCTTTTATCTAATGGTTTAAGACTTAAGGGACTGTTTTTTTCTTCTTTGTGTCGCTGCGCTGGTACAACAATGTTTTTTTTTGTTGACACAAAACTACGTCAATTCTACAGCGTCCTTTATGGCAACACAGAGGTCATTTTGTCTGTATATTTTAAGGCACAAAGGACACGATAATTAAATGAAGCATATGTAGTTCGCGACATAGCAACACAAAACCTCACCCCGCTATCGTTCCGCCTTATTACACTATTTAGAGACGGCTTAGAAACTAGATTGTAAAGTAATAAAAAATCGACAAATCTGGTTAAGCAATTATGAGGTCGAATGTACTACGAAAGTTTGTAGCCCTAGGCATGCAAATTAATAGAAGAGTCGATATCTCAGTTTGTAACGAGGAAGGTACATCGTAATTCAGAACTTGGAACTAAATCTTGTGACCCGAGCAAGCTTAGGTACGAGTGTATCGTCTAAACGCTTAACCTAGATTGTATTTACATAACTGCCACTATCAATTAAGTTTATTTGCCCGATATCGCGTCGATAAAGTACAGATAATGGACTAATAATGGAACCATTCAGTTACAGTTCAGATGAAGTTTCACTAGCATTTTCCCGCGAATTTTTACGCTCACGACAACTTTAGGTAAGTTATCCTTTTCCCACTTATGCTGGTTGGCTTCCAGTCTAACCGGGTGCATTTGAATACCAGTATTTGACATGGAGCGACTACCTATCTGACTTCTACAAGCTAGTTAGTAGTGATTAATATGATACTATGTGGTAGGACTGGTTGTCAGACTTTAAGGCCACTGACCTGTAAAGACTGCCAAAGAGCTACAATTGACAGCCGAGACAAACGGCTATTGGATCTTATTATGGGATGAAAACAATCCTATGTCCTAATCTATGCCATTGTATATATCATCATTGTATATATATCGCACCTATGTGCCTTTCATCTAAATCCATGCAGCCGGTAAGGCATGAAAACGTAGCAGAAAAGCTTGAGTTTTTTTGCATTTAAATATCAGTATGGAAATACGGATAAGTTTGTATAGGATTATTTAGCTCTGAGTAATATCTATCTCATGAGATTACCCGGTTCCAAGGATTTCAATATGGGATAAGTGACGTAAGACTTCAGGTATCTTATTAGGACTGTCTGACTTATCTTGAATAGATATAGCGCAGAATGTGGTTCAAATTATGCTATACAATTGTAGAATCAACTAATACTGGACATGTTTTAAGATTCATCAGGCCTAGCTTTTTTCCAACTGCTTTGCAGTCAGCTGTTTTTCTAAGTAAAATATTGGTATTTAACTGGATCCAGTTAAATAGCAGTATTTTACATAGAGTAAATGTCTATCTTAAATTCATATGACAGCCATTGTGCACCACATTATCCCAAGGAAAGACTGGTTTTCAGACTTTGGGTTCTTGTTTACTCATACCGACTCTCAGAGATTAAGGAACAACAGCCGAAACTAACGACTTAAGATACCCTCTCCGTGTAGGTATCCCAAATACTTTTACGATGTGTATGAAATACATGATCCATCTATGGACCGACTGCAGCAAGTTTCGATCAACCCGTGTGACTGTTATTTTTACCATTTTTCCACTGCTGGGCCAAGACCTCTCCTGTCTCCCTCCAAACCTTTCTGTTTTGTGTAATTTCTACGTGGCTACGTTTATGTTTGTAGAAATATGATCAGATCGTCACACCACCTTCGCTGTGGTCGACATCGTCGGTGTTATCCATTCTCAGTCGTCCAGTGAGAGCTTCTCCCGGTGCATCCGTGCAACGTGGCCAGCCTCACTTTAGCTTGGCTGTCCTAACTTCAACATCAGCTACTTGAGTTATAGAGCTCATGGTTTTTACCTTACAACAGATAAATAGTAAAAAACCTAAATCATACTTTCTGTAACAAAAACGTTACTTATAAAATCTTTTGTTGCGTCAAAAATATTGACGCTGAGACACAATATGATAATGGAATGAGACATCTTATCTTAACGGCACTGTTTTGATGACAACAAGAGAACATTTAAGTAGGGTCATCTACTCAGTAAGTACTAACTAATTGTATCTATTAAAGCCTAAGGAAACACGGCCCAAACGGCGCTTCTACTGAAAATCGATAAAGGTTCTTCGACTCACTTTAATTATATTAAGTGGTTCGAAGTTATTTAAACTACGACTTATCGCATATACTTTAAATGTTAATTTGTATAGTGTAACATCAAGCCTCCAATCTTGGAAAGATAGGCAGAGGTGCAAGTACGTACAATCCCTACTAATATTTTAGACATGAATGTAAGTTTGTTTGTTACGCTTTCACGCGAAAACTACTCAACCGATCATCATGAAACTTTGTACACATATTCTTGGAGGTATTAGAAGTAACATAGGATACTTTTTATTAAAAAAAAACTAACCCTCACTCGCAGACGAAGTTGCGCGGGTCAGTTAGTCATATATAAATAATAGTACAACCAACATTTCAATAGTTAAACTTATCGCGTTACATTGGGCATAAATTCAGTCTGCTGAGCTGCTATTAAAAGTGTTTCATTTCTTTTATGTATTCATTTGCCAGCCTGTATATCTCTACTGCGTCTGAAAAATATTTGAAGGTTAAATGTTGCTTTACGTTTTTTTTTAGTTCTCCCCTATTATCACACTCCTGATTCCTTCGACTTCTTACGACGATGTGCTTCTTCTCAAAAATTCACGAGGAAGCCATCCAAGACGTCCCGCCATCTTCTCTTTGGTCTGCCGCAACCCCGACATTTCTCTTATTAAATTAAATTGATTGTACGATTGTAGGTACGATATTTTCCTTTACCGTATTGAGAGACTCGTGCAGAATGAACGTTGGTTGTATAAACATCTAAAACTGTACTTCTGCGTGTACTTTCTCCTATATTTCCTGTTTACTTTATTACTTTCATTCCTAGCTAACAAAATGAAAGCCATGCATTTTCATTATGAAACATTGTTTTAATTTAAAACAATTTCCCGCTAGTTATGCTAGTCTACATTCGGAGTAAAATATAAATCAAATTAATCATCAATTCATTTGACTTTAAAGCTTTAGAATGCGCTATAGATTAAACTTAATTTGTTATCGTACTGTAAAATATTATACTATTTGATTGTTAAATGTGTGTAAGCAAATTAAATACCTACATATGATAAATAGTTTGATCAAAATACGTTAGCATCATAAAATAAGATTAAGACATTTGAAATATTCGTTCAATGAATTTGTATTTAATTCCCATCCGTCTAAAATACTTATTAAGGCACGCATTTTAATTTATAGACAAGCAAAAAAATTACTAATTACAATGGAAGAACACTATGCTTCAAGAAAGCAATATAAAATCAACTTAATCCTAGAATAGAATAGTACCTACCTGATTGCCATTCAACGTGGCAATGCTGCCAGTCTTCTGGGCACGTTTCTGGATAACAGCGATGGGCCTTGTTGTTTATTTAATTTATTTTATATTATATCTTCCTTTTTTTTGTAAATATTTAGTTTAAATTTTTCTAAAAGTGCCTTTAATTCAATTACTTACAGAATAAATTACACAGCAGTTACATTAATCTTATCAAAAACATCAACAAACAGTAGCTCTTCGACCATCAATGACAAGAAAGCTCTCTACACTAACAAACCCAAACAAGCAAAATAAAAGAATTTAAATAAAAAAAACTCGACACGATAAATGACTCAGTAAAAGCATTGTCGTTACTGTCACATACATATACCGTAGGCAAAGGGAACCCATTATTAATAGCTACGGACTTTCCTAGAGGTTACCGCTGGGAAATAATATATCGTGACCTTTTGACGCCGGTCGGGACTCGAAAATATTGTCCTAATGTTACTCTCTATTTAGTTCAGCCTGATTCTAAATGTATTAAGGTCCATATTTTGGGATTTTCCTTGTAATGTAGGTGGTTGTTTATTATGCTTTTGTTTTTGTTTACCAGGATTCTAGTTACTTGAAAATCATTAAAGAATTTTGTAAGCTGTTCTAATGAATGCTTGTTATATTCTATTTTAAGTTTATTTTGTAATAGAAAATAAATCAATAATTGATTTAGCAAGGTTCGGCGTCCTGCTTTTTTATCAAAATTATGTAACCTGAAGTATTACGTCGGGTCAATGTACTTAATTCTTACTCATAATACTTGAATTGAACCTTCAATTCCAGCATAACGAGTAAGATTTAGTATTCAATTAAATGATTTAAAATCTTCAAACAATTTTAAAATTCAAATCACAGCAAATTGACATCGAATCCCCCATAAATAAACATTGAACCAACAGCTTAATACTCAATTAAAATATCATCAAAATGAAAATTTAAAGGTCTATTGGACCATCAGCAAATACAATTCCAATTAATTTTCTGCTATAGTTTTGAAAATTGATAAAGTTTAGCGTTCTTAGCCCCCAATTCGATTTCAAATACAAATGTGATGCCTCCAGTGTTCACTCGGCGAAATTAAATATAAATAAGATCGGAGGGTCGACTAGGGATTCAGAATCGAATTAAAAAATAATAACGCCTTTCAATACTGCCAATGTTATTTTATCGATGAGCCTTCTGGAGAGTTTGGTTTTAAACCTTTTGTTAAAGAAACGCTTGGATGTGTCAGTGTGATCTTTAAGATTATTTGCAGTAGATGAAGTCATTTTTGTAAGTTATACTGAGTCAATGTTTTCGTTCGGGAACTTAAATATCAGCTAGCAGAATTTTACTCTTCCTTTTTCTTCAATTTTGTGCCAATAGAGACGTAGTTAGTAAGTTTTATTTTTGCTTTTATTGATGACCTACATATTGAAAAACAATGTTAAAGTCTTACCTAGAGTAAGTCGAAAAATAATTTATAAAGTAGGAAGGTCATGTCTCGAGTTCGAACTCAAGACAGTTTTGTTTTTGGATTTAAGTGCGTATTGTATAATTATCACTTGCTTCGGTGAAGGAAAACACCTTGAGCCCCGCAAGCACGACTTTTTCTTTTTTTTTTTTTTTTTAGGATGGGAAATCATCAAATAACTTCTCCCACTCTGGGCGGAGCGGGAGGGAGTGTCAGACTTTTACTGACTAAAACTCATCCATGTTCCTTCCTCACCTTTTACGTTCCGGGGCCACGTTATCTCTTTCGAACAGACCCGCAACCCCAGCAGGGAACGCGCCGTCGACACGGCCGGTCGTCATTAGACGGACGGACGGCTAGCTAGCTCCTAGCTAAGAGACATATTTCTGGTCGGTTTGTAAAGCCAAGTGAGAAGACCTTGGGTGGTATAAAAAACTCTGACACCAGGTTAGAACCACACGATAAAGGATATCTAAAAAGGTTTTCTAAATTCAACTCGTGATTTTGTAGCACTCGGTCCATGACCTATGAGATTTGGTCAATACCCTGAAATAATGGCTCCTGTTGTGTACACAATAGCCAATATTGGCTCAACTCCAGCGTCCTTTGATGGATTACAAATGCGAGTGACCGTTTGTGTACGATGGGACCGATAGACATTCAAGTGTCCCCGAAATGGACCATTGTCAACGATGGTTTCGTTAGATGAAACCAATTTCTATTACTGCTAACGATCGCAGAAATATAATCAAGATAATAGAAGTAAGTAATAATGGGTTTGTATCCAGAATATCGTTGTCAAAGTTTGTCGATACAAATTGAACACAGCTTTCAATAGTTAGCATTAATTTGCCCGGACGTGTTTTGCACAAAGACAAAACCTTGGCAAATGAGTTAACCAAGTTTAATTAGACAATCCATGTTACCAGATACAAGAAACAGTTCGACTTGCTCTTGTACCAGTTGTTTGAGATCTCTGTTCGTGTGTTTACAACTTTGTTTTGGTTTGAAATTGTGATTTCCTATGGGGATTTTGAGTTTCAAAACATCCCAGGCACAAATATTTTGTGGCTTGGCCACTTTGTCAAGGGTGATTAGTTAAATTTTTTTGACAAATTTTAGCAGTAAAACATTACTAAAAAGTTGATTGATCTAGACTTAACAGTAAAATAAGGCAGTCTCAAAAAAATGCAAATAAATTTAGTCCGTCAGTTAGAGTATTGGAAAATAATGGACACCATATTTTTGTTTGTGTAAACCAATGAATATTTACAAAGATGAGATGCATCAAAACTCGGGAGTGGGGGCTCGCCGGCTCGTAAGAATTCATGAGAATTTTAAAAGCGTCGTATCTTCGTCAATTTTGGTTAATGTTACAAAAGAAAAATACGGGTCAAATATTTTTGTTAATCTAACTGACGGACTAAAAAGGTTTTTTTTGGCGTCAACCATTCTGTGTCATCCTATTTATAAGTTCTATAGTGTAATACCTATAATTTGTATGGTGTACATAACAAAAAGAGTATCTTATCTATATATTTCAGCTTACTTCATTTGAAATACGCCTAACTTTTATACTCCATTCAAAAATAACAAAAACTTTTTATTATTCTCAGTGTACATTATGAATACCACAAAGAAAAAGTGCCGGCCCCGGCTGTTGTCACATGATAACGGGGGCTTTACGTCACGACAGAGCGAACTTCGCCACAAAAACGTTGAAGAACTTGAAGATACGACTAGCTGTATAATAATGTTGACCCAAACTTGTTTCTGACACTTTTTTAGATCAAGCCACAAAAAATGTACACGAAAACCCGTGTAGAATATAAAACTGAAATGAAAATACAAAAGTTTTACTGTCGAAATATGAGGGACTAAAAACATTTTAATCCTAAATCCCAGATCTAGATTACAGGAAAACATCTGGGTTTTATTGAAACTGGAATGGTTGAGAAACATTGTCGTTTTATATACAGGGTGTAAACGGACCGCGCGTTCACGAAGCCGTCAACCAAGCATTCTGTATATAAAAATATGTAACTTTGCCTTTATTGAACCTTTTTTACGTTTAAATATCTTATATTCAAAACATGTTTTAAAAATAACCTATAAAAAGTTGGAACTTTGACCCCCAATATCTCCGTAACAAAAGATTACCAGGTTTGGTCTAGAACAAAAAAATTACCGCAATGGCGGGGAGAACTGCCTTCGATAAGGGTCTTTTTACTCCCTTTATTTGTCGGGGTAACGGGGTAACTGTTCGGGTTTCGTGCTCAGTTGCTGACGTTATCACCAAGCAACAATAGTCACTAGAAAGCCTGCCGACCGCAACACCGCTACTCAAACTAACATTCAGCTGACCTCACGTTGGTCTCATACAAATGTGACAACTAGGATTGTCACCTCGTTAGTGCGAATTTTGAAGTTCTGTGGCAACCGCAAGTGCTCTTGGACAAGCAGACGAATGCGAATAACGACGTCACATTTTGAAGAAATCACTCTGGTTTGAAAATTTTCCTGGTTTTTACTTTGTTTTTTTACTCTAAGAAATATGGGTATAATAATATGTAGTATACCTATACTACATATTATTATACCCATATTTCTTTGAAGGGGTAAGCGTTGGTGTACCTACACCAACGGTTACCCCTTCAATGATACAGGTGTAGTGGTTTTGCGTGTGTGTTCTTCTACCGTGATTGGACCTCGTTCCGGGAACTTGATTTGAACATAAACTTAATTAAAGAAGATATTGTAGATAGTTTTCAAGTGGGGGGTAATTCAATAAATGATTGCCATTTCAAATACTCCAATTCGTCAAAATATACACAACTACTCAGAAGTAATTTCAAAGACAGCACTCAATATCTAACTGCTGAAAGGGAAGATCTTCAAAGCAAAACTATGTTTAAATTATACCGTTTTAATATTACCTTTGAAACCGGGATACATAAATAACCCAACTATTTTGTACGTCAAGAGGTTCGATGCCGTTGAAAGCTGTCGACTTACTTGTTGGCAGTTAAGAGGCTATTATGTTATCCTCTCCGTCACCTCTGCCTCACACAAACTCGCTTCCGCACTTCAAACAAAACCACTGGCGGAAAACCTTTCAAAATATCAGACGACCATAACTTTAGAGTATGTATTTGTGAATTTATTACCTAACACTTGGATATATTTACTCCAAAGCATCCACTAATAAAATAAGTGCTACCGAATCAAATTTTTAGGTCGCGCCTACTCTCGCTTTTAAGTAGAACCAAGGATGAATTTAAATGAGCTTTCAACGGCGTTGACTTGGAATTGCATAAATATTAATGGTTCGTGGACTACAAGACTGATGGATATGGATTAGCCAGAGAGAGTTTTCTTAAAGCAACTTGAGGGGACAACGTGTCCTCAGCAAATTGTTTGTTGCTGTCCAATGAATATTAATCATTTACATTACTGAGAAAACGCTTGGATGCCCCTCTTTCCGCCAATATTGTGTTCCGATTTATTATTGTTCCTGTCGACGCTAATGCGACCTTGTCAGTCAGAGAATTTGCTGTTAAAGTTAAGTTTATTATCTTTGCGAGCTGGCAGCACTCTTGTATTTACTGTTTTAGTACTAATAAATAAATCTGCAAACACGAGTTCTAATGCTTCGTCGGCACAAAGCCTGTCTTTAATGAGACGCCGTTTGTATTTCGTTCCATTTACATTTAACTTGGGTCTAGCGTGAGAATGTAGGCAGATTCCTGAATATTAATAGCTACCTTATTAATGTTTGAACGTCGCATTACCATCAAATTATTGAAATTAGGCTTCGTTGCTATGAAAACATTTTCTAACGAAACTTTTCTTTTTGTTCCAGGTTTGCACGCAATAAAAATAGTGAAGTTTGTAGTGCCAGAGATAATTCAGTATGGTGTTCAAGACTCAGTTATTTTAGACTGTGATTACACGTATGGGAACAGAACTCCAGGTCTTATGGTGAAATGGTTCTTCAGAAGCAAAACAAAACCAGTGTATCAGTGGATAGTGTCACAAAAACCCCAGGACATAGGCATTTTGAGGGGTCGGGTGGACTTAAATTATAGAGCGTCTGATGACCCCTTAAAAATGTATAGAGCACTTCGAATAGTGAAATTAGATACGGACATTTCTGGTGAATATATTTGTGTAGTATCGACTTTTCTTGATGAGGATTTCAAGAGTAAACATATGACAGTTTTTGGTAAGTATTTTTGAATAAATGTTATTTTTATTATCATTCATGAATTTATAAGAATAAAAAAAATAAACTCTCACCACACCGAGGCGAAACCCACTCGGAATGCACGTGTCGTTTATTTAAAAGAAAAAGAAATCACGCAGCTATTCCTGCTGGTTTGAGCAATTTTATTAGTAAGTAGACTCTGTCGAGCGAATTTTGTTCCGTAATCCGAGCGAGCTTCGCTTCAGCAACATCATAGCTTTATTTAAATCTATTCTTAAATTTTATAAACATCATCCAAATCCACACTAACCTCTACGCAGGGTTTACCAATTCATTTTCATTCCCACACATTCTACTCCTCCACTAACATATACCTACACGTGCCACGCTTGTACACTCGAAAATTCATGTTAAACTTACATAAAGTTCGAAGGCAAGACATCCAATCCATACTAAGAAAACATTGAATTTCATATTTGTAGGTTTCTTCCTCGTAAACCGTTTACTTTCTCGCATAACACGTAGTGAACCTCTGACACAGTTATAAGCGGAGCGGAACAAGGAATAAATGTATTCGGTGATATTATGTATTTTTCAACACACTTCCTAGAAAACTGGTTCTTTTCGCACTACGATTAGGTTCAAAATGCAGTGTATTTCACACACGTGCGTTTTTTTTATTTTTATCCACACGTGTGCAGAAAGCAAATTTGCCACAGATAACTATACTTATACTTAGTCCAAATTGGTTCAATGCATAATTAAAAAAAAAACATTCACCTCTGACTATAGAGTCAGAGATGGTACGTCTTTACGGCGTAAACAGTTTTTGAATATTCAAATTGTGTTTATAACGACAATAACAAACTTTCTCCACTTGTATCAAAAAGTACTATTTTTTTAAACAGGGTGTTATAACGCAAGAACTCTCATGTGGTGCCTCAGATCATAGACTGAACTGAACTACTTTTGTTCTTTGATCAGCCGATTGCGTCAGTTCCTATAGATTTTTTTTTGCCAATGACCACACGGGAGGCCTTGTTTTTATTGTATTACACCTTTAAAACACTTTTAACTCAGTAACTGGGTCGTAGAGGTTCGTTAGCCAGCCGCACCATGGTATTTAGTAACATTCGGTCAGACTAGACGCCTACCCTAAAACATTTAGAAAAGAATTCGGCAGATAATTCATTGTGATCCTCCTGGGGCCTAATTCTTCTATTTTAATAAATTCGTCACTCCAACACGATTCCATTCTCATCCCATTGTCATTTTACTAAAAGTTCGTAATCTGCTAAATTCACAATGGTCGGTCAATGGTCTCGTAATAAAATTGTGTTTAAATGGCATTGTCATATTGTCATTATTATAAAACGTTTACTGCAAATGGTTTTCGAAATCTACTACTAAATTCGAACATTTATTCATGCCAGATTTTATGTACGAGATTATCATTCTATGACATTTCTTTCAATAAGGTGTTAGTGGTTGACCATTGAAAAGTTATAAAGGCGCCATTATGATAGTAGAATTAAAAAACTTGTCAAAATTTGACAGAACTTGACCATTATGAAATCAATGATCGACTACTCTGAAACTATTGTAATAGCAGAATCGAGGCCCCGTTGCCCTTAACCCATTTAATTAGAGCTAGTGCACCTGTACATATATCTCTGTAAGCCGTCTTTTCAATATTAATCCTTCCTTTCTGACAGTTTTCACACAATTTTGTCTCCATTTATCAATTCTATTTACTTTCCTTGCATATAAATTTAAATTTGAAATATTTAAAAGTTACAACCCACCGGTATCGGGAACAAGATCCAAGCTGCCAGTGGTCAGGACTCCAGAGAGAGGAACCTCCTAACAATACGAGTCGTATCCAGGAGCACCACTTTCTGAATCATGCTCTAGAGCCTCCTCAGATTTTGGTCCAGGCTCTTGGTAATTAAGCCATTGACTGAATCAACTGTCGGCACAATAATCGCTGCGTTCAGACCCCACATGTCGACAACCTCACGAGCCAAGTCAAGAGACTTTTATCAATTTCTTTATTATCTTATTGCTCTGTGCCGAGTCCTTTAACAACAGTATTATCAAAGTTGAACTTTGATATTATACAAATCAATATTGATTATATTCGATATGGCTCAATTAATATTGACTTCTCTGTCATTATAATGATTACAGTTTGACGTCTAAAGTGGTCACTGGCTATTCGAAAGTTCATTATTTCCAACCCCTTTTACCCGGCTGCGGTTAACTGACCTGCTGTGTGTATTAGACTCGTTTGAAGAGGATCGGTTGATTAACTTCTTATGTTGTAGGTAATTACGTTATTGAAACTAAATTATAAATTGACTAGCTTCTTTCTGATCTTGACTTCGCTTTCCCTGAATTTACTTGCATCCACTCCCAAGTGGCAGTAGTTAGCTTTCTACAGAGAAAAAAAATATTTTTGACATCAGATGGGGAGTTTCGGAGAATTTCGCCTACATTGAAACGTATCTATGTGGAAATAGTTTAATGCCAATCCTTGTTGCTCTTTTATCTTTGCCTAAATAGATTTTTTAGTGGGCGTTGACTTTAAGAGGACGTCAAACTTTGACATTATTGGCAGAATAAATCAAGTCGAAATTGCAACTTAGTTGTTGTTTTCATTTATTTTAGGTTAGACAACTGTTATTGATGTTGTTTTGTTTTATCGCACGGTGACCGCGTTCGATTTATTCAGCTTTGACCTAGAGGTGTTCTACTGAAATCGTGTTGTAATTTTAAGCTATACCAAAGATTTGAGTGTGCCCCATCAGTCAGTCTTGAAAATTGTTGTAGACTTATGAAACTCTTCAACCAACCAATTACCAATTATCTATTACCAATAATTGGTGTGTCTCAGGTATAGTAAGTATGCATATTATTATTTCCTTTTCGATTGATCTTTAAACTAAAATCTTTGTGCCTTTGTCCCATTCATTCAAATTGGGGTCGGCGCAACATGGATTATTTTTCCATTCTCCTCTATTAGACGTCACGGCATCATTTACTCCTTTCTCTTTCCTATCATTCCACACACAATCCATCGATAAATAGACAGAGCTTCAAATAAATATGGTTTATTAAATTAGGTTAAATGAAAACTCGATATCGATCCTGTCAATCTATGAAGAGTTTGGCAATCTCGAAGTTTGTGTCTCCGTTGTTTATTATTGTGGAAGGTGGAACGTCAACATCTTACCATGGATTCATTACATACTCGTAGTTGTAGATAAGCTTTGATATTTTAAGCGGTTCCATACAACTTTTCATTATGTATGTGTGGAACTGGCACTTTTGTATGGAAAAACGAAAAACTCCAAGGAGTCTACAATTGTAATTTGTTTTGCTCTTGGGTTGACGGTAAAAGATTATCGCTTCCGACATTTATTTTTTACGCACACTATCTTCAAAGTCTTCCATATTATCTTATGTACTCGCTACAGCTTCTCTCTTATATCGGATATCCTTTTTGTATAACCAAGCTAGTTTTGTACATTCTACATCTGCTATCCGCAGCCCGCTCTTTTTGTGTCAATGACACTTGTAAGCCTTCCGACCAAATAAAACTATACCGAATTGCTCTATTCCAATTCGACTTTATACCATTCGGGGTTATGTGGACTGGTAGCTTTGGGAATGGTGCAGCTTTTTATATACGTACTTTTTATAAAGTAATTATATTTTGCCCGTGACTTTTTTCCCGTGGAAATTTAGATAATTATGTATAAATAAATAATAATGTAGTAATACCAGCCTATTACTGTCCCACTGTTGGGAAAGGCCTCTTCTCATACTGAATTATGCATGCGTGAGAAAAAAAAGGTAGCCTGTGTCCTTTCTTAGAATTTTTTACCGTACCTAATTTAATTTCATTACAATCCGATCAGCTGTTTAAGACATGAATCCTAAAAAACAGAGGTGCTTGTTTTGGGTACAAATTTTTTCATATTCATTTTTTTTTGAAGTTTAAAAAGATGTTGATGTGAATTATGGACCCTGTTGGTACAGCAATCACTTGGCAGTTCTACAGTCATACCATTAGGCTGCCGACTGCTAAAACAACAGTTTATTTATTCGTTGGGAAAGTTTTCATTGTATTATTTTCGTCATTCATTGACAAAAAACAACGTTGGTAACCACAATTGGTGGAACTTGGCCCAGTTTCCCACCTAATTTCGAACTGACATGCACTTGGCCAATTCATTTATTAAAACTAGGAAGGAAAGAAAGAAAGAAAGAAACCGTATCAGCTGCGTGTTAACAGAAAGTTATATAAGTTAACTGAGGGCAGAATAATTTAATAGAGATCGTTAACGGTTGGTTAACAACCTGTTAGTATTCAGCAACTATTTCTATTTTGTTTTTATTATGAGTGAGAAATCTATCGGTATAATTCAGTCGTTTGAAATTGATATCGCCTAACTGAAGTGAGGCGCTTTTCATCAAATCAAATATGAGGTTATGAAAAGGCTGGAATTTAGGATTGAAAGTATAACTAACTAGCAATTTGCCCGCGACTTTGTCAGCAAAAATTGTGATAGCTCGGCCATATTATGTGTACGTTACTCGGTAAAGGTGCAGCTTTATAATAGTGAAAGCATTTTTAAAATCGGTTTAGAAGTTCTTGAGTTCAAACATAACAAACAAAAATCAAATCTTTCGTCTATAAAATATTAGTTTAGATTAGATGTTATTACCTACTACTAAATTGAATACTGCGGAGGAATGACGAAAATGTCGGGATAAAAGTTTAGAGTGTGAATGTGGATAGGTATTAAACTAGAGGAAGACCAGAAAAACGAAGGAAGGTGTCTAAGGAATAGAGAAGAGTAATAGAAAAGTAGGTATGGAAAAAGAAGACATGCTGTGCCAACCCCATAAAATTTTTTATCCAGTAAAAAGTATACAGGAAAAGTTTTTAACCAGTGCGCAAATTTTGACATGATAAACTTGAATGTATTTTAATAGACACGTATTTTTTATTTTGATATGTGTTAGTAGTAAAAAATAAAGTTATCGCTTACGAGACTTATTTACCTATAAACTTATTTTATGGTCGCTTGCCAGTCGGGCGCCCGGTCGACCGACTCACGCGTCGACCGGTCGCCCAACCGGCAACCTGAGATCAGCTGAGTTTTGTAGGTGCGCTCGCTGGATGCGACGGCGCCGACGTAAACTTACCTAGGTTACTGACCGCCGTTTCGCGCTACTTTTTTAAGTTTAGGCTGTGATATGTTATTTGTAAACGTAATTCCAATTTTTCCTTCATACTTTCATGGGCTTAGGATACATCGTATGTCAGCAGCCAGCGCGTTTTCATTCACAGTATTACAATTAAATTATGTCCATGTTATGCTTATTTTAAAATGGGACAAGATGAAAAAATTTGAAAAAAAAAAATTAAAACTAAAAATGGGAATGTGTTCTATTACTAACACGGAGCTACCAAAAAAAATTTACGCAGTGGTTAAAAACTTTTCCTGTATAATAATATGATGATAATTCGTGTAAAAAGGTGTAGTAAAATTAAAACTGAAAGCTGATTAATTCGTAAAAGGTCTTTAAAAAATCTTAGACATGTTCTTTGAACTGGGACTTTAACGGCTAATTAAACCAGCACGCTTAAAGAAGGTTCGCTGTCTATCCTAAAACAACACTCACACTTCCCCTCGTCAACACTGACCCACACATACAAAGTCTTCAAACAAACCTTTAACGCCATGAACATAAATATCAAATTCCAGTGCCGGAGACGAGTTTCCGGCTGATCCAGAACAAGACGGATGACGACACGGTGAACGTCATCTGCGCGGCGGATGGGGCCTTCCCTTCGCCAAACCTCACCATAGCAACGCCAGAAAAGTAAGTAGATAGGAAGTAGTTTATTTTTATTAATACAATGTAGGTAAGTATATTAAGGTCCATGTTCACCAAAAAGATGACAGTCTGATTATCTAAAACAGCTGTTTAAAACACATTTTTGTGTGGTAATATGTCACAGTGACAGCTGTTTTTAGCTAATCAGGCTAAAAACAGGTTATCTTTTCGGTGAACATGGAGCTAAGTATCAAGTATAATAAAGGAGGTCGTGTTTAAATAAAAACAGCTCTCGTGTCGATCTTTAGGTTAAGCCGTACTTGCCTAGGTTGGTCTGTGGATGGGTGACCACCCTTACATACCGAGTTTCCACCATGCCTCGGAAAGCACGTTAAACTGATGGTTACCGGCTGTCATTTGTAAATCTTTGACAGCCGTTACAGGTAGTCAGAGGCCCAAAAAGTCTGACAAAAAGTTTTACCAAGTGGTATCGTATTGCCCCGTACTAGCTGGGTTGTGGAGGTCAGATCAGCAGTCGCTCCATGTAAAATACTGCATCCGCTTAGACTGGAAGCCGACCCCAACATAGTTGGAAAAGGCTAGGCAGATGATGATTGCAATGATGGTGACGAAGTATACATATAAAATTGAAAAGGTTATAGATGGCTATGATATGAACAAAATTACTATTCTTATTATTAACTAAAATAACAACCTGATCAAAGCAACGCTTAATAACTTGTTTGATGTGATAATCAAATAGCAACGTATAAAAATCGGACAATACTAACAATACTACATTAATATTCCTACTATTTTTTTTTTAAAACTTTGAGAATCAAAACCAACGATACCGGGAATTTCTTTGAAATTGGCACCAGAAAGTACTATTTGTGCAATGAAAAATCTCTCCTAGTAATTAAAGTTTCAAGCGGGAATTCGCTTTAAAAAAAGGTAGAAACGACTAAATTTACATTTTTCTTTCTTTTTGCGTTAGGGTAAGGGTAAATGTAAGAGTACCAGTTATTCTGCTGTCTAAATAGTTGGAGTATTTCTGAATGTAGGTTACTGGTTTAATGTGGTTTTATGCAATGTTGCTTTCTATATTTCGTTGCTGTTCGAAATTTGTCGGATTTATTGCTGCAAAGTTATTGCTAGTATTGGTGTTAAAAGTATTTTGGTACATGTTCATATATTTGTTTTAGTGTCGAATAAAATATGAATAGCTTTACCAACTAAAAAAAACGTATTATGTAGCATATCAACTGTCTGGTGACGACGACACAAGCCTTGCTTAGTGTGGCACTTGATGGAGCTGTGTGTAATGTCCAGCGATATTTATTTATTTACTGAATTACCTTTGTTCACTTTCAGTGCAATACCTACTTACACCCAGTCACATCCAACCTTGTCCCTTTGCAGTCCTCTTCCAGCGACACCCTAAGCTGAGGCTCGTACCCCGCAGGGGGTGCCCTTAGCGTGTAGTCGCTTATTTTGTTCACGCTGACGTCACGCCCGACCGTCAGAGCGACAAGAATTTAGGCCTTACACTCAAGGTACCCACAGTATAGTCCGGTTAAGCAGACGACAATCTCTCTAGGTCAAACTGCGATTCGTAAAAATAAACTGTCAAAACTCAAACTGTTGTTGGTGACAAGATATTGTTATTTTTCCATGCAAGAAATCGTTTGTTTGTTGATGTGCAGTGGGGACCACAAACATACTAAAATAACATGAAAAGCTGCTAAAAATAAATCCACGCGCTTGCTTCTTATTCTTAGAAAGTATATTTTCTTTAATAACATAAATAAACTCAACAAAATTAAGTTATCCGGCTTAGAAAGCAAAGATTATAGTACTGTTTTCATGTTCAAAGTAAAATTTAAGTAGACTTTCCCCAAGGCCATCTGAACGTAAAACGTTTAATATAACATAATTAGAACAACGAAATAAGCTTCTAAATTAAATCAGGCTTCATTTTTATCTCAAAAAAGTGTTAATTTAAACATTGTTTTTTTAAGACTGCAGTAAAGATCAATATTTTAGTACGATGCCTTGATTATGCATCCTAATTATTGTACTCTTTCGGTTCCAAATTCAAACATTGCCACAATCGTTTATAGAATGAGGAATTGTAGAACAGTCCTCCGATTTCCCTCTAATTTCCACCATTTCCAATTTCTTGATAAGGAAGCGAGGCGGCCATCTTAGACAGACCTTCCTCCCTTCCTTTTGCCAATATCATTGCTGACGTCACAGGGATTGGTGATGGTAGTACAAGGTGTCTGTATAAGGTAGTCAGACATAGATGTATGAAGTTACCCGTGGCACATAGCAACCGCATTGCGGGAAGTGTCCATGTAATGTGCTGGGCGCAATTTGATATGGAACGCCCCGAACCATTTGGATGGGATTTGAGGTGTTTCACGGTTCACGGTACTTAGTTTCGTATTATTTCCTTGTTCTATTGTTAGATCAATTCACGGTTATTGTCTGTTTCGTCGTTCGTAACGTTGTTTTGTAATTTGGCGAATATTTACTGCTTTTCACCACAAAATTGTCAGTAGTAGGGAGTGACATTTCGCTCGCCCCATTTTATATGGTATTTTAACATACTGAACTGGCAAAATGTGGGTGTAATAGTATAGGAACCCTATACATCTGCCTAAACCTTCAATTATCATAGACGTGGTGTTATTTTTATGTTTAAATAATCATCTTTACGTATTCTAGGAATACTAAAATATATGTCACCGTAAAATTGTCAAACCCGTTAGATTGTAATCTCTCTAGCGATATTGTAAACTCTCGAAATATTGTCAGCTGAACATATACGGAAGTATCTCTGCCCCCATAATCGGGACTTGGGGCACCCCCCCGTTAGGTTAGTTAGGTTCCCTTAAACCCTGCACTCGGAAATAGTCGACAACGTTTTTTAGGGGAATATGAAGTGTTTTAAGGTTAGGTTATATTAATCGGTATTTCTCATGAATGGTACATTATCTTTTCATGAGAGTGGTACCATTAGTCAAGGGGGACCCCTCCTTCCCTCCACACCGCGTGAGTTTACTACCATTTGTATTTCACGAAAAATAATTCGTTTTATTAGCAGTATGTTCGTTTGACAATATTTCGAAAGTTTACAATCTCTCTAGTTATTTTACAATCTAAAGTGTTTGACAATTTTACGGTGACATATACACCATAAAACTGCGATGCTATCCTCTTTTGCATCAAGACCAATCATTATGAATTTTAGTGTTGATAAAAGTATAAAACATAAACCAATTTTCTATAAAGTTATTTATTGCAAAAAAAGTTGGCTATATTTATGATTTAAAGCAATGAAATTCAACGATATGAGATATATCGCTCACGGTTATCTAGATTTGATGCTGAAATCAATCTTACCACTCAACTTACCACAAAACCTAAAAGATTCTATTCATTCAAACTTTTAAAAAGGCAATTCAGAACGTTTTAACACCTCGCTGCTTCACAAAAGTTTACTTTACAATCTTTCAGAAATCTACAGGGTATAGTTTAAAATAATATCACATTTCGAACAATTGATTATAGGGGAATAAAAGAACTTGGCAACGTTTGAGGCCAAGATTAAACTTGGTCGGCTTGGCTACCACCTGGTACACCTGCCAAGTACCTGACTATAAAATATGCTTTGCTAAAAATTTTCATTTTGGTCACCAGGTATTTTTATTTGCATAATATGCTCATTTTTTACTGTGACGAGTTGAGGTATGAGAAACTCAATCCTGTGAACACTGCAGTGTTGCACTAATCGTTTTGTATGTAGTCTCAAACAGGGGTATATGCACTATTTGGAACCTGAGACGGCAGTACGATTTAGGCAATCATATCAATAAAATTAACAACAACAGTTACTGTAGTTGAGCTTTCAACTACTCACTCGTTTACTTCATCTTTACTTTCATCTACTAAATCAAAACAGGTAATACTCTCTTTTCAAAGTTTATTTACCATAAAATATGATCTTATACCTAATAAAAGTTTTCGTTTACCTTTGTAAGTACGCTAAGTAAAAATTTAAGATGTTTCTCACGATCTCCAGATGCGTCTAAACTCCAAACAGCTAAAGTCATAGGTCGCTCCTTCACCAAGAAATTCTCAAGAAACAGCACACGAATATTTTTATAATGAATGTACAAACTAAAACGATCTCAACTTTCTAATTTAACTTTGTGTAACCAACATTACAAGCGGCGACCACATATTTGCCGAGAACAATGAAGTTTTACCTCCTCGGGGAAATATGTCTTGAAACTAACAACAAAATTTAATCAAAAGAGAATGTTTTAAAAACTACGAACATAGACTTGGCGTGGCTTTGAATTATTTGCGGTGATTTTTTACTGCGTGCACCCTGTGCTTTAGTCTGATGATAAATGATAAATGATAAATGATATTTATTCAGTAAGTAGGTTTTCTCAAACACTTTTACACGTCATGTTTTTAAACTAGATGGGGCCGGTGTTTCGTACCTGACTACTCTGAGAAGAAACAGCCGAAACAAACTCAGAGGTCATAGTCTCTTTTAAAGTCCAGACAATCTTGTTCAACTCACATGAGAACTATGCAGATTAGTGTCTGAGATGGTCTTTTGAAGAAAGAACCATACAGATTTGAGTGGACCTGTCCAGTCAGTGCAAGCATTTGTCAGTTATCGTGTAGCTCGACCTTTAACTCAAGGAGCTCAACGAAACGACGAACAATACCAAAGAAAGGACATTTGGGTAGGTCGCTTATAGTACTCAAACTGCCAGACAGTCGTGGGAAAAAAAAAAACAACAATAAGTGACCCACAAGGTCCTCACATTCACAATAATTAAATAAAATAAATAATAATATTACAATTCAAATTCGAATGTCAATAAAAATACGAAATGTCAAACACACACATAAAATAAACAAAAATAAAGTAAAAAATAATAAAATACTGAACTAAGTATTCATGTCAAATCATTAAATGTCATGACAGTCACAAGTAAATATTCATGTCAAATAAACACACACATAAAAAATAAAAATAAGTAAAGTAAAAAAAAATAATAAAATACTGAACTAAGTATTCATGTCAAATCATTCAATGTCACAGTGTATAAAATAAAGGAATCAATAATAAACAAGCGAAGCCCGAAATTTCAACATTCACAGAGCAAATTGGAGCAGCTTAATCCCAAGCCTTTTTATCTTCGAGATAGTGATTAACATGATAGAAGGCTTTCAGGCATAACTTCCGTTTTATAAACGATTTGAATTTATTTAGGCTTAGTGCTTGAATATGGCTCGGAAGTTTATTGTAAAAACGTATACATTGGCATTTGAACGTACCCCCTATTTTTTTGAGCCTCGTTGCAGGAATAATAAATTTGTGTTTGTTCCTCGTATTTATGTTGTGGATATCACTGTATTTTTTAAACAAATTAATATTTTTGTGTGCGTACAAAAGGTTTTCATAAATAAACTGAGAGGGCACAGTAAGAATATTAATCTCTTTAAATTTTTCTCTGAGGGAGTATCTGGGACTTAGTTTATAAATTGAACGAATTGCCCTTTTTTGTAAAACAAATATTGTTTGAATATCGGCGGCATTGCCCCACAAGAGAATACCGTACGACATCACGCTATGGAAATAACTAAAGTAAACTAAACGGGCTGTCTCTAAATCAGTTAATTCACGAATTTTTCTAACGGCGTATGCTGCAGAGCTAAGTTTTTTCGACAATTTGTCTATGTGCGGGCCCCACTGAAGCTTTGCATCCAAAGTTATGCCTAAGAACACTGTGCTATTTTCCAGTTGCAACTCTTCATCCTTAATTAGTACAGTAGTTTCAACTTGTCTTACATGGGGTATCGTAAACTTAATACATTTAGTTTTTTTCTCATTTAAGAGTAGATTATTAACATTAAACCAATTAACGACTTTTGCCAGGGCGCTATTAACATTATCCATAACTGACTGCTGACGTTTGAGTTTAAATAAAAGAGAAGTGTCGTCTGCAAACAATACTACGTCATGATTATCCTTTATGAGGTAAGGCAAGTCATTTATGTAAATCAAAAACAAAAATGGACCAAGAATTGAGCCCTGGGGTACCCCCATTTTTACCACGGATCCGGGAGATCTTTTCCCGTTAACATCAACTCTCTGAATCCTGTCACTCAAATATGAAGTAAGAAGATCCAGCGAGGCGTTACGGATTCCGTAGTGGTGTAGTTTCCTGATTAATGTTTCATGAAGAACGCAATCGAAAGCTTTAGATAAATCGCAAAAAAATCCCAAAGCATCGCATTTGTCCTCCCAAGCATTATAAATGTGTCCTAAAAGTTCAACACCAGTCATCAGTAGTTGAACGACCCCTTGTAAAACCGAACTGTTTATTATGCAATAACTTATGTTTATTGAAATAACTTTGCATTTGTTCCAAAATTAATTTTTCAAAAATTTTACTAATGTTCCAGGGTAGCCTGTGGAATTCAAATTTTCTTACGTTTTTTGGAATTTGCAGGGCAGTGCTAGATTGTGTGTTGATTAAATCATTGTTCGCGGCTGTAAGCCGTATGTAGTTAAGGAATTATAATCATCAAAATCGTTAACACAACCCTACAAATTCATAGAGGTCGAGGAACTGCTTTTTCAAGGTCAAAATCGTTCCCAGACCTTTATGTACTTGAAGGGTTGTATTGATGATTTTAATGATTGTAGTTCTGTAACTACATAAGTCTTACAGTCGCGAAGAATAATTTAATCAATATAAAACCTAGTACTGGCCTGTAAATTACAAAAAAAAATAATTTCGCGGGCTACCCTCACGTTTTCACCTTAAAGCAGAACATCGCGTTCTTTATGTTAAAAACACAGAGCACGGAATCAAATCGGCAGCAACTAGAGACGGTGGTGCTTAAAAATTCGTACCGCCAAAAGTAGTGGGAACAAATACCTACATTCTCCTATTGCACACTTTTTAGGTTTGATTTTTCGGGATAGGAAGGAACCTTTACGGGCGTACACAGAAGAACCCCCAAAGTTTCATCACAAACAGATTCGTAGTTTAGGAACGCGTAGAGGACAATCATTAATTTTTATTAACATAAATAAACCTACATACTTGTATAACGCCACCAGCTAGTTGCACAACTTTAACAATAGCAAGCCTTCTAAACCATCCATTTCTACACGTGTTTTGTGATGTCATTTTTCATTTTTCATTTCATTTATTCAATAACAATTTACACTGTGTCTGAATTGATACATAAAAAATAGATAAATATACAACAAAAAACAAAATTAAATACACACAAAACACACAAAATCCATAAAAATAAAAACATTAAAAACATTAAAAAACAGATTACATTTAAATTCATTTCATGTCAAAATCATTTACATTTCATCTATTGAATAAAGGCATCTATCTAGTAGAAATGCCTTGAGCCTTCCCTTGAATGCGCCTGTGTAGAGTATGCTTTTAAGCTCTAGCGGTAATTTATTAAATATTTTAACTGCCTGATATTGTGGACTATTTTTGACTATGCCAAGAGCAGGGGTGATTTTGTTTGCAAAGTCTTGCCTACGCGTTTTTTCCCTAACCAACCTGCCCTCGTCTGTTTCGTAGTCATAAATATATTTTTTAAAGGTGTTTAACAGTACCACCACATAAAGGCTAGGCACTGTGAGTATGCCAAGTTCTTTAAAGTATGGTCGACAGGAATCTTGTTGAGCGATGCGGACATTGGTTCGAATCGCTCTTTTTTGGAGAACGAAAGCCCTATGCCAATTGTAGTGGTAGCTATTTCCCCAAAACTGTACGCTATACCTCAGTTTGGACTCAATCAGCGCATAGTATACCATTTTTAAATGATTTATGCTCACTTCATCCCTAAGGGTTCTTAAGGCATAGCAAGCAGATGATATTGATGAGTCCAATGCTGCTAATTCTTTCTTCCAATTTAAAAAATCGTCGATATAAACTCCTAAAAACTTTACTTCCTTGACAAGCTCAATTCTAACTTTATCCAGTTCAATATCCATAATATCTTTGCTACGCGCAGTTGTTTTAAATAATATAATATTGGTTTTAGACGTGTTTATTATCAGCATATTTGCCTTAAACCAAGACTGAAAAGCCTCCAAAGCTGCATTCACTTTCACAGAAAGGTCATGGATATCATTAGCTGCAACTATAGCATTTGTATCATCCGCAAATACTACTAGTTGTATGTCTGGCAAAAGTTTATGGATGAAATTAATTAGATCATTAGTAAATAGTATGTATAACAGGGGGCCTAAAATTGATCCTTGAGGCACTCCGGCTGTAATGTTAATCATAGATGACCTATAGCTATTTTTACACCCGTTCGGTTTTGTAGAATCAAGTTCGACAAACATTTTTCTATTAGTGAGATATGATGAGAATAGCTGTAAGGCTTTACCTCTTACGCCATAATGCTCCAATTTTGTGATGAGTAGTTTATGGTCAATAGTGTCAAAAGCCGCGCTTAAGTCCAAGAAAATACCCGCTACCCTCAATTTACAGTTTAATTTATTTACTACGTCATTTAGCAACGCATAAATAGCATCTCCAGTACCCACATTTTTCTGGTATCCAAATTGTCTTTGATTAATTACTTTGTTCAAATTCAGATGTCTACTTAAACGGTTTTTTAAAACTTTTTCGAAAATTTTTGCCAACATGGGCAACAAAGAAACAGGTCTATAGTTGGTTGGATCAGTTTTTGTGCCTTTTTTATGAATTGGGATGATCTTAGCAATTTTTAGCTGTTCCGGGAAAATCCCTTCTACAATGCACTTATTATAAAATGTCGAAAGCGGTTCAGATAAAACTGGTAAATTGTCCTTAATTACTGATATTGGAATTTCATCATAGCCACAGGATTTCTTATTTTGCATACCATTCACTATTTTAGAAATTTCACTTGGAGTAGTAAGTGAGATATCCATATCGCTTCTCACTATCTCCGTACTTTGTTGAAGGAAAATAACAGCATCTTCACCATTGTTTCCAGGCATGCTGTACTTGTGATCAAACTGCTTTACTAGAAGGTCGGCTACGTTCTCTGGGTTATCTATTATTTGGTTATTTATTTTAAGTCGAATTTCCGCCCTCCTTGCTTTTACCCTGTTTGTACTCTTATTTATAACTTTCCAGATTTCCCTACTTGAATTTCTTGATTGAATAATTTTTTCACTTACTGTAAGTTTTTTGGCATTTGAAATTACCCTTTTATAAATTCTAACATAGTTTTTTTTGTAGTTATGGACACTAGCATCAAGTTTATTTCCACTAGAACACAAGAATCGTTTCATTTTACTCGATGTTTTCACACCTCTTGTGACCCAGTGTAATTGAAAACTACGCCTTATTTTAATTTTTTGTTGACGTTTTCTAAAACTATACTGAAATACCTTACTAAAAGTCTTTAAAAATGTATTAATTCCCATAGCAGTCCAGTTATGTTCAAGCATTCGCTGTCTAAAATTTACACCATTCTTATAATTAAAAACTCTCTTATTTACAGTAATATGATTGTTGTTACCAAAATTGCAATTAGAATTATCCAAAGTGAATGTACCCAATAGAGCCCCGTGACCATCTGCCAAGCCATTGTGGTCCACTACACACCCCTCTACATAGTCATCAGGCAAGTTAGTCAAGATGTTATCTATACAGGAATATGAGTTATTGCGCATAAACGTATGAGTTGTTATAAGATATCTAAAGTTATAGCATGACAACAGGCTAACGAACTCAGTTCGTTTTTGCTCTCTGTGAGCATGTCAATATTAAAATCTCCACAAATTACACACTTCTTGTTATATAAATGCTCCAATAGTTTTTCCAAGCTCTTCATAAAATTATCAAAATTCTTACCATTAGGATTACGATAACAACAACACAGATAAAGACCTGTATTAATATCCTTTATACAACAAATTTCAAAGCTCTCAACCCTATACAGTTTATTTATTACGTCTATAACTTCAACTTTTCGATCTGTGTGTGCTAAGATTAAAGTTCCCCCCCTCATCTTTTTATTTCTAGTATTGTAAGATGCAAGATAATAATTCTCCAGATTTAATAAGTTTACATTTATGTCATTTAAGAAATGTTCACTTAAGCAAACATAGTCTATCTTACATTCAAGCGCTTCTAAATAAATTGATAATTCACATTTCTTATTGTTAATTCCACACACATTCTGATGACATATATACATGTTAAATTTAATATGAGATGAGTCTGAAAGCACACTTGTATTTGATGCAATAGCATTGTCTTTCTCACTCACGAAAAAAATCAGACTGTTGGGTCTGGAGTGAGATGTCATCAGTCTGTGACGCCGAATTTGCAAAACCACTTTGTGTGAGGATACTATCCTCAGTTTGAGTAGCAGCATTCTTAAAATACTTAACTCTACTTTGATTTTCATCATCTGCCATTTTGGTAATATAATTTTGGTAAGTAATTTTGTAATTTTTATGCAAAATTTCTCTATGAATTAGTCTACATGCTTGCAATTTATTTACATATTTTGGTTGTCTATAATCATAATTTAAATCTAAAGAAATAAACATTGAATTTTCACAGTTATTACACACAAGTTTTACTGAATTATTTAATACATTTGAGTTTAAGAATATGTTATTATAAATTTTACCCACCAATACGTTTGTAGACTTTAATTGGCTTAGGGTGTAGTGTAAATATGTCTGAACCAACATCGGATTTCTATCATTAGAGCCTGCCAGTATCAGTACAAAATCCGATTTAGTGTAATCAGTGCACATAGTTACACAAGACTTCAGTACTTCATCCATTGTAGCATGCGGTTTTACATTTGAAGTAACGAAAAAGGAATCCCCTAAGTAATATTGAAGTATTTGTCTTACACCATATCCTGTTTGATCTGCAAAGATCATAACTCTGTGCTTCCTTTCGCTGATATTCGTAATGTCTTCCTGTAACCTTACAAAAGCATTATTTGGAGACCCTATGTGCTGGGTTTCGTGTTTAGGGTGCTCATTACGGGCTCCGTCGTTCGGGATGTTACCCATGCTTCCAGTTCCTTCACCTGGTTTGGGGCTCGTAGTTGACACGAACAAGTCCTCGCTGAGGGTATTTTTGCTCAGTGTAGTAGTACAGGGTTTAGGGCCCGTAGTTGATACAAACAAATCATCGCAAGGAGTATTTTTGCTCAGTGTAGTAGTACAGGCGTTGGGTACTATTGTTACATCTGTAGCGGTCCTCATATCAACTATTGTAGATTCCTCTGTTATTAATGAAGTATCAGATTTTTCGTCTGCCATCAATGTTAAATGGAAATTATTGATTGGTGTTATGAGAGGAGAATCTTTTGATCTTGTTGGTGTAGAGAAACTGTTGTTTTGTGAGCTATTTCGGAAACGTCTCGGTGTAGTGATGTTTCTGTCTGATAAGGTAACCTTTTTATATGCGTCAATGGTTGTTTGGCAGCTCCCTAGGTCCATCTTCAGTCTAAAATTTTCGCTGTTTAAATTCTCAATCTCTAAGTGTGCACTAAGCAATTCTGCTGTTAGCTTTTTGATGGTATCATTTAGGTTCATAATGGTGTCACTATCATTTAAGGACGTATTTGGCACACTCATCATTGTGGTATCAAGTAATGCTGAATTATTATAGTAGAGATTGTCAAGTGAGCTAGTCTTATAGGGTTTTCTAAAAGTAACGTTTTCAGACTCCATAATTAATATCGGGTGTACTCGCTGCTCTATCACTGAGAAAGCAGTAAAAAGGCCAATAAAAATATTAAATGACTGTAGCAACAGCAACCAAAGTGAAAAAAGGCCAGCAAAACTTCAAAACAGGCAGGAAAAAAAAACAAAGAAAAAGCAAAAAGCAGCAAAAAGAATCTCTCTTCCTTGGATACGAACGCAGGCTCTACTGTTCGCCAGGTCTGTGTCTTAGCCTCTACGCCACACTGTCATTTACACATCACAGTGAAATATCGCTGTAAATAATTGTTAGCTGTTTACTGAGTAATGCGTGTATTGCTTCTTGTGACCATTTATGGTAATCCGCCGCCGGTCCGCGCGCACATGAGGATGAGTCACTTATTTTCGTTCACGACACAGTTCTTTGTTCGTTTTTATTCACCAGGTTTTTGTTGTTTCCTCACTACACTGCTTAATTGTTGATAATTTTGTTGTTTAGGTTTCAACACTTGTATTGTAACGCATAGATTGATGTAAAGTAAATTCACAATAGTTAACTTTATTAAATTATAGAATTAATTAACACGGAGCTGCCATTAGCTGCTTGCGCTTCTAGCGGTCGCGCGCGCGCGAATCGAAATAGTAGCAAACGATGTAGTATCGATGTAGTAGCAAACGGTGATAAAAAATTTGTTTTGTTTGCTATTGGTAAACGACAATGCCACCTCTATCAAACTGAGGTGATCTTCCTGCTCTGTGGTTAAGAAGCCAGAAAATGCATTCTTCTTTTTGTTTTTTTGACGTAATGAATAGGGTGGAGGGAAAAATATTTGTGCAAGAAAATTTAATTATAGCTATCTGCATTTAAAGCCTTGAGCGATGTTAATTTTGGAAATTAAATTAGATGGGATGACGGCTGTTGTTCCATTCGTATTTTTCATCAGTCTTTGTGAATCTTGGGAAAAATATTGCATTAATTTTTTTTTAGGGTTCCGTACTTTACCCTTCGGGGGTACCAACGGGACCCTATTACTAAGCCTACGCGGTTCGTCCGCCAGTTTCTCAGCGAGCTGTATGTATCTCATGATCCGTAATAGGTTGAAATTTTCAAACAGTACCTACCTATGTATTTCTGTTGATCCTACCTATAGGATTTGTCTCTACCGATCACATTATCAGATAACAAGAAATAATAAAAATAAAGAACTTAAGAGGCCCGCTGATCAATGCGTAGTTCATACAAACGTAATACCTAAATAATTTGTAAATCAAACATATTCGGTAGTGTGTATTTATTTAGTTTGGATTACAAAATATCTAGGTTCCCAAATATGTAGTTTGAATGGACACTGACTTAAACAAGAGTAATGAGAAAAATGAGATGTCCATAGAAATTTTAAATTCCTTGTATCTCGTCTTTACATCATTGTCCTTTCAAAATATATATATTTGGGAACATAGGTATTTTGTAAAGCAATCGAAATAAATACCCACAACCTTACTTAAACAAGAGTTATGAGAAAAATGAGATGTCCATAGAAATTTTAAATTCCTTGTATCTCGTCTTTACATCATTGTCCTTTCAAAATATATATATTTGGGAACATAGATATTTTGTAAAGCAATCGAAATAAATACCCACAACCTTAGGAATATGTTTGATTGACAAATCATTTTGGTATTACGTTTGTAAGACGTTACCCTTAAGAGGGGTTCCCCACTACAATGTTACGCATGAAGGGTGCGACTCGCACTTGGCTGTTTTATTTTATATTTAAACAAAAGCATGTAAAACGAAGTGAGATTTTGTGTATATAAATGTGACGATAAAAATCCGTGTTTATTTCGAAACGGGAATGTCCAGAATTCAAGTGGTTACATAAATTGGATCTCCGCTGTGTCTGACAAAACTATATTTCCGAAACTACTTTTGTTCTTTCGAAATAAGATTGGCGTGAAAGTAGTAGATTCGTATTCATACACATGTCTCGGTGATTTTCAACCAAATTGGTTGGGAATAAAATGGTATTTAATAACGAACGACTCAGATATTATTGTACATGGATACCGCCGCCAGCGAATCAAGTTACCACCGACTGTCAAATTTTCTCTTTCGATTTTGAATTTGTGGTTTTAAATTATTTGGAGCAGTTCGCGTAACTCGATATGCTGACGACTACAATGATCGATTGATAAATGGCAAACATCGGAAGTAGCCTCGCCGTCTTGTTTGTTTAATACTTTTTCACAAAATATATTTATCAACAACCGCCTCCATTGTAATGTCATTTGATCACGAAAGGAACCTTATATTCAATTTACAAGTTCTACATACTACTTCATTAGGAGTATTTGTAGAAGAGGAGGGGGACACCCTCTCCCTCACCTCCATCTTCTTCATTATTTCTACTTCTTATATTCTAATGAGAAAGTTGTTTGTTGAAAAAGTATGATTGTATTTAATTACTGTCTTTATTGACCAGCTTTCTTTACTCACTCAGAACTGACACAAAATAGCCCTTAATTACTTCATAAGACTGAACACCGTGTACTTAAAATTAGAAAATCGGCGTGACCTTGCTCTAATATCATTTCGAAGGGAATGATCAAAGGGGATGGTATGTCTAATGAGGCATACTAAATTATAGTGTAGATAAGAATCTGAATAACAATTAAAATATACTGTCATCAGCCTATAAAGTGCCCACTCCTGGGCCACACACCTTTCTATGAGAGAGAGTTGACCATATTCGACCACGCGGGCCTAATATGGGTTGATGCTTTCAAATTATTGGTTCTAAGGCATTTGGTTTTTTTGTGGTAACTTCACTATTTTAAATTCCACAAAATAATGTGCCTGTCGGTTAAAACCTGTTATAGGGTAGGTACTCTTATTTTAGATCTTTGACAGTCGTTACAGATAAAATCAGGGGTCTGAAAGTCTGAGAGGGGCCCGCAAGGGCCGAAGCCTGCCGGGGTTGCGGGACTGTTCGAAAGAGTTACCGCGGCCCCGGAACGTAAAGGGCGAGGAAGGAACATGGATGGGTTTTAGTCAGTAAGAGTCTGACACTCCCTCCCGCTCCGCCCAGAGTGGGAGAAGTCATTTGACGATTTCCCATCCTAAAAAAAAAAAAAAAAAAGGTGTCTGAAAGTCTGACAATCAATTTTACCTAGGGGTATCGTATAACAGAGAGCAGCGGTGGGATAGTGGTGGCGGCCCGACTTACGAACAGTATGTCGTGGGTACGAACCCAGACAGGCGCATTACTTTGTGTAACTTATTTCATCGCCACTGCTCTCAAAACGGTGAAGGAAAACAGCGTGAGGAAACCGACGATTCGAACACATGTGACATCTACCAATCCGCACTGGGCCCGCGTGGACGATTATTGCCCATTCCCTCTCAGAGGCCTGTGTCCCAGCCGTAGGAACATTAATAGGCTGATGTTGATGATTTGATCGTAAAACTAAGTTGTGGAAGTCCCTCCATGTAAAATACTGGTACTCAACTGATTCCGGTAAGACTGGAAGCCAATCCTAAAATAGTTCAGATACTAGGTAGATGAACGGTGATGATGATGACTGCCGCCATACTTTCTGATTAATTTCGTTGCGGGATCCAAGACAGTTAAATTCATTGTCTGGGACTTCGTCGAGCTTCATTGTCTCGGCACTTTTCTGGTGGTCACCACTGTTGATTCTGGCTTTCAGGAGTTACAGTGGTTTGGGAATAGTGTGGCGGGTTTGTCCCAAAAAAAAAAGAAAAGACTGGGTAGATGATTATATCTTTTACTTTTAGCTTTGGTCGGGATAAAAACTGCCTACAGAGCAAAATACTGTTTAAATACAAGATAAACTCCACATAGAAATAGTTTATATACTAAGTAAGATCGAAATGGCTTCAAATAGCGCTGATTCACTTAAATATTAGTCCCAGTTGAGTTGGGCGGCATTAACCCAAAATTTATAGACGCGGCCGAGTAAAGTATGGATAATAATATATCAGGATTAAATATAAAAGGACCATTATTGTAATAGGTCTATATACCCAAGTATCGGTGGCCGGTTGCTGTGAAAAATATTCGAATGATAGGAATAAGACATTTTGGCATTGATTTTAGGTCAGAACCAAACCCAACCTGCTAGTTTTTCAACAACAATTATAGTCTCGATGATTATTGACCTTTGATTAAAATAGATGTGTTTGGCAGCTACAAATAAATCTTTCAAAAATCTATAAATTAAATGTAATAAGAGTGATACCTGATGAAGAAACCGGCACGTCCTAGAACCAAGAAAATTGAAGAAATGTGATCTACCAATCCGCACGAAGCCCACGTAGTGGACTATAGCTCATTTCCTCTCATAGAGAGAAGGCCTGTGTCCCAGCAGTGGGAACATAGGCTGATGATGATGATGATACGTTTTTTACAAACACTAATAACAACTCAATGAATGGCTTGAAACTAAAATTTTACTGCACTGTTGGAGTTTCATATCTCGGCCCCACACCAAACTTTTTAAATTCCAGAGTCCGTTTTGTTTAGGCGTTCGTTTTGGTGTTACGAAGTGGTAATGAAAACGTGTAAGACGGTCCATAAAATTAAAGAATAATAGTAATTTTATGTACCAAAAACAATATTGTTGGGGATACCGGGATCCTCCAATCCTTTGAAACGATTAGATTTTATCTTACACGTCTTCCCGTATAATAGGATAGACGAAAAAAAAATAATATAGTCCGTCAGTAATACTATCAACAAAATTCTTTGAAACGTATTTTCTCTTTTGTTATGTAAACCAAAACTGACGCAGATGCGACGCTTTTTAAATTCTCAATACGTCACGCCTTGGTATAGTTTTTAGTGAGTTTTGACGTCACTAGCCCCCACTCCCGTCCCCGTTTTCATGAGTTTTATCTTAGTCAATATTTATTGATTTACAATTTACATAAATAAAAAATACGTGGCCATTATTTTCCAATACTCTAACGGTCGGACTAAATAGATTTGTAATTTTTTGATCATGCCTATTTTATGTAACAAAAACAAAAATTTAAGTGTACGGTCAACAAAGCTATTTGGTTTACATTTTACAATGTAATTTGAATGATAAAATGTAACAAATAGCTTTTTCGACGTTAGTCTCCCTTCTTCAATCCTTTGAAACGATTACATTTCATCTCATACGTCTTGTTTGTTGTTGTTTGTTTTACTATCGACTCACCGTAATTGTTTTTCCTACCCAGGCACCTACAAGGAGTGGACCACAGAGTACAACTAGTCAACGGGAGATACTCAGCGGTTTCATCAGTGACCCTCAATGATGTGGACCTGCCTTCGCCAGCAGAATTCATCTGTACTCTTAGAATACCACAGGCGAAATACGCCGTGAGAAAAGAAGCTATTTATTACCCAGGTAATAGATTTCATTCATTATTTTTCTGACATAGACAAGGTGGCGACTATAATACGACGATAAATGAAAACATATTTTTAAACTATTACATAAATTCTAAATTTCCGAAATTAAAAATATCTTACATTCTTTAAACATACTAAATAGTAACAGCCACTCGGGTCGATCTTTAGGTTATGCCGTGCTTGCCAAGGTTGGTCTGTGGATGGGTGACCACCCCTACATACCGAGTTTCTTCCGTGCCTCGGAAAGCACGGTAAGCCGGGACCAACAGGTCCCAGCTGTTATTTGTACATATTTGACAGCCGTAACAGATAGTCAGTAGCCCAAAACGTCTGACAACCAGCCTTACCAAGGGGTATCGTATTACCCAGTACTAACTGAGTTAACAGTCGCTTTATGTATAAAAACTTTTTTGCAAAAAATAAAACCGACTTCACACAAAAAAGTGAAAAATAACTTTAGCTTCTGAAGTCGGTGACCTTTGTTTGATTGATTTATTTTTTTTGTCACCGACTTCAGAAGCTAAAGTTATTTTTCACTTTTTTGTGTGAAGTCGGTTTTATTTTTTGCAAAAAAGTTTTTATTTTTCACTTTTTAGTGGTTCACAATATGTGCATACCCTTTCACAGCGTACCAGCGTGATTTTTTGTTATGAACTGGTGTAAACAATAGACAGACATGAGATTTCAGTAATCCCAGTAAGAGACACACATTTGCTACATTTAATGAGGAGTTCCGTTGCCTTTCTCCGAAGTTCTTCATCAGATCTTTACCAAATTTAAATGGGATCACTCCGAGAAAGTACTCTTTCAAAAACTACCCAAATCGCTTCTGGTGTGCCTATAAAATTTGAAGAGTTCTCTCTATTTCTCCAGGATCCCATTATCAGGATCCTGACTTGATGATTATGGGGCCTTCTGGGAAGTATACCCTTTCAAACAATTAAAAAACAAATTCGGTCCAGTCATCTTCGAGTAATCGGCGAACATTGAATTGAGAACCTCCTCCTTTTTGAAGTCGGTTAATAACGACGTTATGGTACGTGACTCAAATATCCGGATAGCCTTTAAAACATTTGGCCGAGAATCGGTAATTTGCTTCTAAGAATTGAAGAGTTCCGTTCCTTTGTCATGGATCCCATAATCAGAACCTAACCAAATTCTCATCAAACTACCCTTGAAGTGCCCTTGCCAATAAAATAAAAAAAAAACTTATCCCCAATAAATGGAACTTAATACACCTAACTGTCGAAATCTGGGAATATTGTACACATCTGCGTACCCCCTCAGAGCATACAGGCGTGATGTTACGTCATGATGTTGTATAAACAATAAACATTCAAGCGATTGCAGCAGTTACTGCAGATTTGCCGTGTATATTTGAAGAGTTCCATTGTATATCTCCGAAGATCCGGATCAGATCTTCAGCAAATTAAAATATAACCACACGGGAAGCACCAGCTTTCAAATTAAAAAAGAATCATCAAAATCGGTTCACCCAGTCGAAAGTACTGAGGTAACAAACACTGTCGAAATCTGGGTGTATTGTACACATCTGCGTACCCCCTCAGAGCATACAGGCGTGATATTACGTCATGATGTTGTATAAACAATAAACCTACAAGCGATAATAGCAATCACTGCAGATTTGCCGTACATTTTTGAAGAGTTCCATTGTATATCTCCGAAGACCAGCATCAGATCTTCAGCTAATTAAAATGGGACCACATGGGAAGCACCAGCTTTCAAATAAAAAAAGAATCATCAAAATCGGTTCACGCAGTCGAAAGTTATGAGGTAACAAACACAAAAAAAAAATAAAAAATAAATAAAATAATAAAAACATACAGACGAATTGATAACCTCCTCTTTTTGGAAGTCGGTTGAAAATACAGATATTCAGCTGCATCCGGTTAGTTCCAAAAGGCTAGGCAGATGATTATGATATTCTTTAAACATCATAAATATCATAAAACTGTGTAAGAAATAGTTCACTAACCTGAGGTATAATTTGGCCTAATTCGCATCTGAAAATAAAATTTAAGGCACGAATTTGGCAAAGGTTTCTGAAGTTGTGAGTTGGCAACATAAAAATATAGTGTTTGCATAAACGATGCGGAGGTCGTTAACCTGTCGTTGCTAGCCTATTAATCTACATCATGTAGAAAACTCTGTAAATGAAAAATTATGTCCTGGTATACTACAGAACTTATTCGATTGAATTTTGTATTCAGTTTGGGAACGTCATTCAAAACGCAGAACGTCATTTAAAATTTCAGGAAATTGGTGCCAAAAGTTGTAAAGCATTTGCGTGGTCGACTAATATACCTGACATAAAAAGCCTGTAAATAAAATATTAAAAATACATTTATACGAGTATATAAATTATGGTCACATATGTGCCATATTTTCTCCCCTTTATTATTTGATTTCTCAAAAGTGAAAAACAGATTTGTAGTGACAAAACATGCATGTACATTCAAACGTAATTATCACCACAAATGTTTTGCACACTCAAAAAAGCTAGCATCACCCGATTTTAAAATATACGCGAAAAATGTTTTAGCACTCAACAGTGAGCGAGTGAATTCTAAATGTTTTTTAATTTACATAATAGTGCCTCAATGAAATAATCAAGATTCGAATAAAATTTCCAGTGGAAAATTCTTTAGAATAGCTCTATTCCCTTTGATTCGTCGTTCTACTGGCGAACAAAATAGTTTCGTTTGACTATAAATAAGCCTTTATGCTGTGACAAAATTGATAAATTGAATTTCTATTGAAGTCGTTTGCACTCACAGCCCGTGCGTGCATGTAATACAATACAATACAGTTTTAGAATAAATCTGTCTACTGAATTGGGTAGTTTTATGTAGAATTTGTTTTAGTTATAAAAGAGGCCTTTTGTTGTACCAGCAGTTGGCTGGTTCACGGGCCTATAAGAGACCCACAAGAGCCTCTATTAGAGAGAATCGCAGAGGTTAAAATGCTCCGTAATTCATATTATGACAGTTGTTAAAAAAGCAACTAAAAAAAAAACTATTAATGGACTCTATTTAAAAAGCAACTTTAAAAAACCTTGAATTCTATTAAAAATATATACAATCTCCCATAAAAAAGCTTTATATTTAATAAAATACATTTTGACATAAAAAAATAAACAAAATAACGACAAAGCAGCTCAAAAGCTGTTTATTTATTTTAAAAAGAAACTTAACCGCTTTATAAGTCTACGGACGTCATTATTGGGCCCCTCTAGACGCGCAAAGAATAAGGAATGGTACCTATATTTTTTAACGGGAGCCATGAAAATAACAATTTTGCGGAATAATTTTCGAGAGGGCCATTCTAAGCTTTTTATCAGTCCAAAGTTTGTGTATACAGCTATCTAAAGTACACGAGGCGAACGTTTCCTACAGTCCTTGTGAATAATTTTATGCTTCGTTAAGTCCATTGTAGAGGGTAAATGCGCCTAATAGAATATCGGTGGGCGCTCAAACATTTTTTTCTTAGCATTTGTTCCTTATGATCTTAATGAAAAATCAACAAGCGGCGGAACTAAGTTTTACCTTCGGAAAATCTTTTTAGATCGGACATTGAAAGATGGATTATTATGATGGATAGAGTTTTTTAGTTACGAGTAGTCACGTCAATAGTGACGTCTCGAGGGTACGCTCCCAATTTACTGTTGACAAACTATTGGTTGTCGTTTGGGGCGGTTTTTCTCATGTAGTTTCTTATCCATTGGTGGTAACGTGGTTGGAATTACAATTTAAGATTTTCTCGCTATCTTCAAGTAGAATCTCTGAGATATATGAGGTTCATAAATAAATGACGTGCGTGTCGTAAAACTTTGAAGGTTACGACGCTTGTCGAGATTTTTAAACAATTTACTGTATTAAAAAAACAAATCTGATTTTGTTCATGTTTATCAGATGCAAACTGAAAAATTGAGAGATCTTAAAGAAAGGAAATGAATATCGTTTGAAATAATTTTGATAAATCGTAAACTGTGTCAGGCTGTACGGCCGTTTTAAAAAAACTTCACATGACAAACAACAGAGGTTATGCAACTTTAGCCCAAGTAATAAATTCTACATGAACAAATAATAAAGGATGAGACAGCATAATTATAATGAACAAAGCTTTGCAACGAATTTCACTAGTGTCCTAAAATAAATTAACTTAAGAAACATTTTTCGTGCTCGTGTGATTTTATGACAAAAATTTTAACTCCGATGCCAACCCGCGCGCAGCAGCGAGATAGACCAACGATATTGTAAAATTGCACTGGCATAAAGAATTTCAGGATGCAACTGACACAGGATCCGAATGAATGGCAAAATACAAGAGAGGTTTAAAACAAGTCTTTAAAAGATGACCCACGATAGACCGTGTCGGGTCAGAGCCGAGTGTCGGCTGTAGCACGGTCAACTAAATATTACATAATAATATACCTACATTTTTTATGAACATACTCACGCTATACCGAGCGGCAACCGGGTGATGGCGAGCAACGGACAATACGATACAATATGCTCGCTCCGACGTGACACGGTTTTTTTTTAATTTTTTTTCGGAATTGCATCTCGCAATTCAACCTAGAGAGGTTGTCGTCTGCTTAACCGGACTATCCTGTGGGTGCCTTGAGTGTAAGGTCTCCAGCCAGGGCATAAAACTTACAAACTAAGCGACTACACGCTAAGGGCACCCCCTGCGGGGTACGGGCCTCGGCTTAGGGCGTCGCTGGAAGAGTACAGCGAGGGGACAGGCTGAATCTGAGTAGTTACATTATTTAATGACTGGATTTGGACTACAGGCTCAGCCACGCGGGCTGGCACGAGCAAGGGACGGGGAGGGTTTGAATCGGGGCATCGCGACGAGCCTCGACGGTGAGGATGGAATGACGGCTATTTGCGTCTGTGCTTCTTGAGCGTGCTAGTTTCATTCCTGCTCTCTTGGAGGAGGGTAATAGCATCATCGGGATCGACTAAAGCATGCCTTGGGCGGCGGATCTGACTAATTCCGAGGGTTCGTATCGGGCGGCCGCTGCGATCAAGGGATGTTTGATTGCGGAATCGAAGAAGCGCTTGGAGAGGCGCTTCATAAACTGGGCCATTGTGGGGATTTTTAAATCTTAATATAAACGGTAATTACGGACGTAATAGGGGCTCCCGTGATTTTACTTAAGAAGCGGTTCTAAAGAACCTGCATCTTATAGAATTTTTTGGGCTTGGCGTGAGCGTACACGACACAAGCGTAAGTCATGATGACCTGACACGGTCTAGCGTGAGTCAAGCTTTATACTATTGCCCTGCGGCATGTCCCGCGCCCCCCCCCACCCATTTAGGCAAAATTTGCGCATGGGACGCGATCTCGTACGCCAAGCAAACGCGTTGTTGTCCTAAGCGTGTTTCTATACAAATTGAAATACTTGCCTACAATGTTAAATCTGCGGCCGCACGCTACTTGACGGAGCGTGGTGCAGAGTAATAATTACATAAGAGCCAGTTTTTGACGAAGTGTATTGAAGGAATGTACTTTTTTATGCGACAGCGCAATTCTCGAGGAAGGTTAAAGGCTACTTGTCATCACGATACGACCCTTGACCGAGTCGACCGGTAGGGTAAAACCGCTGGACAAAGCTAGTTTTACTAAAAATGTTATTTCATTGTTATATTGTTTGTCTCCAGGACCAATAAGCACCACTCCTGAGATGCCCACTGCGGCAGATATGCAGCTAGCAGCAGCAGTTAGTTCTAGAGGTAATTAATTTAAATTAATTTTTCTCAGTGCAAAGTTAGAGAGAGGTGTAACTACAGTTAGTACATCCACATTTCTGCCGTTATGTTCAAGCTCATGGAAAAGTCCAATAACACATTGCCCAACCTGGGAATCGAATACAGGACCTCATGCTCAGCAGTCGAGTTTGCGATTACAAGACCAACGAGGCAGTGATATTTACTTAACCCTGTTATGTGTATTTTATTACTACTAGTTTTTATTTTTTATTCTTTGGATTTAAAGACTTATTTAATAACATTGCCTGTATATCAGCTCATATTGCAATTATGACGGAATTTTACAATATAAAACAAACCACTATGTTGTTCAGATAGTACATAAATATTCTGAAAATTTCACGAAGTAATCAATCACTGTTTTGTTAATTATTATGTTTTTCATTATCCAAACGTATTTCGACAATCCCCTACTTCTCGTTTCAATAATACCGCGCCAAATGTTTTATCGTTTCTGAATTTATTTGAAAATGGAACTCTTTTAATGTTTTTTGTTTTTCTTTTTCAGAGGCGAACTTCTTTATGGCAATAGCAATGGCCTGTTTATCAGCGCTACCCCGAATTCTCGTCTCATAAACACGTCAGCAAGACAATTTTGTTCACATGAAAATATCAAATAGAACCAACTTTATTTTTTACTTTATTATCCAAAAATGTCTCATCGAGAGATAGATGTAGTGCCATAGTAATTGAGAACCTTAATATGACGTTTGATAGTCATCCACTTTTTTCTCAATATCAATGGAAACTGACAATTTTCAGCATAGTTTTCTGAAAATAGAATAAGGCTTATTGTTACTAACACATTCCATATAGTTCTAGTCACATCCAAAGAAACCAAAAGCAAACCAAATAGGTTTAATAAAAGAACAGCTTTAGGTACACGATTTTGTATTGTCATGCAGAAAAAAAAAAATACCTAGCTTTATATGTAATACACTAAATTACGTGCGTGTTTGAGAGCAACCAAAAATCATAATTGAAAATAAATAAAAATAGATAATAATAAATCTTGGTGTATGGATTTCGTAATTTAAAAATATTTTTCATGCGTAAACCAAAGTTGTTAAGGTGTAAATAATGTTTCTTTGAAAGAAAATGTACAGACTATGTTGGTAGCTGTGTGGTCATGGGCCTAAAAAGGACATAAATGGAAAAGAATCGTGTGTGGTAATCGTTGAATGTGTTTGGGTCTGTATACATAATTTTCTTAGTTACAAGTAATTGAATGAAAATGCAATTAATAATAATAATTTTAAAACTGAATGTTTGACTATAAGCTGCATTTTTTATTGTATAAAATTTAATGGGGTAATTTAAGTTGTCAATAGTAAAGGTAAATTGAAGCAGATGACAATCAATGAATTTGAGAAAAAGCTAACTTCCAAATGATATGCAAAATATGTCAGTCGAAATACTGCATTTTGTAATTTATAGGTATTTGCAATATATTCTGAAAAAATAACTTGCTGAAAATTATGCATTTTTTAAGTATTGTCATTGCTTCTACACAATAAATATTATGTGAATATGATATGGATGAAAGATTTAGCTTGATTTAGCTAAAAAAATATTATAGCTCATCGTTTTAGTTTACTTTTAATTCTAATAATTAATTTAGTCTATTAAAATGCATAATATTTTGTTTTTAACGAAATAATTTCCAAAGACGATATACGTATAACCTGTACAAAGTCAAAAATTATTTAATCAAAATAAAGTTTATATTTAAAATACTGTAGATACGACACTCAGACAAATAAATTATGATCATTCTTAAAAAGTCCGAATGTATGGCTTTAGTTTTTTTTTTTTGTTTTTAATTTTTATTCCAGCAATGTATTGTTATGCATTGTTATTTATGGACAACGAAATTAATGATCAGAATTAAAAGGAACTTTAGTACATTTTGATGCAAGTGTATAAAGTTTGCCATTACTCTCGAGGCGGATTTGCAGCTACAGTCGACGGGGAGATCTAAATGGAGCTGTAAATTATGTATAATACCAATCTGTTTACGCATAAATCTATAATTTCAAATTCCAATCATAAATGTTTTCTTTGCAAGTGTACAAAGGAAACATGAATAAAATGAGTGTCAGTATCTGGAAATAATATTTTTTAATCTTATGCTTACTTCGTGTTTCAAGGAGGGATGCAAAGGTCCTTTCGTAAACAGGGTATCGAATTTAGTTCACTTTAATTTTCAATTTTAGCCACGGTTCGGTATGAATTTTGGACAATATTGTAAAAAAGTTACGCCCTTATTCGTAAACTTATTTTTTCGGCTTCAATACCAATCTGTTCGATCCTAAACTGACAAAGCACAAAATTTTAAGGTTTTTTAATAAAAATGTAATAAATAGTTACCGTATAAAGTACTCAATAGGTTAAGTTTAAGCTTCAATGAAAATTCGTTCATGAATAAGGGCTATTGTAAATATTTGTATGGATTTAAAATCATAAGTTTCTTTGGTTTAATTTAGGGTAAGGTTTTAGTATAATATTTGCTGTGCATATTGCCGTTTATGGATAAGATCCAATCAAGACTTTTATTGTGAAATTTCCTAAAATAAAAAGGATCGTTGTGTATTCGTTGTTTTTATTTTATTCCAACTTTGATGATAAACTGTACTGCGATGGGGTCACCATGTGCCTAATGAGAAGGCTCAATTTAAGGTCATTCAAAATATAAGTATGCTATATGGCTATGCTCGGAATCTCTCGACGAGAAATTAGGTAATCTGAAAATAACCAGAGTTACTGACATAACACAAAGAATTGCTAAACTTATATGCAAGGGGAGGGGGGGCATATTGCTAGTAAAACAGATGGCCAATGAGGCCGAAGATTTCTAAAGTGGCAACCGCGTACTGGAAGACACAGCGTTGGCAGGTGAAATATATGATGGACCAACGACTTGGTGAAGGCCGTGGGAAGCCGCTGGATGAGTCTGGTCATTGTGGCAATCATTGGGGAAGGCTATGTCCAGCACTGGACGTCTTCCGGCTGAACTGATGATACTAACATTTGAACCCCTACGCAGGGTACTGGACAACTGTACTACTGTCACTGCTCAGGATCTATTTTTGACTTAATATCACAATGATAACTAGCTTACTTATACATATTTATTGAAGCTTAAACCCACAAGGTCCTTTGTAATCCTTTTAGGCTTATACCATGACGGAAGTAACAAGTTATTGGCGCAAATATACGAAGGTTTAATGGGATATTAATATAGTTGCCAAATGTTTGGAACATATACTCTGCGAGATAAACTTAATATATTCATCTAGCTGATACCCTCTTCTAAAACGTTACAGAGAGTTTATCAATGATTTACGTCTGATTTACATCCTTGAGAGTCATCTATGAATACGTAAAGGGACAGTATTTAGATGATATATATTTTTCCTTGATAAAGGGTTTTTTTTCTTTAGAAATTCTTCACAATCCCCTGTATAATTTTTGGAAAAATGCAGTTCAGAAATGTTCACATTGCTTGTAACTTTTTAACTACAACAAAAACATACCTACACCACGCAATTTTTTTCGGAAAATGATCATTATTGTCTGAAACGTTATTGATATTTAAAAGATTATGTGTATTATTATGTTATAATACACATGGTTTTATTGGTTTTTTTACGTCGGTAAAATTTACGATAAATACCCGTTTCCATATGTTTTATAATGTATTTTTTTTTGCTAGTCTGCTCTGTCCCACTCCTGGGCAAAGGCCTCCCTCCACTCTTTCCACCTCTCGCGAACCCGCGCGTCCTCCTTCCAGTTTGGACGGAACTTGTCCAGTTCGTCCCACGTCATGGGTTAAATGTCTAATCCCCTGCACAAATGCATTATTGTTTTAGAATGAATAAACGAAATAATAATAAATATCGCTGGACATTAACACACAGGGCCATCTAGTGCCACACTAAGCAAGGCTTGTGTCGTGGACACCAGATAGTTGATATACTACACATATAATTTTTTGTTTGTAAATACATACTATACATATAAACATCCATGACTCGGAAACAAAATGTCCATGCTCATCACACGAACATTTGCTCCTACCGGGATTTGAACCCAGGACCCTAAGAACTTAAGGCAGTCTCACTACCACTGCCATTCGGGTCGTCAATATATTATGTTATATTAAATTCAAAACAATCCTCTATAATAAAAATCGCTTCTTCCTATGTCTTCAAACCAACTCTAAGCCCAACCTCATTATCATTAATGCCTTTGTCTTTGTGAAATTTGAACTTGAAAGGGTTCACAATACCTACGTCTAGTAAGTACTTACCCTTTCGACATATTTTCAGGGCGATCTTTAGAAAAATATTCCTTTGGAAATAGGAAGCGAGACTTCAAAAATGGTGGAGTCTTCTTTCCTTTTTCTTTTTAATGGTAGACTAAAATGAAGGTGAGGCAAACTAGATCAGAATTTTGAAGAATTCGATTCGACTATACTGTATAGAATTTTTCCGTGAACTTTTTTAACATTATTTTGCTGGTAAACGGCAGAAGAGGTGTGTTAGCTGAGGTTGATGATCTGTCTGTGATAATGTGGCTTTAATAAATTATTGATAATAATTACCTTTTGTTGTCCAATCATTGTAAGTATTTAGTTTCTGCTCAACTCAAATGGGACTGGGCAGACATGTGCATGTCTGCCGCATAACTAACTGTGGGGCAAAATAGCAGGAAACTGGTGTCCATGACATTGAGGCGGGGTCGCGGCAGGCCACGAAGGAGATGGCGGGATAAACTGGACAGATTCCGCCAGAACTGGAAGGAGGTCGCATGAGTTTGCTGAAGATGGTAAGAGTGGAGAGTGGGTTGCCAGGAGTAAGGAAGAGCAGGCCAGGTATAAAAAAGGTTGTTACCAGATAATTTCGTTCGTCTTTCTGATTAATGTCGTTGCGGGATTCAAGACAGTTAAGGGGCCGGCGGAGCATGCGTCGTTCATACAAACGTAATACCAAAATAATTTGTAAATCAAACATACTCTTAAGTATAGTCGATTGGATTACTGAATATCTAGGTTCCCAAATATATATTTTTAATAGACACCAATTTAAACAAGAGTTATGAGAAAAATAAGTTTTATTTAGAAATTTTAAATTCTTCGTATCATTGTCCTTTCAAAAACATACCACAACATACATACAATACACACTACCTTAAGAATATGTTTGATTTACAAATTATTTTGGTATTACGTTTGTATGAAATACGCACGCTCCGCAGGCCTCTTAAATTTATTCTCTAGGACTTCGTCGAGCTTCATTGTCTCGGCGCTTTTCTGTTTTGGGAATAGTGTGGCGGGCTTAATAGGTTATTTAATGGGTCTCTAGTAAAATACAGAGAGGCTTTTATAATGAGTTTCAGAGTGTAGGCGTGGCAAAATCGGATTCCGTGACAAATAATTTATCACAAAAAGCCAAAAATACAACTTTTGATCGAGATTATTCGGAAACGTTTTCCCCGTAGAAATCAAACGACACATCAATCTTTTAACACGTCCAAACAACGATTCAATCCGAGATTTTTCCGTACAAAATTAAATCATAACAAAATTCGTATGAGCGATCCATTAAACGGTAACTGGGGCAGAAATAGAAAACATTTTCGGATGCATTAGACGATTCCCACGAGTTTCGGACTTTCTATTGAATAATAGATACGTACGCCTCTCTCCCGAACGAATTATCCGGCTAAATTATTGAGCAAGCCACCTCTGACCGGTGCCGTACGTATAAATCGACTTCGTTTCCTATCTGGGCTATATAGCTCATGTGGAGTCAAAATGGAAGTTTCCTCAGCACGATTTGACGCCTAGAAGTAATTTCGGCTTGAATGATTGATCGTGCAGTCAACGCCGGGGTAAACAGATAGTCTTTTACGCTCCATTGAATTAAATATAAGCTCGGTTTATGCTCTGCTAACATATTTTTCGTGTTCAACGTTACGGTAAATTCGGTACTCATTTGTTACAATATTTAGGGGTTTATTCAAAGAGTTATGAATTGTTAGAGGTGAAATCTAGAGCACAAATATACAATGCGCGACTGTTGAAATCTTTCGCAATGGTTTTATATGACTATTACCCACAACCCAAACCCGAACCCAAATGGCGTAGTGGCAGGTAAGGAGCAAATGTTGGTGTGATGAGCATAGACATATGTTTCCGAGTCATGGATGTTTATATGTATAATAAGTATGTATTTACAAACAAAAAAGTATATAATATGTAGTCTATCAACTATCTGGTGTCCACGATACAAGCCTTGCTTAGTTTGGCACTAGATGGCGCTGTGTGTTAATTTCCAGCGATATTTATTTATTATTGCCTTCACTAAATTTTATTGCAAGTATTTTAATCCACTGTCACATTATGATTTCAATGTCAATTGACAAAATAGGGTAAAGTACTCGTAACAATGTCGTACTCAAGCTACATAACCAAACTAGAGCGAGCTAGAGCTCTAAGAATAGCATATAACTTTAAGTAAAACTTTAAAACAGTCAAAGAACAAACACTTAAACAATAGGCAGAAGCTTAAAATGTAATTGGCGACATATAATTATATAAATGTGGTGACATTTGGGGGAGGCCTATGTCCAGCAGTGGACGTCTCTCGGCTAAAATGATGATTATGACGACAGCCGTAAATTATAGATACGCAGTTGTACGGCCATAGGGCCACCACAATCTGCGACTGCATCCACACCTTTAGAGGATCGCAAAAATAAAAGGAAAATACTATTAAAGCTTTTAATTTACACTAGCCGATGCCCGCGGCTTCGCCGGCGTAAAATTATATACAAAAACCTTCCTCTTGAGTCACTCTATTTATTAAAAAAATCCGTTGCGTAGTTTTAAAGATCCAAGCATACATAGGGACAGACAGACGCGGCGGGAGACTTTGTTTTATATAGTGATATTTGTTAATATGTAGTGATAGTGACTAGTAATAATATCAGACATCTCATACAAAAGATGGTGTAATAACATAACATCAAGCTTGTAATCTCTGAAGGGTTAGGCCTGAGAGTACCTGAGAGTATCTTTCGCAGTTGATTTTAAATGCAATAGGCGCAAGCCATTATCACTAATAATAATTAGCAATATAATTATGAATTGTACAAAATAAGCTTTACGTTGCGTGCAAATGCACGCAATTTTCAGCCCAATAAATTCATGAAAACTCAAGTTAGAAGAAGTACTGTAGCTTTATCATTATTTCTTTGCTTGCAGAACCTTCTTTTAGACTTAAAATGATTTTAGCAGTTCTTCATTCTCGTTTAACCTTAGTTTCACAGAGGAAAATGGGATTATACATAGTTTACTAGTGGAAGTTTGTAACTGGGTTATAGCGCTACATATAAGATCTTTGAGGCTGCTACTAGTAAAACCACATGAGCTAATTACATGAGATAATTCGTAGATCAGAGAAGCACTGAGTATGACTTGTCGGGATATAATTTAACTGAAGCAACAATTAAAATCACCCAACATAATGCAATATCAATACTTCTCGTTCGTCCAAAAGTTGGCCTAAAACACATCCTAGAACTTCTGCAATATACATTGCATGATTTAGCAAACACATTAATGAATCTTCTAATTACAAATGCAGCAATGGACGTATTTCATTAGCCAACAACCAATGTGCTGGCATGACTATGAATCATTTGTGTGTGATGTAGGTATGCGATCAAGCTAAATACATTAAGTTCATAAATCGTTTCATAAAGCTACGTCAGCATTATAATGCGATTTTGTTCCGTTGTTTAGTGAATATGAATGGTTATTGAGTGTGTATTTTCAGTACTTAAGGGATATTTCATGAAAATATTGCATAAGTTAGTTCCTATAAACTTAGAACTGGAATAACATAATATTATGTCTGTAATTCCAGAAGGGTATCTAGTAGAACACACAAACATTTCTCCAGTTATGTTTAAGTTAGGGGTGAGCCTACTCCAGGCTTGCGGGACTGTTCGAAAGAGATACCGTGGCCCCGGAACGTAAAGGGCGAGGAAGGAACATGGATGGGTTTTAGTTAGTAAAAGTCTGACATTCCCTCCCGCTCCGCCCAGAGTGGGAGAAGTTATTTGATGATTTCCCATCCTAAAAAATAGGGTTGAGCCTACTGCTATCAACCGGGCACCAATTCAAACTCCGTGACTGCCACTGAAAAATTTCTGAGGAAAGAACTAAATAATACAACGGACGACCCGAATGGCGCCGCGGTAGTTAGGTTGCCTTACGTTCTTAGGGTCCCGGGTCCGAATCCCGGTAGGAGCAAATGTTTGTGTGATGAGCATGGACATTTGTTTCCGAGTCATGTATATAAGTATGTATTTACAAACAAAAAGTATATGTTATGTAGTATATCAACTGTCTGGTGCCCACGACACAAGCCTTGCTTAGTGTGGCACTAGATGGCACTGTGTAATGTCAAGCGATATAAAAAAAAACTTAACTCGCCAGATGTGTTGCCTTGTGTACAATTACACCAACCTTATCCTATTTTTTTTTTCAGTGGGAACATTCTCTTGGAAATCCTCCGTCTGGGGCGAGCGAGAGTTTTATGTCAAATTCTAACCGACTAAAAACCCACTATTCTTACTACTACCATGTGTCGGGAGCCCGAGAGATACAAGTACATTCGGGCTGCCTCTACAAAACAGCCTCCTTGCTTCCTGTTTTTCTTAACATCACAAAATAACAAATATTTGAGTAGTCATGTAGGGTAAGATAATCAAAACCCAATCAAATTCCAACACCCTCTACGTTCTCCATCTTTCCCATATCCGATAACAAAGTAGTTTATGAATGAAAAATATTTCATATCTAAGTGCGATACTTCTCGCACTTGTGATTCAGAGGCAGTCAGTTCTACGTGAGCGGGGCTTACGCACTCACCTGGACGTAGATGTAAAAGAACTGGAACGGCTGAGCACTAGAAGCGTAGCTATTGACCTGGATTGAACGTGTTTGGATTATGCGGGCATTGATAATGTTTGGGGATGTATGTTTCTTGTATAACATTCTCTGGGGTACTGTTAAGTAATTAGCGGATGAACACTGTTATGCAGATATGTCGTGAATGACAAAATATTGAGGCATAGGTTGAGGTAATCTTTTCACTAGTTAGTACTTTATAAAATAAATGGGTAACGGCTGATGGAACCTCTAGGTTCATCACTAGGAATCAAGTCCTGCCTACATGATTCGCACCAAATACGATCCTCATTAACCCTGAAATCGAATGAAAAGTTTGGGTGAGACCGCAATTCGGTTCACCCAAATTGTTTTTCATTTATTGTAGGACGCCCTTAGGCTAGGTGGAGCCGTTGATCTTTGCAGGGTGGGGAAGTGCCAAGGATTTAGTAGAATGGGGTGCGTTTGGATGCTTGTTCCACTGCTGTGCTGATGTTGATGACTATGATGATGTATTTTATAACCATACAACTTTACTAATGAGTAGGTATTATAAATGATAGCACTCCAATGCATACCTACATTCAGCAGTCAATAAGAACATTTCCAAACCTTCACTGATTCATCCTAAATAAAATAAATTATCAACAATCTATTTAAAAAACCACGTCCGATCCAGCAAAATATCTCCAAGTGAGCCGTCTCATTTGTTTTGCACGACGCACGTAATAACGCGATCAAAACGTATGAGAATTTTGACAGCGACGCGTGATGTGAAAGCTTAAACTGTAAGGGTGAATTTATTTGGAGTTTTGGAGTGAATCGTCAGCGCTGGAACACTCCCCGAGATCTTTGAGGGACGTTTGACCTTGAAGTGTCATTTACGGCAGTTATTGGGGAAGTGGGATATTATTTCGGGAAAACATTTTTGTAAGGAACGATATTAGGTTTTTAAAGTGGATGCTTCCCGGGAGCCCGCGAAATTCAAACCTTCCTTTTTTTTGGAATTTGCAGGCCAGTGTCAAGTTGTATCTTGATTAAAATATGATTCGCGGCTGTAAGACGTATGAAGTTACAGAATTCTAATCATCAAAATCATCACTGAAAAACTGAAATAATCGCTCAATCGAGTTACATGAACATGGAGGGTTGTATTGATGATTATAATTCTGTAACTACATATTTACGTCTTACAACCGCGAATAATGGCAATGAAAAATGGAAATCAATGAAAAATGGATCATGGAAAATTTTGCAGGCTACCCCCAGGAGCATCCAGCTTAAGAATTGAGAAGGTATCCTTTTGATGGTTTCTTTTGAGGAAATACTGGTTTAAGCTTTCAGGGTTCGTAACGAAACTACGCAACGCAGTTACTTACAAGATGTGTTATCCTGCGATTATGGCACTTGCATAAAGCACAGCATCGAAATATCGGGAGCTCACAAAAATTGAAAATGACGTGAGTGACAGTGTAAATTTTCTTTTGAGGAAAGTCTATTTTCAAACAGTTGAATGATTGCGTGAAAGGTATTAGGGCTTGAAAAAAGCATGCCTATACTAATGGCTGACTCGTTAATGATTCTGTCATACTCTTACCCTTACCTTACCTAGTTTGAGGTCAGAGAAGCAAGAACATCTTCTTCTTCCAAAGTACTCTTTTATTCTTCATCTCGGTTAGATCCCTTTCTAGCCACATCGTCTTTTGCGCAGTCCATCAATGGCTTCTGTGCTCTAATCTTTATGGACATAATGGCATAACAGTGTTAATAATTATGTATTCAAGGGAAATTCAGAAAGCTGGCAGAAAATTAGACCTTTTATTTCAGCACTCGTGTTTATTTTTAATTTCTCCCTAGTTACAAATTCAAATGAGTGAGTCGGTAGATCCCTAAAAGCGTAACTTTTAAACCTACATTGTAAAACCTATGTCAGTGGCTTTTCGTGGCTAATAACATTACCAAATACTAATTTATATTATGCGAGTCCTGTGAGAACTCTAAAATAACAATAATTAGGACTCTTTGAGGTGGTCACCGTTTTGGTCAGAGATTTCGGACTAAAACGCTGCTTTATTTAATTAGTCTTCGTGGTAATAAGTTATTAATTACTAAGTCCTAGTGCTCTGTTGGGTACTAATCTAACTACTATTATAAATGCGCAAGTTTAAATGAATGAATGCTTGTTACTCAATTGCGCCAGAACGGCTGAACTGATCTGAATGATGCTTGGCACTGAGCTAGATTTTAGTCTGGATAGGCTAGCGGCTAGCTAGATAAGTACTTTTCATCCCGGAATAACGATCCCGAACTACACGCGGGTGACTTGAGGGCATAAGCTAGTTTATTATACCTATAACAGACGTGTGCAAGATAAAAACATTAAAGCACTACTCGAACTCTTACTCGAACGAGTTAAAATGCAGTAGAATTTTCATAATATTTCACAATACTAACCCAATTTGTCTTAATAAAACATAATAAAAGACATTATAGTGCACAAGTGCATACGCAGACACGGGCGCAATGTCTTTTTCCCTTACTCTCATGGTCTGATGGAACTACACTCCGGCACGACCATGGAGAGATCACGCCCCGGACCAACGGCTTCATAATTCTTTTAAATGCCTTTCTAGGTGTCAAAAACCTATGTTTTGAAATGGGAGGTTTTGCTTAACAACCATAGACATTGTTTGACTTCAAGATAGGCGTCAGTAAATAACATAACATAACGCCTAGATCGCTAGTAAATGATTGTTGTACTTCATATCTTACGAAGATATGCTTTATCAAATTGTCTTGCCAACACAAATAGTCCATCCAATGATTGCCAAAATTTGGCTAGTGCCTGCTGGCACTTAGGAAGATTAGTTCTAGATGTAGAACCACATGACAGATTGTAAGAATCTATCAAATTAATTGTTATCTTACTTTCATGTACCAAACAACGTTTTGAACCTAGAAAAAAATAACAAACTTACTCACATTGCTCGTAGAACAGATGGCCGAGATAGCTAAAAGGTTTAGAAGTGGCGATCGCGTAACAGCAGACGCAATATTGAAAGTCGCCAAACGGTGGACCAATGACCTGGTGAAGGCCACCGGATTCCGGTGGATTCGAAACGCACAATTATTTATTTAATACTGTAAGCACACAACATAATAATGTATTAGAGGTAGATTTAATGTCACCCTCCCAGTCAACCTTTGGGTGATGCAGTGACAAACTGTGGCACCTACCACACACCTATGGTCACAACCACCTGCCAGCTGTGTTCTGTGGTGGACATGACCGGGCGGCGTGGCGACTAAAATTTTCAATAACTTACAAGCCGGTTTCGGTAGGTTGCTATCTCTGTCTGAAATTTTGCTTACTAGACGGATTGAAACAAAATGTCACGGAAAAGCTTCCTTTGATTAATCTATGAATAAAGTGACAGTTAGGTGACACGGATCGGATATTCTTTGTATACAGAAACACCGATAGCTACGGAAGAAGGCACATTAACCAACAGTTATACGTAAGTAAGTTATGAAAAACGGCTGTTATCCGAGGTGTACGTCCAGCAGTGATCGCCTTTCTGAGACTATATAACGGTGAACATTCACGATGCCAGCTTGATTGTTAATAGAAACTTTCTTCTTTTAACACGTACCGGCAATCATATGACGACAGAGGTTTACCGTGTAAGTTCTATGAGCTTAAAACGAAAACACTCAGTGCTATTGACATTTGCAGTGACACAGTTGGATTAGCACCCTGACATCAACCCCTTTCCAAAGGTCGCTGTGAATAGGGAGCAACATTTATGAAGCTAGTCCTTATTTACGACAAGTATTAAACGGATTATTAAGACACGCAAACTGATGGGCTTATATTTTGGTGGATTACGTTAATTGCTTCAATATTTATCCATTATAACGGCGAATTTCTGACAGAATTTTATCAAAATATAAACATGATATCACGCCTGTTATTCCTTTCAGAGTTAGGTAGAGGTGTAGCTACAGTACACTCACATCTATACCAATATTATAAAGCAGAAGAGTTTGTTTGTTTGTTTGGTTGAACGCGCTAATCTCAGGAACTACCGGCTCGAATTGAAAAATTCTTTTTGCGTTGGATAGTCCATTTAGCGAGGAAGGCTATAGGCTATATAACATCACGCTATGACCAATAGGAGTGGAGCAGCAATAAGAAATGTTGCAAGCGGGAAATTCACGTGAATGAAGTCGGGGGCAGAAGCTTGTCCCTCAATACAGGTATGAAATGAAAGGGTTTGACTAGTAGATTAATGTACACAAAGTATATTTATTGAAATGGAATGAGGAATACTAACTTACGAAATGAGATGAGGAAATTGGAGTGACGACTGGTACCTAGGACCTAACGAAATATTTTTCATTTAATTTTTAGAACATTATTTATTATATTATTATGTGTTGAGGTTTTTTTTAATTTTTTTGAGAAAATTGTACTAACCTTTTGGGTCGTTTCGTCGTATTCCGGTCAAGAATGGTCTAACATCCGTATTTTCTGTAAGAGACACCATTGAAGATACTAATTACACAATAGAAAAACAATTCGAGGAAATTGATCTTAAGATAAATACAAATAATGTTGTATTTAAGAAGTACTATCAGTAAACAGACACAATTCCAGTTTACTTTGAAAAAGACGCAGGAATTGACATTTCCCAGAAGTAGAAGGTTGTTTATTATTTATTCAAAAGTTTTATTGATGGAAAGTAAATGGACAAAAGTAAACATCTTAAATATTGGTAAAGGTACGACGGTAGAGGTTTTACCACAAATGTTTTGTGTAATTTTCCTCTGTCGAACATCTACAATAGTCAGTAATATGTCAGCAGGAAGTCAGGGACCATTCCTGGCTGTCATTTGAAGACGTTTGATAGTTGCTACACGAGTAGTCAGAAGTCGAAACTCTGACATCTAACCATGGAGTATCGTATTTCCCAGTTACTGTGTTGTGTAGGTGAGATAAGCAGTCGCTTCAGGCATAATACTGGTACTCAGCTGCATCCGGTTAGACTGGAAGCCGACTCCAGCATAGTTGGAAAAAAGGCTTGCCAGACATGACAGTTCTCTATTAACGGTGTAGCAGAAATTACGTAGATGTAGATAGCCGTTTTGAGTTTTGATATAATTACCCGCCAAATATGATTGTTCCAAAATCAGAACCTCTTGTTTTGGGTCCTAATTCAAAAATGCAAAAAAGAGAAATACAAAAATGTACAAACATAACTTAGACTTGATATTTTTATTCTTCTTCTATTTTGTACAAATGCCTCTTTTACCTGTTAGTCTGAGTATAAAATCTCTTCAACATTAAACAATACGTACAGCACACAAAGACTTCGTAATTCTTCAAGGAGACCATATTCACATTTATATACAGGGTGTTTAAAACACGCAGCCAGTGTGAGTAAGGTGCCAGTAAGCACACAATTATAATTTCGTATTCGGGACGCCGTAACGCAATAATTTAAGCTTACGAATACAACGCCTGTCAAACATCTACAATAATTGACAGCAGAACTAACGGCTTAACTTGCTTTCCGAGGCACGGAGAAAACTCGGTAGAGAGAACTATCATTGTGATAAAAATTAAATTTTCCGTGTTTTCTGCACATAATGGTTGAAATAAAACTGTCGTCTGTGCGAGACAGCCCTGCTCTGTGGCTTATTTGTGTGTAGCAGAAAATTGTCGAGTCTTTAGAACCCTATTTCTGTTTCTTATTGTAAACGAGTGTATTTTTAGGCAGTAATATTTCGTGCTTTGTAATATTAACTACAATATAGTTGGTTTAGTGGTGTTAGTATTTTTTGTGGTGGTTACTTTATTGTTTGGATAGGGGTCTAAATCATGTTATGTGAATTTGGTTCTTAGCCTAGTGGTGTGATGGTTGGAAATCATAGGTCTCGAAATCAAACCCGAGGTTAATCCGAGGTGCGATTATTGCTAGTTGAAAAAGGCTACGCACTTCTGATTCAACGAATTCATGTGCGTATTGTACAATTATCAATTGCTTCGGTGAAGGAAAACATCGTGAGGAGTGAGAAATAGCCAGGGGTCCATGTGCCACCAGGCACTGAGCACAAAAAAAAAAACAAAATTCATCTAGTCTGAAAAAGGTAATCCTTTGGCTTCGAAGAAACATCTGCTAAGAACCTAAAGTTATTTTTTAAATTTATGTCGTGCAAATAGGTAATCTGGTTATTAAGATGAAACTAAAATTGTGATAGTACTACACTGACTCTTGTTTGTAGCAAGGCGACTGATTATGCTCTTACTGAGCGTACCAACCTACAACACATTAGAGTACAAAAAATGTTGAGCGCTTTAAACTTACTGACTGCAACTCCAACCAATCGACGGTATCCATGGAACTCGACTATAAGTAGTAAGTTCTTTAAAGTCTATTGAATTTCGGGAATGATTTCATCTGATATGACTATACCAATAAAGAAGCATTTTTTTTATATTTATATTGTTGTAGTGGTACAATCGTAATTATTCCGCTCACGATTTCAGCAAAATTAAATCAGAGGCAACTGTATTACCCCCAACACACAAAAGTAAATAATAATTATTCATCATATTAATAACTGAATTATTGATACTATTATAGCTAAACAGAATGTTAAATTACCACATAGACCATTTAATCAACATTAAACAATGAACGAAACCACTGAAACAATTTGAATTTGAGTCCATTCAGTCGGTAGTTACATAGTAAGCACAATTAATATAATATTATCGAACCAATATGCGAGTATACTTGCTAAACTAATTAATATAGGTAATAGTCATTAAGGTGTCGCTTTGAGCAGCTTAATTTAGTGATATTATACCTGCCTATAACCAACACTGCATCAATCTTCGACGCTATAAGCATTTATGCATAATCTTAACTGATAATAACCAACTAATTCTGTTGATATTTTTTCAAATCCTTCTATTCTGTCTGTCTGTAAAATGTGGAAAAACTGAACTTCTGTGCTCTTATTCAATCTTTATTATATCGGTGTATTTATTTATTTTAATTCAGAACCATAATAGGCTAGTTTCCACCATCAATACATTGCAAAACTAATTAGTCCGTCAGTTAGAGTATTGGAAAATAATGGACACGTATTTTTTGTTTTTGTAAATCACTGAGTACTGACAAAGATAAAACGCATCAAAACTCGGGAGTGGGGGCTCGTGACGTCACAACGCACTAAAAACTATAGCACGGCGTGACGTATTGCGAATTTTAAAAGCGTCGTATCTTCGTCAATTTTGGTTTATGTAACAAAAGAAAAAATACGGGTCAAATATTTTTTTATAATGTGACGGACTAATTAGATTTTTTTAGGACACAAGCCTATTATGTAAATTATTTACAAACTACAAATAGCTATAAAATATGTACAAGTATCAAAGTGGGAAAAGAATTACAGGGCCTCAAAAAAAATGTGAAAAAGTTGAAACTTTGACCTCCAATATCTCCGATACTAGTGGGTTCCCAAGTAAGACATTCAATTTAACAAAAAAATCATAGCAATGACGGGGAGTACAAGTGCCTTTGGGCTTCGTTAGAGGTCTAATTAGACCCATTATTTATTTGCTCAATCTATACTTATATTATTATATTATAAAATATTATAAAGCAGAAGAGTTTGTTTGTTTGTTTGGTTGAACGCGCTAATCTCAGGAACTACCGAAAAAATATTTTTGCGTTGGATAGTCCATATCGAGGAAGGCTATAGGCTATATTATAACATCACGCTATGACCAATAGGAGCGGAGCAGCAATAAGAAATGTTGCAAGTGGGAAATTCACGCGAATAATTTAATATTTATAATTTAGATTGAATCTGAAGAGTTCTATACTGAGAACATTCAAGAGATCTATTCTTAGTCTAGAATTGTATAACTAAAACTAATGTCTCACGTAATATACAAGCGAATTGAATGTTAACACGAGCGTAAATCGTTTCACTTTCATGAGTGAGCTGATAAATTACATTAAACCTGTGAGTTCATAATGATTTGTTTATGTTAAATCCTCACATATTCTGACTACACATCACACACATACACACACACATCATCAGCCTACTATTGTTCCCACTGCTGGGACACAGGCCTCCTCTCAATGAGAGGGAGAATGGGCTACAATCCACCACGCGGGCCCAGTGAGGATTGGCAGATGTCACATATTTTCGAAATTGTTGGTTCTAGGACATTTCGGTTTCCTGACTATGTTTTCCTACCGTTTTGAGAGTAGTGGTGATCAAATAAATTACACAAAGAAATGCGCCTGTCTGGGTTCGATCCCACGACTTACTGTTCGTAAATCCGAGCCACTACTACTGGGCCACCGCTGCTCTTTATTCTGCCTAGCTTGTTTTTAACTATGTTGGACCTAAATATAAATAAATAGTAATAATAAATAAATATATAAATATTGCTGGACATTACACACAGCACCATCTAGTGCCACACTAAGCAAGGCTTGTGTCGTGGTCACCAGAGTTGACAGTTGTTAATATCTGTGTTTATCAGATTTTTTAGCTTCGGACTACGTACAACGATACTTGCACTTACTGTTTGCATCAAAACGTACAGCAAGTCAACAACACAACATTAATTGAACACTTTATACAATAATTGTTTAGCATAGCTTTAAAACTTGTCAAGATCCGGGATCCTGAGCAATCAGAGCGTTAAGCAGGTTATCTTGTTTTACAATTTTTGTATAGTAAGCAACGACCTATTGTCAGGCCTACGCTGCCCCCCGTACAAATGCTGTAACATAATAGTATTGTAATACCAAGATGATTTGGAAAGAGTAACCATAGAGTTTCTGGCCGGTTCTTTCCGATGGAAACGACCAACCCTCACAGTACACCTTCTTCGACGTTTTATAAGTGCCCATCTATATAGGCCCATGTGAAATAAAATATTTTGATTTTGATTCATCAACTGGGTTTTGTGCGCATATCGAGCTATTTGGGTATGCTCTGAACAGAGGAGGCCTCGCGAGGCACAATCCCTCGATCGCCCCAGCCGGGACGGAGCAAACAATAACCAGCAAGCTAGAGTAGTCGCCTCGTCAATTTTATTATTGAGTGAGTTGAGTCAATTTTGTCATTAGTACGTAAATGAATGGTCACCCAGCCACGAACCAACTTCGGCAAGCATTGCTTACCCTAGAAGATCGACCCGTGCTGCTGTTATTATTCAACCACGAGCCTCTCACAACTCATACAAGTGTTTCACGTAATATAAAGGCGGAATGAGTGTTGAGTACACGCGCGTAAATCGTTTCAAATGAGTGCTTCATGAGTGCAGATAAATTACATTAAATCTGAGACTTTACGTGCCGGAAAATTCACCAATGTTTCACCCGGGATAAGGGTGACAATGAGTTTTGTGGCAAGGTAAATTGATTCGAATGTTTCAGTCTGTTGATTGAATAATGTTGGAAGATGCGAATTAGGATTGATTGTATAATGTTTGAAGATGTGAATTAGGATAATCTGTGTTAAACGAATAACAGATCTAAACGATGAGTTGTGAGATTTTTATTTCACGATTTTTAACTTGATTTTGTAAATAAAAAAACACTTTACTTGTGTGTCGTAAGAATTTACAACGAGGCAAGATTAGTTTGGAGCTTTATTTTAATCAAGGCCTATTTAAAATTTATTTTATAAAAGTGTTCGTTCTTTTGTTCCACCGCTGCTGTCTGACAATGACACATTCATTTAAATTGCTTTGAATAAATCATAAAAAAAAAAACAATAAAACGATAAATACCTGACGTTGGGTAGATTATATCTGTAGTTACGTATTGTTGCATTATCACACTAGACTTGCAGATTAGGTCTACGCCCTTTAGGCCGTACGTCGTAATATTTTATAGAGGCTCAACGTCGGCCGCCACGACACTGACGTATTTTGTAGTGTAATAAATGTTGTAACACTAAAGCAGAGAGGTATTCTAAAATGATCTGTTAGTTTCTGAAATCAATATGAGACTAGGAACCTTTGTATTAAAATAAACAGCAGTCAAAAACACCCTGTCAGCGAAAATAAAAAATATAATACTAATTATTTACGTACGACACTTACATAAAAAAAGACTTTTAACTTTATTCATAACAATCTGTATCACACTACCAATTGCGCCGTTGTTACGGGGCAAACAGAAAACATAATTACAACTTAGAAACTTCGTAACAAAAAAAAAAGAAAAAAAAAGTTCAAAAAGAAAGTCCGCGTTCGCAATAAAAGTAAGTACACCGTACATTACAAGTACTTGCTTTCTGAAGTTACTTTAAGTATCTACTCAACAAGAATTATGTGGAGGTACGTGTTTCTCAGACTTTTTATTGAATTAAATTTACGTACTAATGAGTTTAGCCTGTGTGTGTGTAATTGCATTGTTAATCTGTTGACGCCTCTAGACGTCAACGTCAACGTCAGCTGTATGTAGGCACATGAACAATTAACAACAATCTTGCTTTGTTCTTAGTAGTTCATAAATAGGGGGTGTAAACAAACGAAATTACTTGTATAGCGTACATAAATATATTCTATTCTGTCACCATTCGCAACTCACTGAATTCACAACATAAACAGGATGACGGTGGAGTCACAATAAAGCAATTACCTGTCGAAGTGCTTACCTTAGTTCTGAATTAGACTTTAGGCCGGGAATACATGACACGATGCTAGCTTTCAGTTTCGGATTTTTCTTTCGCTGGATTGAGATTTTCAATGTTTTCAGGTAAGCTTACCGCAAAGCAATAAATAAGGGTCATAATGCAAAACACATCTGTGTTTTCAGCACAGACGTCTAATACAAATAAGCAAGTCGCCTTTTTTAAATGGGCTATTACATACTCATACTATTTTATTGCTTCTATGCTGACAAAAATGCACTGGAACTTAAGGCGCCTATACGAGCTAAATTAGCAACTCTATTTGTGGTGGTTCAAACTTCGTTTGAAATGCTGTTAGAATAAAGTTCTAATCAGCTTGCACTACAAAGTGGTTGTTACGTCAGCCACTGCGGGCCAAATAGCGCGAAATGAGTGGTTTCGATCGATTTACAAAAAAACTATTGATTGGATTAAAAAACTAAAACAGTATCATGCTAATATATTGCTTGTAGAATTATTTGCCAAAAAATCAGAATGATCGCATGCATATTAGTATGTTTTCTATTGTTTGAAAGATATTTTTAGAGGTAAGTTCGTGATTTCTTTTTATCGAGCCAAATTAATTGTATTATACTTCGGGTCTCAACCGAAGACGATTACAAATTTACTTGCAGCAGTACATGAGAAGGTGCTGTCTTTGCCACACTTTTAGATACTCATAGCTTAAAAAAATAAAAATTAAACATAACCATGACGTAGTATCCTGTCTCGCTCCCACCACTGGCACGAGGCGCTGTCGTTCTCGCTCTTTATTCATTACGTGTTTTCGTGTTGTCGGAGTCACACTGCTTAAATTATTTTTTCTCCGATATTAATTTTAGTTTGATATAGGATCATCAAAGTTTAAAATGGGAAAACGAAAGCGTTCACGATCTAAGGATAGTGAGGATTATTATCATCGTATGCGAAAAAAGGTGAAAAAACTCGAGCGTAAACTGCAAAGATATCGACGAAGTAGTGCGTCATCTTCGGAACGTTCTTATTTTGAAAGTTTATCGGGTTATGAAGACGCAAATATTGATGTTGAATGTCTGGATGAACAAGGTATGTACCTACAAGTTGTTAATCATTAGTCTTATTACTTCGACGGGGACCCAATTCTACTTTCTACTTAAAATATTTATTTTTTCTCAATGTAAGTACCCTCATTTAATAACTTAAGAGTAAAGTGAGAAAAGTTATGGTTTATTAAAACGTAATAAATATGAACCCATCTCCACGTATATCGTGTTGAAGATAAGTTATTTAAAACGTTAATCGTTTTGAAGTTGCGAAACAATTTGTATACTTTCTCCACGTAAATCGTGTAGAGGACAATACAATTTTCCACGTAAATCGTGTCGAAGATTTCAAGTACCTACTTGTTTTGGTTTGCGAACTTAGTTAGGCAGGATCATAGTTTAATAACTTTTATTTATTTCTCCACGTATATCGTGTTGAGGTAATACAATTTTATTTAACCTCCATGTGAATCATGTTGAGATCTTAACTGTCTTATTCCGCGTAAATCGCGTTGAAAGTCGTAGTCATAAAAGTCCTATCATTACACTCATTTACAGGTGAAGAAATTCCGAACATGGAAGCCAATATGAGGGAATCGAATGTACAGGACGCATCGGCACTCTCGGAACCGATTGTACCGTCTGTTGCTGAGGAAGCGATAACTTTTGAACCCACGGAAGCAGAAAAAACTGAAGAGGTACTTGACCCTGAAATTTTAATGATGCTAGGTGAAGATCCATCTACCCAGAAGGAACATGGGGAGGATTTACATAACGATATTGCCGCTAGATGGGCACATGTTTTAATTAATGGGTTACCTAAAGAAAGCAAATTGGAATTAATGAAGCAGTACTTACCGGCGGAAAACTGTAGTTCTATGAATCCACCGAAACTTAACCTGGAAATTGAGGCGGCTTTGACAGCCCTGAATATTAAAAAAGGCTTAATTGGGCTTTGTCCGCTTCTAAATGCACGTTACCACAAGCACAGGAAATTATAAAACCATTAAGTGACGTTGGACGACTCCTGTGTGACATTCATTATAGAGAGTCACAGTCGAGGCGATATGCCGTCATTAACAATTTGAATAAGGAAACTCGAGAAATCGTGAAAAACACAAAGATGGATCAATACTTATTCGGTACCAACCTTTCTGAACATCTAAAATCAGCAAAAGCTATATCTAAATCTGGTCTGGAGATGAAGACTACTCAGCGCGCTCCATATAGGCCTCCGACAACACAATACCCAAGGCGGGCTTTAAACGGGAGGGGGGTTCCGCGAGCAGCAGCCGGCCCGTCGCGTCGGAACCCCGCTCCACGGAGGCCAGCAGCAGCGCCGCGAGATCGCCGCCCAGACTCGTACCACCAGAACAGGACCAGCTCGGCGCGTCAGAGGCCCAGGAGACGCTGACCTCACTAGCCCAGGTAACACTCGCGGGCAGATTGCAGTACTTTTATAATAACTGGCTAGGTATAACCAGCGATCCCATAGTATTATCTTGGGTACGAGGCTATAGTATACCATTTGAACGAGAACCTGTACAAACTGTTCCTCCCCGAAATTCCCGTAAATCGATATCGGAATGCAAGATTATTGATAATTGTATCACAGGATTATTAAAATCAAAGTTTATTACAACCTGTGAACCCTGCGAGGGACAATTCATATCACCCATATTTACATTACCAAAAGCTAACGGCGAACATCGCTTTATTCTGAACCTTAAAAATCTCAATAAATTTATTCAATTGGAACACTTTAAAATGGAAGATTACAGAACAGCTTTAAGATTGTTAGATAAAAATAATTTTATGGCAACTTTAGATTTAAAGGACGCCTACTTTTTAATCCCTATAGATACTTATGATAGGAAGAAATTACGTTTTGAATGGAAATCACAACTATACCAATTTAACGTTCTCCCCTTCGGTCTATGTACTGCCCCATTTGTATTTACCAAACTGTTAAAACCTGTCCTACAGTATCTTCGAGGTCGAGGTTTGATTTCAGTTAATTACTTAGATGATTTTCTGTGTATTGGACAATCATATGATGATTGTGTCCACAATATTATCGAGACACAGAATCTTTTACAATACTTAGGTTTTGTAATAAACTTCAATAAAAGCCAAGTAACACCAAGAAAAGAATGTAAATTCTTAGGATTTATTTTCAATACCGTAACTATGACTATTTATCTTCCTGAAGAAAAGAAACATCGCATCTTAAACAAAACTAAAGAATTTTTAAATTTAAGTAAATGTTCAATCAGGTACTTTGCTGAATTCATAGGCTTATTGACTTCTGCATGCCCTGCCGTCAGTTACGGTTGGATTTACACAAAATTATTTGAAAGGCAAAAGTTTTTAGCCCTGGATAGCTCTTACAACTATAACAGGACAATGACACTGTCAAATTCATTGAAACAGGATCTGCACTGGTGGAAAAATAATATAAAAAACTCACTATGTCCTATTCGTAATAATGATTATTGTCTCGAAATATACAGCGATGCATCAACCACTGGTTGGGGCATTGCTTGCGGTAATGAAAGTTCTCACGGGAATTGGTCAGAATTAGAACTTAACATGCACATTAATATTTTAGAACTGAAAGCCGCGTTTTATGGCTTAAGAATATTCGCTTCTAAACTTCGAGATTGTAGTATACTGTTGAGAATCGATAACACTACAGCCATCAGCTATATAAATCGAATGGGGGGTATACAGCATACACATTTAAATGAATTAGCCCGGAATATTTGGCAGTGGTGTGAACAAAGGAACATTCACATATTCGCGTCGTATGTTAAATCTTCGGATAACATTATTGCTGATCGGGAATCACGTAAAATTAATGTGGACACGGAATGGGAACTAGCTGATTATGCATTCTCGGAAATCACACATAAATGGGGTGTACCCAGCTTTGACCTCTTTGCTAGCTCACAAAACTACAAATGTCCAAGATACGCCTCTTGGAAGCTCGATCCCCATTCTGAAATAGTAGATGCTTTCACCTTCAACTGGAAAGACCTATCTTTCTATGGTTTTCCCCCGTTCAGCATTATAACCAAAGTTTTGCAAAAAATAATTAGAGATAAGGCGGAGGGTATACTTATTGTACCCTATTGGTGTTCACAACCTTGGTATCCACTATGGACCAAATTAATAATATCAGAAAAAATATTTTTTGGACCTGACAAAGACCTGTTGTATTCTCCTTTCAGAACACACCATCCACTACACGCAGACCTTATCCTAGTGGCAGCGAGATTATCAGGCAATCAATGATAGCTCGAGGCATTCCGGAGACATCTTTGGGTATCGTAATGGCTTCATTTGCACCAAAAACCTTAAATCAATATAGCTGTACCCTTAAATCTTGGGAAACTTACTGTCAAGACAATAATTATGACATTTTTAAATCCAATAGTATTAAAGTTATTTCCTTTTTAACATTAAAATTTAACGAAGGGGCTAGTTATAGTACAATAAATACACACCGATCTGCCTTGTCAATTATTCTAGGTACAGAAATCACATTAAATAGTTGTGTTAATAGGTTCATAAAGGGTGTATACAGGTTACGACCTCCAAATCCTAAATACACAGCAACTTGGGACACTAATAAAGTGTTGAGGTATGTGTCCAGTTTGTATCCTTATACGGATATATCACTTGAACTTTTGTCAAGAAAAACAATTGCTCTATTAGCAATAGCCTCTGCGCAAAGAATGCAGACCCTAAGTTTAATTAAATTAAAAAATATCAGTGCAGAAAATGATATGATTGTCATTAAAATATCTGACTTAATTAAAACCTCAAAACCTGGGGCCTTCCAACCACTAATCAGGTTACCCTTTATTCGTGAAAATTTATCCATATGTCCAGCTACTGTGGTTCAAGCTTATATTGATAAAACTTCATCCTTACGCCAGAATCAAATAGACGACCATCTGTTTATTAGTTTTCGAAAACCTCATAAAAAGGTATCTTCGCAAACACTAGCTCACTGGGTCAAAAAAGTTTTAGAGGATAGCGGCATTGACATATCGATATTCGGAGCCCACAGCACTCGCCACGCCTCCACGTCAGCTGCCCATAGGCTGGGTGTAAACCTGGAAGTAGTACGGAAGGCCGCAGGTTGGAGTAATACTTCCAATGTTTTTTTAAGGTACTATAACAGAGATGTCATTAACCCTGTTAACAGCGATTTCGCTAGTGCTATATTTACTGATTCTTAATTACCCATATTGTGACACAAAATATTATTTTAAAAATCATTATTAGTTACGTTTAAATCTCATGCAATAGGCTGCAAGCCTATCATTGAACTGGACATACATCCAGACTCCAGAATCAGTTTAAGGTATAATCTTGTACACCTATCGAATTGACTATTTTTGTTAAGATTAGGATAGATGTATAAAAGTCTGATTATTATGTAGATTGTTTAAATTAATTTCTTGTTAATCAAGAAAAGAAATGATTAAGTGATTATGATTATGTATTGGGTTAAGATTATTTAAATGTTTGGTTTTTTGTTGATTAGTAAAGGGAATCATAATATTACAATGTTTGCTTTCCCTTTTTTGTCATGATAATTACCTACTCTAAACATCTGCAAGTAAATTTGTAATCGTCTTCGGTTGAGACCCGAAGTATAATTAAGAATCAAACGAACTTACCTTGTGAAGTTTGATTCCAATTATGCGAGGGTCTCAACCGAAGACGATTACAGTCCCACCCATCCCTACGAGAACCCCTACAGACAAAAAAGAAAGTTAATAATATTTTAACAGCTAGAAGCTGTATTTCTCTAAAAATAATGAATAAAGAGCGAGAACGACAGCGCCTCGTGCCAGTGGTGGGAGCGAGACAGGATACTACGTCATGGTTATGTTTAATTTTTATTTTTTTAAGCTATGAGTATCTAAAAGTGTGGCAAAGACAGCACCTTCTCATGTACTGCTGCAAGTAAATTTGTAATCGTCTTCGGTTGAGACCCTCGCATAATTGGAATCAAACTTCACAAGGTAAGTTCGTTTGATTCTTAATTATGTTTTCAAAACAGTATCATGCTAGCATATATCCTGAAGAATATCATATATTTTTCTGGTCTTGTTTATAGCAGTGAATCATATACTTTTAGTAATTATAAAACTCGCGTTTAGCTCGTGTAGTCGCCTTAACTATGTACTTCTACAACAGTACAGTGTAATTATCGTATATGACTTTATATTTATTTCCTTTAATTGTTTTACATGTTACATAATATGATTTTATATTTTTAAACATTCCAATGTATATAAAACACGATGAAAAAAAATCATTTATCAATTATAAAATTGTAGCATAACAGAACTGAGAACAGGGTTCGAACTGCCGGCGGTCAGGGCTCTTGAGAGAGGAACCTCCTAACAATACGTGCCGTGTCCAGAAGTACTGCTTTCTGAATCAAGCCCTTGATCCAGCTGCCAAGCGAGTCAAGCCTCCTTAGATATTGGTCAAGGCTTCTTGGCTATTAAACCATTCGCCGACACGACTATTGGCACAATGACTGCTGTACTCGCGTCTCACATGTCGACAACCTCACGATCTAGATATTATCGCCAGAGACAAACACCAAGAAACTCCCACCTCTATTCTTATTACACCCTGTATACAGGTGTATATCTACCGCCTCTGAAGAGCTAGAGCGCGTGGATAGACCGACTAATTCAATCAGATCATATCTATTCACAGATCCAATTTACGTAAGAGACTCCCAATAGTGGATATCGGTTACTATTACAAAGATATTTGGGCCAGGTATAAGGAAAAAGAGGTATTTTTTTTGTTGCTTGTGAAGTTAGATGGTACCGTCAGTAAAGCTGGGATTGATGGTTTTTCGCCTGATTGGAGCAACTGGTAGCTTAGAAAGTAATTAATTATACTGGATGTAAAAGTACCCATAAGGAAACCGAAAGGGTTGTTCTAGTTCTCCCCGTTACTGCGTTCATTTTTTTGTTCTAGACCGTATGGGAATCCTTCTGAATACGGTGATATTGGGGATTTAATGTTGAAACTTTACTTTAAATACCCCACGACCCCCATACTATTCAATGCACCTATCATCACGTTTTGAGTGCGTTATGGAGTCCTTACCGCGAAAGACAATTATTTCCAGCAATAATTCTTGCGTAGAGCTAATATGGTTGATGTCCAGAATTCTTGGTTGACGGTTTCGTTAAAATATAATTAGATAAGGTCAATTAAATATCGATACTTCTCACGTCTTTAGAGTTCACCGAGCTAATTTAATTTCACCAAAATATGTATGCCTCCTAAAGAAAATGAATTTAACCATCGACATTTGATTTACCGTCAAACACTCAACACACGCGCAAGCAAACAATTATAACCGTGAAGGTTATGAATGACTCATAAAATAGCAGGCCGTAAATGTCATATTGAACTTGAATTTACAACTGAAGCCATGACAAGCTTTAATTTATGACATGCTTGAATTTGTTCCAGAAAACGCAAAGAATAGATATTTTGTCACATGCTTGGAGCAGGTACCACTGCTATTGTGTATATTAAATGTTACATTGGACCGAGAAGGTGACGCTTGGTGTTTTATGAGTGCCTTTTTTAGACGTTACGGGGAGAGTAAAGGTCGTGGCTCACTTGACAAGCACCGCACCAGCACAGCTCCTGACCGGCGTCGCCTCGAATATAGGCTACGGCGCGCGGTCCGCTCGCCGCAAGCGAGGTGTAAGCACGCGGTCCCCTCGCTTGGGGCGCGCGGGCCGCACGCGGTCCCCTCGCTTGGGGCGCGCGGGCCGCACGCGGTCCCCTCGTTTGCGGCGCGCGGGACACGCGACGGCCGCGCGCGGTCCACTCGTCCGCACGCTGGTAGTAATAGTCCGGGAGGTATCATTGTATTTTAGGTATTATCTCTAGTAATTATATTTTATTAATGTGGATTCGTGGTTTAATTCACCTACCCCGCGAACACCCTTTCCATTACAGTTCTGAGTTTTTTTAAGTTCAGTATATGTAAACTATTTATAAAAAAGTTTCAGCTGGTGTACTGTAACGATTGATTCAGTTATTGTAACATAAGATCAACCTTCGATTACAACAATATCAGTCGGTTTATTAGGGCTTTTTTATTTGCTTTTTTATTTCTAACCAAACTAGGTTTAGTGTCGTGGGCTCTCTAACTAAATTTGTAACTGGCCATACATTAAACAAAGAGTACCCACGACGTGGAGAAGCACGACGGCGCAATGACGTTGTTTCGCGGACCACTCGGCGTCCGCGCGCGGTCCCCTCGCTTGCGGCGCGCGGAACGCGCGCGGACACCGAGCCGCCCGCGAGGCAAGTCGTATGGTAGCGGCAAGCGCGTTGACCACCCGCCGTAAGCTTTTTCATATGGACATTAAAAAATATGTTATGCGACACACGATTTAATGCTCTAATTTGAATGGCAAGTTAATTGCTGGGTTGGAGCGGTGCTGGTGCGGTGCTTGTCAAGTGAGCCACGACCTTAAGTTTTATACCTCACTCACCCCCGGGTCGAGGCCCGCAGGTCCGGCACTAGTCTGCAGCAATGTAAGAATTAGATACCGCTGCCTCCCCACGCGAGTGTGCGAGGGAACACCGGTGTGGTTTTAGTCAGTACGAGTCTGTCAGACCCCATCGCTCATCCCAATCTGGAGGTCATCCATTGAGGATTACCACGTCGAGAAAGAAAAGGTAACACGTTCAGTTTTGGTTATACCTTCAACAGATGAGTCGGTTCATGGACATCAATATGTCCATGAACCGACTCATCTGTTGAAGGTATAACCAAAACTGAACGTAAGACTGAAACAAAATAACTCCACTTGGTTTAATGTTTGTTACATTGGATCTAATTATTTACTTCCATAACATCCACGCCTGCCATCACCGAGGGGTTAGGCATATAGGTGCACATAATGGTACACCCACCTTTTGCGATGTTATGTTTAAATTCCATGTAATAGGGAACGAGCCTATCGCCATCAACCGGGCACAAGTCCAGGCTCCGTGGCTGTTACTGAAAAATTACTGACTTAGAAACCCAAAAGCATTTTGCCTGACCCGGGAATCGAACTTAAGACCTCAGGCTTAGCAGTCGCACTTGCGACCACAAGACCAACGAGGCAGCAATTATGTATATGTATGTTATTTTACACCTAGCACGTGAAGCAGTTGGTCCCGGCTGTCATTGTATTTGTCCATCTTTGGCAGTCGCGCGTAACTGGTAATTAGTGGCCCAGAAAATCTGACAACTAGTCTTACCAAGTGGTATCGTACTACCCAGAATAAACTGGGTTGTGGAGATAAGATAGGCAGTCGCTCCTTGTAAAATACTGGTATTTGCAAGGAGCGACTGCCTATCTGCCTAGCTGCATCCAGTTGGACTTGAAGCCGACCCCAACATAGCATAGCGTGTCGCATTTGCAAGGTCAGACCTACCTACGTACTTTTCAACCCCCGCGAAAATACAGTCCACTATTAAATCAAACCAGCTCCCTGCGTTTGGGATAAAGGCAAACAATTTATATTTCTGCCCAAGTAATTGGTGTAAGGCGCCACCATTACTTTATGGTAGCTGATAATGATGTCACCTCGAAGAGTCTAAATTTTAACCATAACTTTATACAAGTACAAAGTAACACACAAAAACTCCCTCCCAAAAACGCAGAGTGCAAAATGCCATACCATTGCATATTTGAGCCGTTCCTGAGCCCAGGTCGATGAGCTCAACAAAACGAATCCCGGTTTCCGCTGATGCGATTGTACGCTCAATTGCACTTCAATTTTACGCAGCAGCCGGGCTTAAATGTCTTTTGTGTTAATACTCGGTTATTGTGTAATATGCCTAAGCTTTGTTATCTGTGTTACGAGGTGGAGCCGGTATTGTGTAATGAAGCTATCGGTTGGCGAGTCTAACTAAGGGAAGTTTGGAATTAAGATTTTGTAATCTATAGTACGGTTTGAATTATACTTATAACAAGAGACCAGGTTACATGCAGTCTTAATACGCAAATATGTTGATAATAATGTGTATTTTGACTAAAATTCCAATATTTTTGTAACCGTAATAAGACTTACTGAATGGATACGCTTTCCTAAAGATACAGACAGATTTTCTGCTTAGTTTAGGAAAGGGAGTCCTATGACCCATTTTATATGTACTGAACTTATATTGTCTCTTACGGGATATCTTCCGTGATTATTTATTGTTTTGAGCTCCCGATATTTCGACGCTGTTGCAAGCGCCATGATCGCGGGTTGACTGGAGACTGCGGGTGGATGGAAAGTAAAATTGTTACGAGCAGACAAATCTGTCTACCCTCTTTCTTTGTCTTTTGCTACGCGCACTATTGGAACTCGACACTAAGTCACGACAAAACGCACTCACAGTATCACCAATCATCATGGCGCTTGCAACAGCGTCGAAATATCGGGAGCTCAAAACAATAAATAATCACGGAAGATATCCCGTAAGTGACAATATAAGTTTAGTTTTAAACCGTGAAAGCCTAAAACAGTGTTTATATGTACTGGTTCTATTTATTTATAACATCTAATTATACATATAAGACAACTTTGTATATCATGCACAAGCTACTTATTGAATAAATTATTATTACTATAAAATTAAAAATCCTCAATGCCTTCTTTGTATGAGAAGTAAGGCAATTTATTGCTTTTCAATAAGATTGAATTAACTGGTATTTTTATCATCGATTAATTAAGGTCCCTTTTTGGAATTGGACTCCAATCTAACCGGATGCAAGCTGAGTCCCAGTATGTTACATGGAACGACTGCTAATCTGACCTACAAAATCCAGTTAGGTACTGAGTTTTAGTTTGATATAAGAACTCACTCATTCAAATGGATAAATTGCCGTAAGCACAGAAAATTACACTCCGGAAATATTGACGATTTTTCACGTATGAACGTTGGCTTCGTAACAAACGACTTTATTATTATTTTATGTGCTTCTCTGAATACATGTGTAAGGCCATAAAACGTGGCTTAACAAAATAACGACGTCGGTATTCCATTTTATGACATAAAAGGCGAACACATAAATATTTGTTCGGTCTCCACAGGAAGTTCTATAGATACACATTTTAGGAACACACAAAGCCCGGTTAAAGCCGTTAGGAGTACCTGCCATATAGACCGTGTACTACCATCGCACGTCCAACGTATCGAGTGACAAACACTTACCATACGGTTGCCGTTCGATTTATACCTCTCACTTTGGCCTGCACTCGAAATTTGGTCATAGATTAAGAACTGTATGGAAGCGAAACGCATGCGGGTGTCTTTTGAGCGTTTGTCGGTATCACCGACTTCTTTCTACAACATGAAGCCCTCACACCTATTTGACAACTCCGTTTTGGTCATCTGAGGGATTAGAGAACTTACAAACGCTTTTGTAGTGTTTGGTATTTCTACGTCCAACGCCTTTTTACAAGATTGAAACAACCTCTTAGGCCCAGTACCCATGACTGTGGGCTTGGGCTAGCTCGCCGTCCGCCCGTCTTATGACGACAGGCCGTGGCGCGTTCGTGTTCCACGCGCGCCTCAAAGAGGTGTCAGCATAAAGGAAGTGGCCCGCAAGGGCCGAAGCCTGCCGGAATGATTTACAAATGCATGAAAAGCTATTGCAAATTGCTTAGGCTCACTGGAACACCTCTAGATAAGAAGCCGTTTTGCATGCGTACAAATACTGGACGCAACGGTTTGTGTAACTGCACTTGCGTGTAGTTAGATTTGTGGGTATGTAAACAAACGGCTCGCATGTGGGTAGCATAGCTTTTAATGGCTCCTAGTATCTTCGGTATGCCTGCGTCTGGGTACTCAGCAGCGGCTACTACAACATTATCATAGGTTGGTGTATGTCCCGGGGCTGAGGGACTGATCGAAAGAGATACCGTTGCCCCGGAACATAAAGGGCGAAGAATAAAAATGGATGGGTTTTAGTCAGTAAAAGTCTGACACTCCCTCCAGCTCCGCCCAGAGTGGGAGAAGTCATTTGAAGATTTCACATCCGAAAAAAAAGCCCCGTTCCCACTATGTCGTGACGATTAATTTATCGTTGGTTTTAAGTTGACAAAATTCATGGACGACAGTTATTGTGTCGTTCTATAATTATGTGAACATCTCCATTTAAATACACAAGCTACGACACTTAAAACTACACGATTATCTGTCGTCACGACATAGTAGGAACAAGCCTTATTCTGTTTCTGTGAATCCAATGATGTTTTTGAATTTCCACCATGTTAATGAAGATGATCATTGACAGAAAAAAACCTTAAACTAGGTTCTCTGAATGTTTTGAACGTTTCTTCTGCTTGTTAAATGTAGGCATATTTTGTAGGTAATAAATGAGTTTGCAGTTGAATTTCACTTCTATACGTTTTTATTCAATGACTCAGTTTCCTAAAATATTGGAAGTATGAAAGCTCTTTGTTGTTATTGTTTAAATACAGATACCGAGCTTCATTTCCCCGAATTCAAATTGAGTTGCTCGAGTTTCGCTGAGTCGATCGAATGAACTTAAATTGATTACATTTGTCGATAACAACAGGAGGAAAATCATGTTGATGTGTTTTTATTTACGCCATTTTACTTTTCTTGGAAGATGTAATGGAATATAAACAGACTTGTATTCAAAATATACTTAGTACATGGAGCGACTGCTTATCTGACCTTCACAACTATCTTTACTAAGTGACTGACTAATTCGGTTTTTTTTGTCGTCTACCCTACTAAGGGGACTGACTACTTTGACTCTGACACCAAACCTCCAAATCCACGCAAATTTTCTTACTAAAGTCCGGACGCGAAGCAGGAATAATTTCGTACATTAACCTGTCATTACCTGTCTCTGTCACTCCCGCGTAAATATAATGAGTATCGCTCACACAGATGCAATGGCCGCCGTCCACAGGGATTGTAAATCTTATGAGGTTTAAGATCATTTATTCTCATAAGAATTACACTATTCACTTACATGAGAATATTAATACTAGACACTTAAAAGAACAAAAAGTTGGGGTATTACAAAAATTTGACGTCGATTTTATAAATATTTTGAAGGTAGATTACAAATCATTGCGGGCAAAATGTTCGTTCGATACATGTAAACAAGTATCTGTGAAACACTGATAAACGGTGACTGGATGTGTCTTTTCCTAACACTGTAAGGTTTGTTCTTGTTTGCATGTGGTTTTTTGGTTTGTCACTACAAAAAATCCAATTACGAGTATAATATAGACCTACGTAATTTTTATTTCTGCCGAATTAGTAATTGTAACTCGATTTATATAACTTATACTTAATTTAACGTCTAAATAAATAATGTTCATAATAACAATAATTTATTTAATAAGTTGGTAAATTTTCTTTCTCTTTCAAATATTTCATGTAAATCGCACTTAATAGAAAAATGTTTGTGACCACTGTCAGTAGGTAAAGAGGTAATTGTACGAAATTCTTCCTGCTCCGCGACCGGACTTTAATAAGTTAATGAAGTAGCGGATTTTATTTTCGCGATGGTTTTTAAAAAAACGTTAAACTAGCTCCTGTCTCATAGGAGTCACATACACAAACATTAGCATTACATTTGGCACACAGATAGTTTATATCCTGTATTAACACATAGTTTTTTAATCAGGCAATATAATCCTGTGGTAAAATTACCTAAGCTCATGCGGGCGAATACGCGGGCTTTAATAACCTTTTTTTTTCGGTCGGGATATCATCAAATGATTCTCCTACTCTATGCAGAGCGGGCGGGAGTGTGTCAGACTTTTACTGACTAAAACTCATCCATGTTCTTTCCTCACCATTTATCAGTCCCGCAGCCCCGGGACATACACTAACCTATGATAATGTGGTAGTAGCCGCTGTTGAGTACCCAGACGCAAGCATACCGAAGATACTAGGAGCCATTAAATGCTATGCTACCCACATGCGAGCAGTTTGTTTGCATACCTACATATCTAACTACACGCAAGTGCAGTTACACAAACCGTTGCGTCCAGTATTTGTAAGCGTGCAAAACGGCTTCTTATCTAGAGGTGTTCCAGTGAGCCTAGGCAATTTGCAATAGCTTTTCATGCATTTGTAAATCATTTGGTAAAAGCTTTTTGGTAGCTAATGTGAATTCAATACATTACGACTTTATCATCGTTATCAACTTATCACAGACAAACCTTCAGAAAGTATTAACTTTACTTCGATAAAACTTTTTTTTTTGCATACTAAAATTATTGTACATCTTCGGTTTCTTTCTAGAAATGACATTTTTTTAACTATTTGGGACCAAAATGTAGTTTCATCATTACTGTAGCTGGACATAGGCCTCCCCCAAGCATTACACATAACTCAAAATCATATAATAACCGGAAAAACATACCTAAGTCACCGACCAATACCGAATTAATAAATTATAACGATATGCCCAATACCGGTTCTCAGATCCCGGCAGAGATACGGATACGCCGGGCCTATGGTAAATCGATAGCCATTAAACGTATAGGATGCACTGCAACCCCACCTGATGGCTTTAAATGGAACGATATTATTCGATTTTACGATACTGTAACTATCATTGTCAGTTAATGCGATGGTGTTTCTGTACTGAGTTTGTTGGTAATTCAATCAAGCTGTTTGGAGTTTGAGTTGGGGAGTATTTTTGTATTTTATAGTAGCTACTCTTTATAGTAGCTAATTTTTTTAATTTGTTGAAAGTATGCTTTGAGAGGTTGTAGGAATCCACTGGATACGAGTCGCACGGGGCCGGTCAACGTAGCGACACTTGATACCAAGCCCATTTTTGAATTAGGATTATTTTTGCCGGGTGGGAGCGGAGTAGATAATGTGGGCTATTTGAATTGAATATACTTTCTTACATTCATCATATGCTTAGCCTTTTCCGAAACTATTTCGGGGTCGGCTTCCAGTCTAACCGGATGTAGTTGAATACCAGTATTTTACACGGAGCGACTGCCTATCTGACATCCACAACCCGACTAGGTTGTGACAAGGGTTATGGTGTTACCCAGTACTAACTGAACTGCACTGGATAACACCATTACTCTTGGTAACATAACTTAACAATAACCCTTGGTATGAGACTGGTTGTCAGACATTTTGGGCCAAATATGACTATCTATAGCGACTGCCAAAGAAATACAAATGACAGCCGTGACCAACAGCTTATCGTGCTTTCCGAGGCATTGAGGAAACTCACTATGTACCTAAGGGTGGTCAGCCATCCGTGACCAACTTAGCCAAGCACAGCTTAACCTAAGGATCGATTCGAGCAGCTGTTATTACATATGATACAGCCACGAGCTCCTTAGTACTTTCCCACATTACAAAAGAAATATCTATAAATTAACAAAAATCCATATTCCAAAAGTAATAAAATAAATCCACAAATCTCAACGTATCAGTCGAGAAATAAACTAGAAGTACAAGGGCGGACGACAAACGTTATATTTTATTTCCAAGACATTAATTCTTGATATATTGACTCCTAGAATGATTGCAGACAGTTATAGAATGTGTTTGTCTTAGTATGTTTTAATACTTATGTTATGACAAGTTTTATGTGTTTTCTATGTTTTTTATTTGTACATCGTTCATTGGTTTAGTCTGAAGAGACTGTTTCAAGTGCTTTTGGGAATATATTTAAAGAATGAATTCGGATTGTGTTATCATATCATCTTGTACATGGTTTTCAATTTTATTATTCTTCTTATTTTCCTGTTCAGTTCTACAATTATGATTAAGGTACTGGCTGTATATGATTAACCTAAATTCGAATGAATTAATTTCTTAGAAGAAAAATTAATCATACCTTTCGGATTCAAACGACAAAAAACTTCCAAAAACTTATACCAAAAAGAATTGTTCCAAATACCCGAAGCTAAACTAAAATAATGAGAACTCAACGTTTGAAAAATGGAAGTAAAAGGCAGGAAAAATTCGCCATTAATTTTCTGCGAATGGCGTTTGGTACCCAAGAAACTTTACAAACCTTAAGAAAAGAGTTACAAAAGTTTTTGGAAACTTTTGAAATGTTAGCGAAGAAAAACAATTATCGAATTGGATTTTAACTAATTTTCGGATACCCGTTGTTTGTCCCGACCCAAAAGAACTCTTCCCAAATTCACGGTTCGGTTCGATTTATTTACCGCAAAACAGGAAAAGTTTTGAATTATTTCGATTAAGTTTTCTACTTACCCAAATTGTGTGATGAGGATTTTTGTATGTATTATTTTATTTAAAGTAAAATCATTGTTTTGACGTTATGTCTATACCAATAAAACAATAAAAACGTAACGTTTGCTAGAAAGATAACTTTCTTTATAAAGAATCCCGACACGGTTTGCTAAGAATACGACTGGTAGACATAATGAGTAATAGCTGGACAAACCACCGACTAGTCGTCCACATTAGCCCTGCATCAAAATTATTGAAAGAAAGAAAGAAAGAAAAAGAAAGAAAAGGCATCTATTGGCCCGCACAGGACAAAAGAGAAGAGAAGCCTTTGTCCAGCAGTAACACAGGCTAACAGTATCAGTTACATTTCAGTGCAGTGCTTCCTAACTACTACAGCTTACATTGTTATTTAGTAAAGATAGAATACAAAATAATATACTTACACCACACCTCAGCATACCCAAAAAAACACCAACCAAAAACAATATCAAAATTCACCTCCCCAAATTACAATACTCAATCGAGTGCTGCCAGATAATTTTCCAGTCAAACAAAAAGGGGTAGTTCAAAAGAGCACTTCGAATCCCGCAATCTGACTCAATTACTTAAATACCCAGCTCAATTCAACTAACGAACCGATGGGAATGTACGCAGTAAAGCATAAAAGTTTTTTGGCACGGATAAAAATTCCGCACGGTCCTACTTGGAGTATTGTTCGAGCGAGGAATGCCGCATTTCCTTTCAGGCAGCTTGAAAATATTAAAACTATTCTCAACTCGAGTGGCAGTGGGCCAGTCATCTGTTACGTAGTCAGGACAATAGATGAAGCAGGTCAGTAGAGTAGCGACGAGGTAAGACCTCTTATAGTTGGAAGAATAGTGTCACACAGGACTGGCTAGATTTAAAATTAGGGAGCAAGAAAATGTAGAAAAAAAGAAAAGAAAGAGAATACCTATCAACCTTCAGCTATAAAGCACTGAATGGTCGGGTTTTAAACCAGGAAAAAAAACACAATAATTTTAATTGTATTGTAAAGCACTTAGTACACAAAGCTTACGAAATGTGGGCGCACATAACCTTAAGGCACTATCAACGATCTACTTTCAATTAAAAAAAACCGGCCAAGAGCGTGTCGGGCCACGCTCAGTGTAGGGTTCCGTAGTTTCCCGTCCGTCACAATAAGTGTTCAAACCAATCCGATTTTAATCATTCTTTTTTTGTTTGAAAAAAGATACGTTCAGGATAATAAAATATGTAAACGAAGTAAAAAAAAAAATGCTTGCATATACGATTATACTACAAACTTAGTCCAGAAATTATTTTGTACAACTTTTTGTCTTTTTTGTACAAAAACTTGTTTCCATCAAAGTTCAAAATGATTTTCCTAAAAAGTCCTTATAAAGTTCTACTTTTCAGATTTTTTTCATATATTCTAAACTTATGGTTCAAAAGTTAGAAGGGGGGGGGGGGGGGGGGACACATTGTTTTTTTACTTTTGGAGCGATTATTTCCGAAATTATTGACATTATCAAAAAATGATTTTAGTAAACCCCTATTCATTTTTAAATACCTTTCTAACAATATATCACACGTTAGGGTTGAAATTAAAAAAAAATCACTTCCCACTTTACGTTAGGAGGGCTTTTTTTTTTTTTTTAGGATGGGAAATCATCAAATGACTTCTCCCACTCTGGGCGGAGCGGGAGGGAGTGTCAGACTTTTACTGAGTAAAACCCATCCATGTTCTCTTTGAGGCGCGCGTGGAACACGAACGCGCCGTCGACACGGCCTGTCGTCATTAGCTAGCTAGCCCATAGCTAACCGTCCACAGGCCCGCATCTACGGTGGCCGGTGGCCACCACGTGGCCCCCGACGCCCGGTGCGTCTCCCGCGGCGGCCGAGAAGAGAGGCTCTCTCCCTCTCTTGTTCCGCCACCTCCTTCGCTAGCATGACTGCTTCGCAGAAAGAGGTGACGGCTTCCCATTCCGTCTCGCTCCGGACCATGGATTGAACCAGGGCCGGACGCGAGAGGTCGCCGCCCACGCAGGGCAGACTTCCACCGTGTGCTCCATCGTGTCCTCCGGTAATAGGAGGGCTACCCTAATAAAACATTCTTTTCCAATTTTTATTTTACCACTTTGTCGGCGTGATTGATACGGTTCACTAATGTTTTACCAAAAGTCCATTAACAAATTTTCATTTTACAACCAACGTTTCGTATACTATTTATTTCGCAAACAATTTATTCCGCAAATGTTTTATTTAAAAAATATTCGTTTTACAAACATTTATTTGGCAAATACATCTTTTATCAAATGCATCAGATGATATTTATTCGTTTATATTTTTTTAATTTTTACTTAGATACATTTGGACAAATCACGCTTCAACAGAGGCTAGTATTTTTTATTACTCTTTTTTAAGAAAAAATTAAGGAAATGCATAGTTTTTTTTATTCATTTCTGTCACCAAATTTGTGCTTATAGGAAACCAAATTCATTTATTTTCTTTTTTTAAATGGCACAATCAATTTGTGTAACGTCCTTATTTCAAACGTTGTTTTATGAGATAAAACGAAAAAATAATGAATTGTTTGTCAAATAATACGTTATTAAATGAAAATTTATCCGATAATTACTTTGCGAAGAGAATTATTTGTTAAAACTGTTGTTGTATACAGATGAAATGACAAATAATGTGTTTTCTAATCGTTGCTTGTCAAGTAAAAGTTTGTGAACTGACTGGTCACCGATTGATACACATATTGGTACCAAATTTTAGCTTTCTAGTGCTAACGGTCACAGAGATTAAGCGGGGACGAACAGACAGACATGGCGAAACTATAAGGGTTTCTAGTTGACTACGGAACCCCAAAAATGTTAACATCAGAAACGATTGTTGAGACAAACACAAGAAATGTTGCAAAAGATGCTATAGTTACTGCGAGTTAAGATCGTAAATTTTCCGTAATATATCTTTGTACGATCCAGAACAAATAAACCATGTATCGTTTTTCATCAGCAAAAATGTTGTAGATCACGATAGATGACAATTTAAGACTTAAACAAGCTTTTTTTGGATTTCAAAGTTAAGAACTCTAATAAATGTAGAAGGATGGATGTCAATGACCACTATTGCGGTTTTTACTGGCACCAACTATACAAATAATAATATCGCTGGTAATAATATCGCTGGACATTAACACACAGCGCCACCTAGTGCCACACTAAGCAAAGCTTGTGTCGTGGACACTAGATAGTTGATATACATATATACTTTTTTTTTTTGTTTGTAAATACATACTTATTATACATATAAACATCCATGACTTGGAAACAAATGTCCGTGCTCATCACACAAACATTTGCTCCTACCGGGATTCGAACCCAGGACCCTAAGAACGTAAGGCAGCGTCACTACCACTACGCCAATCGGGTCGTCGAAAAATAACAAAATACGTATACGTACGTTTCAATCCCAACACAGGGTAAAAAGTCGTATGTATTCCGTCAAAGAGCCGACATACCAGTAAAATCTAAGCTTTCAGAATAAGACAAGTCTGTGAAGCTTACGTCCTACTGGACAATGGAAACTGATGAACGGAGAAAGCTATCCTGGCAAGGCAGTGAATTGAAGCAGGCTAGTGATTTAATCACCTTTATTTTAACTTCACAAGTATAAAAGTAATATCGAAGACATGAGACACCCACAAACCCGCTCTGGGCCCGCGTGGTGGATTCTAGCCCATTCCCTCTTGGCCTGTGTCCCAGCTGTGGGAACATTAATAGGCACACATTTCATCATCATCAATGATGATGATACCATATCGCTTTTGAAATGTGAATAAAATTATAAGATATTGGTCGCGTAGAAAATAATTTTCTCAAAACGCCATGAATAGTTTCATTACTTGAAACTAGAGCGTAAATTACTTAAAAAAATCCTCAACAGCCTGATTATTAAGAAACAGTTCAATGAATGTATGCAAAGTATGGCTTGGATAATGTTGAACATTATTTATTACTCAGTAACTTCAGAGTTTTTGGAATAGTTCTTTTATTACTGTAATTGTTGTTTAGCCTACTTAAGAGTATGCTAAATAGGGATTAAATTTAGTCATTTAATTTCACATGCCAGAAATTAGAGAACATGAAAATCCTGATGATGTTATTATTACAATTACAACATACATGTATCACCTAACCCATAATTACGTACCCGTTATAAAAAAATAAACATCTGTGTGAGCTTAGTGTAAAATATTTAATTTAAATTAGAGTTTAAGGAAATAACAATTATAAAGCCTGAAAAAAAAAATTGTGCGTGTGCATAATGTGAACAAAATAATAATAAAAAACGTATACACGTATATTTTAAGTAAAAATAAGTTTAACGTAAAGTGTCCAATGTTGGAGCACGATCGTAGTTTTTAACCGACATCAAAAAGAAGGAGGTTTTCAATTCCTCGGAACCTTTTTTTTATGTATGTTCCCCGATTACTCGAAGATGGCTGGAGCGATTTGAATTATTCTTTTTTTGATTGAAAGGGTATACTTCCCAGGTGGGACCTATAATCATCAAGTTGGGATCTGATGACGGGATTCTGGAGAAATTGAGAGAACTCTTAAAATTTTATAAGCACACTTGATGTGATTTGGGTAGTTTTTGGAAGAGTACTTTTTAAGATTTAAAACAGCAAACAATCAACTAATTTTAAAAAGAGCGCGGACCACCATGTCTGCGGTAGGTAATTATTATGTATATTTAAAAGAAAAACCGATAATTACGCGAATAAATCATTTGATTGATTTTGATCACGAAAAGTGCCCCAAGAATATACTACTATGGTTTCGATGATGATTTTTAAAAAGAATTAATAAATTCATACCAGTATGAAGTGAAATATTTTTTTCACTTCTCATGCTCTAAAAGTACGCCAATATAGCCTTACGATGCGGGATTAAAGTGACCATTTATTCCCTAGGGAGTAAAAAGTAACTTAAAAATGGAACGATCTTTTACTCTGAAACATGGTTACAAAAAGAGTAACTTATCAAAGGTTTTATTTAAATTCTTGCCATCAACAGAGCACAAATCTAGCATCTAGGCTGCTACTGAGTAATATCGATCAAAACACGACCATATTTAAAAAAAAACCAATCATAAAAATTAATCACCATCCAAAAATGATGAACACATCCACATACACGGCACTGAAAACCGCAACGTTTCTGAGCACATAAATATTCAACAAGCCAAGTTGAAGTAACAGTTTCACTGGTTCTGCGCCAGAAGGTCATATTTTATTCCAGACTCACAGTACTTGTTAGTCGAGATGACGTTTACAATGTATTCATATTTTAAATGTACTCCGAAGTATTGATATTGGGGGCCACTTTTTTGTGTCTACAAGCCTGGTTTAGCATTTGAAATGAGAACTGTGTGTAGTATTTTGTTTTTAAAAGGACCACTTTTTCTCTGCGTTGATTGATAAACAGCCTGTCTTCATTATATTTTGATTAATAGTGCCTCCATGTTTTTTCCATTGCAGCATCGCCATTTCATGTTCTCCCTTTAATAATACAACTATTCTATATATTATGTATAGACTGGGAGTCTTATCGGACTAGGTTTAGTGTCGTCAGATCTCCCACTACTTTGCCTAAAATAATGATGTTATGTTTATATCGAAAGACAACTCAGCCATCCCGGGTCTCTATATGTGCCCTTCTGATGGCAGATGGAGTAAAGCTGTGATCGAGTGGCGTCCGAGGACAGGTAAGAGAAGTGTTGGTCGTATGGCAGTGAGATGGACAGACGGCATTTTTTGTCATCTCGGGAATATTCTGGATGAGGCTGGCATAAGAACGTGGAGCTTGGTACAAGCAAAGAGAGGCGTATACCCAGCAGTACGTAAAGGTGAGCGGTGGATGATGATGATGATGGCAAAAAACTCACCCCCCTATCAAAAGAGACTATCATAAGTAAATAAAGTGTGGTCAATATGTGTGCACATATAACCGAATACCACTGTCTAACCACGACTGTAAAAAGGTGTGATGTAACATGGAATTACAAAAAAAGGCGTTATTCGTAAATTACATTGATACATTTAGGTCCATGTTCACCAAAAAGATAACGGTCTGATTATCTAAAAACAGCTGTCACTGTGATATGTTCCGATACAAAAATGTGTTTTAAACAGCTGTTTTTAGATAATCAGAGCGTCACCTTTTTGGTGAACATGGACCTTAGAAACATAGGTTTATTAAAGTATTTTGTCACATTGTAGTAGCGGAACCACATCTTAGATAGATTTCAATAGTAATTTCTAGAAACATGGGGGCCTAGCCTACCCTGTAGAAAATGTAGAATCCTGTTAAGTCCTATTTCAGTTTAGCGGCTGCAACAGTAATTTAAGGCGTGGAGCTCTGGGCCGTGTTCCCGACCCTATTAATTAGTTTCAGTGAATCGGGAACCGTGTAAAGACAGGGTACAGACCTTGTCAGCATCGGGACATTTAGGGCATAGATGAGATCGGATAAGTAGGTAGGTTACTATAGAGATAGACGTTTTAATGGACCACGGTTAATAGTACCATGCTTGGTGAACCTTCAATACTAATTTATCCTCTATTAAATGTAGATGTCAAAGTGAGATTGTTTGTTTCATGTCGTCATATGGCTAAACTCGAAATTCTCGGAATTTCGAAGAGAACGGATCGGCTTACGGATATACTATAACCAGGGAAAGATTACCTGATGCTAGTTAATCTAGGTAAGATATTCTCCTGGGATCATTTCTTAACTAATTTGAAGTAATATCAAGTGATTGCTATGCGTTCTCATTACAGAAAAAGATTGAAAGAGTTGTGGTTCAAATTCTGACTTCGTTTTTCAGTTTCTTTTTATTTACCAATCTCGCAGAGATTGATGAAAAATTGATTTATAGAAAGCAATAACTCTCTCCGGCGAGACAGAATTGCAAAAAAATATAATTTAAAAAATATACGCAACGTACTCGCTCGTACCAGGCGCCCATACTATAAAAGAGCAGACGTCGACATTGAAGCATTTTTGATTTCTGAATTTAAAATCGTCACCGCCCGGGCAGTGGCTGAGGCGCTACAATAATATGAATATAAGATCCCCTATACCGCATTGCGACGGCTCAGTTATTCGCCCGCACCTGTTCACGTTATGCTAATGTTGTGATGCATGTGGGGAACTGCAGCGGTGAAGACAAGAAAGTATTCCATTCAGGGGTTCCGAAGTTAACGACTGCAAGGGACTGTGTTGAGACTGTCTTTACTTCTGTCATCTGGCGTTGTGCCAAAGGTTTGTATTTAAAGTTGTATGACTGTCCATTCATGTATTCCATCTTCATTGTGAAGTTCTTGGCTCGTATGTTGGTATTTTGAGCAACAACCCCGTACGTCCTATGGACATTTTCCTTTGAAGTTTCTTAAAGAAACGATACGATTAAATTTTTATTTTAAGCGTGATTCATTCTGAAGCTTCATTTATACAGTCATCCATTTACCTTCTGTCAAAATCTTCGATTTGATTCTAGTTATTTCAACTTGCACCTGACATCTCCTCTAACTTATGGCATATAACAGATGCAACGTCGAGGCGACGGCGACGTAAGAAAATATTCTTATTCAAAAGTCAACGTCAGCCCGTGACCAGTATATAATAAGATTCAATTCTCACTTTGGGCATTAGATAAAAAAAATGAGTTATGTCATACAATGTTTGCTGTCGTCAAGGGCGTAGAATTCTAAATGTAATTTTTCTTTTACTCTATTTCAGACTGTTCACTATTTCAGACGTCTACGACGACTATTTCGGATGTCTGTTGTTTGAGAAAAATAAGTATAACTTAAAATAAACGGCACGTGCACTATAGGTACTCGTATTATTGTTTAATTTGTTTCAAAGAAAACATTATCAAATGGGTGTTTTCCTTTAAAAAGGATTTTTTTGCTGGACAGTCATACCTTACAAGTATAATCGAGTTCCTCAAACACATTGAGGAAGTCTAAATTTCTCTTTATTAGGCAGTTTAAAACATATCACAGTACAGTTTTCCGAGACAAACTGCGCTGTGTTGTGTTTGCAAGCAACAGCGCCGGAATATCGGGAACTCAAAACAAATGGTAAATGACAGTAATGAACGTATTAGTGACCATGTCAGTTTTAAAACATGTATCACACACAGTTCCTTATTTACTTTTCAAAACTTGATAATTATTCTTTTACGCATCAATTCTATCTGTCAAATGCATGAAATACAGAATAGAATAATATATTGAATCCATACCTTAGAAAAAGGACAAAACAAAGGGTCCCGGGGAGACAAATTACTGTCACAAAAAGATAGGATTTGCGTAAACCTCAGAATCTATCAGGCAACCGTCTGAGAATACCCCATATTCTGGAGCCATATGAAAATGGGTGAGTCTGGGCGTACGGGGGAAATTTATGAACGTTTCTTATGTAGTGACGTACCTGAGGTACGCGCTGTGGGGATTTTTGCAGTATTTGTGTCTTTTGGGATCTGAGAGGAAGTATTTTTGGGAAGGTTGGAAGGAGTAAGTGATTGGTGTGCGGAATTTGAACAGTGAACTGGAAGTTGGTGTGTATTTTGTGTTTAAAAAAAGGAATCTATCTGCATTATGTTTGTTGAATAGTGGTGAGAGTTTTATGCAGAATATTTGGTATTTTAGTCTGCGCAAAATAATTGTATCTGCATTCTTTGGTATTCATTCACAATTTGAGGTCATTATCATCATCATCATCTCAGCCGAAAGACGTCCACTGCTGGACATAGGCCTCCCCCAAGTGTCGCCACATTGACCATAATACAATAATACACATAATTTGAGGTAAATAGAAAAAAATACTTACGACTTGTAACTCTTGTAAGTATCTTACTTCTTTGATAAACTGCCTCGTTGGTCTAGTGATCCATCAGGAATAGTTTTGAGAAGGAGCCACGAAGTCTGGGTTTGTGCCCGGTTGATGGCAATGAGCTCGCCCCTTATTCCAAGGACTTATACATGACTGGTGAAATGTGGGTGAACTAGAAGGTACATCGTCGACTTTACCCTCAGAACAAGATTGAGGTCAAAGGTAGGCCCATTTAATACTTTAAGAAAAACTTTAACCCCTCGGGTCGTGATGGCCCAGAAGTTAAAGCCTCGCTTCCCATGTATGAGGTTGTGGGTTAAAATTTGACCAAGTACCAGTGTGACTTTTTAATTCATACGTACTTTTCTAAGGTTATCTTGGACGTCACAGACATCGGTGAAGGAAAACATCGTGAGGAAACCTGGACTATAATTAATATAAGTCTGAAATCGCCAACCCGTTTTGCGCAAGCGTGGTGATCAATACTCGTGCCTTCTCTGTATGAGAAGAGGCCGTTGCCCAGCAGTGGGACAGTAATAGGCTGGTATTATTATTATTTTATTATTACCCCTCGGGGTCTACAGGCGTGATTTTATGTTATTCACATTTAGTATCTAACGAATTTGAAATTGGAAGAATTTGATTTGTTTACCTAAAGCCCGATAAATACAATTAACACAAGGACAAACTTAATTGTAAACAATGAAACAGTGTGGATTAGATCAAGTATTATAATATATTTATCTCAACTTAATCCGTTGTTTACAACGTTGCTGCCGGGTTAATCCTCACTTTAATGATAAACAGACCTCAAGAGATAAGGGTTAATATGCCTTGGCTCTTCGTTTTATAGCGAGCAAATAAAATCCCCTGGGTAATCTTACAGTAGTTACTTAATCTTAATCTTGAGTCGTTGTTTAGTTATTTTGTTGAGGGTTTTTTTAGTAATATTATTCGAAAATAAATAACGTATCCTAAGATTTTTTGCATTTTTTTTTTTGATAAAAATTACACTAAACAAGTTCACTTAAATTAAAAAACCCCCGACACATCGGGTCATAATTTTGAAGTATTTTTTTTTGGAACGAAGTTCATTAACGCTTCTTACGGGTAGTGCGATTGAGTAGAAGTCGTCACGTTACGGAATGCCGTATTCTGTGTGTGTATGTGCAGTATATAATAATTATAATATTCCTCATTCCCTTTCAATATAGTGTACATTATTCTACTAGCCAAACCCTTTCATTTGATACCCAAATTGAGGGAGTTGTGAAAAAAATTTAACCCACCATGTTGTGGTGGCGGCCATCTTGGATTTGAAACTCATATTAGCATAAATAGTATTCTACTAGTCAAGCCCTTTCATTTGATACCCATATTGAGGGAGTTGTTGAAAAATTATGTAATCAGACATTTTTTCATCAAACATAGCTAAGAACACTCCCGACTAAATCACTTTTCAAACAAAAAAATAAAATTGAAATCGGTTCTTTCGTTCGGGAGCTACGATGCCACAGACAGACACATACACACACACGTCAAACTTATAACATCCCGTAGTTTTTGCGTCGGGGGTTAAAAATTAAGCATAGATATATGGATGTAACATATTGGTAGATTTCGAAAAGGTACTAACACTTACCTTTCAGAAGATCGAGTGTCTTAATTCAAAAAAAATAAAAAAACTTTACAACATTAACAACACACACAACAACAACACAACCTAACAACAACATCTTACAAAATCTAATCATCATCTCTCTTGTGTGATAGTAACATTCGTCTTTGCCAAACTTTAAAAAATATTACAAAAACTACCCCACTACCGGTTAGCAAGCCGTTCCACATTTTACCGGTAAAGCAAAAACCAAGAGATTAAAACTCTTGTCTCGTAGCACGGTTCATTAAAATCCCTTCTCGTATAGAAAATTAAACCGCCTGTGTTAAAATTTTAATGAAGCATTATTTCCTTGCGGAAAACTTAATAGCTGGCAGTGATTAAAGTTCCCACTGAAGATGTTAGCAAAAGTAAATAGATACTTTGCAAGTTCGTGGCACCCACTCTTGGAGTAATGTATCGCGGTGTGAAGAAATAGAGGTGTTTCTTAGTTTGTGTCTTGTTTTTGTCGTATGAATTAGTAGTGAAAATGTGGAAAGAATGTTTTCATGACAAGCTTGACTGGATGAGTTCTTAGTTTGAATGGATCAAAATGAATGGACCACGGTCTCTTCAGACGTAGGCAAAAAATGTCTACGTCCGAACCGCCCGGCGTTAAATAAACAAAGTAATTAAACAATAATAAGTTTTATGGTAAATTCACACCGAGACGCGACCCTGCGCGCTCATTTTAATAGAACGACTCAAAATATATACATATTTACACTAAAAGATTACACATTTTATTGCAATGCGTCTCGCGGCGCCGGCGCCGTGCGGAATCACTTCCAGTAAAGTCGCGCCGCGTCGCGTCCCGTCGCGGTATGAACTGACGCCGTTAAATACATTGGCGTTGTTGTCATTGCTCACGCATGTTGATGCGCTGAGCTATGTAAGTAAGTAAATGCACGTTCCATAATCGTCGTCGGGCTCGGCAGACATGTTACATCTATAGGACACCCACATTTCACCACTAATGCTTACGTTCCATGTGCGAATCGAAACTCCGAGCTGTGTGTGTATGTGAGTTAATAATATATTTAAAATAGTACATTTTGATACAAGAGGGGAAAGTTTGTTATTGTAATCGAGGCCGAATTAACACACGAGCCGTAGGCGAGTTTGTTATTGAGCCGAGAATTGCAAAAACAAATGTCCACGTGTATCAAACGACATTTTTCAATAAACTTTTGAAGAAATAAAATAAAAGAATGAAAAATATTTTTGTCATGACTAATATGAAACTGATTTTAATTTTATTTTTCCACGCTTTACCCAGAATTGGGTTTTCTTACAACAAACTTTACATGAGTTGAGAGATTTGCAGGCGAGGATAAACTTATGTCCACAAACAATACAGTTAAAAACTAAACTAATACATACAATATAATATACGTAATACATACCATATATATACATATATATTATAGATACACTTACATATAAAACAATATTTACAAACTAAAATCATGCGGACAGGAAATGTTCCTTTATTCCTTTCTAGAACACATGTAACAAAGGGCTATCCCGCAAGGAGTGTGGAAGCGAATTCCAAAGGCGCACAGCATCATCATCATCATCATCATCTGCCTCGCCTTTTTCCAACTATGTTGGGATCAGCTTCCAGTCTAACCGGATGCAGCTGAATACCAGTATTTTACATGGAGCGACTGGACATGGACTGGATGGGTAACCACCCTTACATACCGAGTTTACTCCGTGCCTCAGAAAGCACGTTAAGCTGTTGGTCCCGGCTGTCATTTGTCCATCTTTATAGTCCATCCATCTTCGTCGTCCATCTTTTCAGTCAGTGGCCCAAAAAGTCTGACACCAGTCTTACCAAGTGGTATTATATTTCCCAGTATTAAGTGGGTTGTGGAGGTCAGATAGGCCGTCACTTTATGTAAAATAATGGTATTCAGCTGCATCCGGTTAGACTGGAATCCGACCCCAACTTTGTTGTGAAAAGGCTAGGCAGATTTACTAATCAAGAACTTGATTGGGATACCAATTCCTATCAAGTTTTTGATCAGCAAATCTAGAGAGATAGGTACGAGTATTAAATAATGCTCAACACTTGGTGACAGAATTCGAAACATCATTTTAGTTGACTAACCATCAGTTTAACGGCTACCAATCTCACCAACAGCTTCGTTAGCTTAATGAATAAAAAAACTACAGGCAAAAAAACAGCCATTTCGAAAAAAGAAACCTCCTGTTACCGTACGAAGCGTATTACATCGGTATCCATATCTCTGTTGATTTATTTCATCGGCCCATTGAACGCGATTTAACTGAAAAACCCTGCTTTAAAACTGAGCTGATACGGATTGCAATCAATCGGGCCAACAAAAATTTTGCAGGCACACTGATATTTACTATTAGAATGCTTTAATCTGCACCTGGCATTTCTCGTTTAGTATGATGTATGGAAAGTGTTTCTGCATTTTTTTTTCTCTTCGTTTATGGTCTAGTGTTGGGACTATAGATTTGGTTAGTTGATTGAAAACTAATCTGATCTTGATTGCAAACAGATAGTTTATAACCGGGATTAAAACATAGGATACTTTTTATCCCGGTAGTTAGATCCCATGGGACAATTATCAAACTTCACGCGGGCGAAGCCACTGGCAGAAGCTAGTGGTTTATAAGAGGTCTACGTTACGATATCTCATAATCAAAGACATTCAATTATTTACGAGTGATAGACTGGGACAAGACGAAAAACATTGTCATCTAAAACTAAAGAAATCGAGCCAATCAAGCATGACATTTTGCTTGATTGAAAAAAAAATGAATGAAACAATCAAAAACGTATGAAAATAGATTATTCAATATTTGTTCTCACAATAAAGTTAAAATGATCAACTCTTAAACATGGCACATCACAGATTCAATCAAGTTGCATGATAAGTTCTATAATAATTTATTTATTGATTTTATAATGAAGAAATTATTGTTTGTATAACCACAGAATATTTAATACTAATACCCAAAATCTATAAAACAAGCAACCTTTTATTTAATTCAATAATGGCACTTTTTAAATACGAATGTTACTCTTGTATGATTCACACACTCACAATAAAGTTAAAATGATCAACTCTTCTGGATATTTTAAACATGGCACATCACAGATTCAATCAAGCTGCATGATAAGTTCTATAATAATTTATTTATTGTTTTTTTAATGAAGAAATGATTGTTTGTATAACCACAGAATATTTAATACGAATACCCAAAGTATATAAAACAAGCAACCTTTTATTTAATTCTTTAATGGCACTTTTTAAATACGAATGTTACTCTTGTATGATTCACACACTCACAATAAAGATAAAAAACTTTCTTTTTCTTTATTGTGAGTGTGTGAATCATTTATTTTTTGAAAAAAGGTTTTTATTTTTCACTTTTTAGTGGTTCACATGTGCATACCCTTTCACAGCGTACCGGCGTGATATTTTGTTATGAACTGGTGTAAACAATAGACAGACATGAGATTTCAGCAATCACAGTACATTTGCCATCATTAATTATTGAGGAGTTCCGTTGCCTATCTCCGAAGTTCTTCATCAGATCTTTACCAAATTGAAATGGGATCACTCCGAGAAAGTACTCTTTCTAAAACTACCCAAATCGCTTCTGGTGTGCCTATAAAATTTGAAGAGTTCCCTCTATTTCTCCAGGATCTCATTATCAGGATCCTGACTTGATGATTATGGGACCTTCTGAGAAGTATACCTACCCTTTCAAACAATTAAAAAACAAAATCGGTCAAGTCATCTTCGTAATCGGGGAACATTGAATTGAGAACCTCCTCCTTTTTGAAGTCGGTTAATAACGACGTTTTGGTAGGTGACTCAAATATTCGGATAGCCTTTAAAAGATTTGGCCGAATATCGTTAATTTGCTCCTAAGAATTGAAGAGTTCAGTTCTTTTGCCATGGATCCCATAATCAGAACCTAACCAAATTCTCATCAAACTACCCTTGAAGTACATCCTTGCCAATAAAATAAAAATAAAACAATACATATCACTGTAATAGGCTTATCGCCAATAAATGGAACTTAATACACCTAACTGTCGAAATCTGGGCGTATTGTACACATCTGCGTACCCCCTCAGAGCATACAAGTGTGATGTTCTGTCATTACCTTGTATAAACAATAAACATCCAAGCGATTGCAGCAATCACTGCAGATTTGCTGTGTATTTTTGAAGAGTTCCACTGTATATATATCTCCGAAGATCCGCATCAGATCTTAAGAAAATTAAAATGGGACCACACGGGAAGCACCAGCTTTCAAATAAAAAAAGAACCATCAAAATCGCTTCACCCAGTCGAAAGTTCTGAGGTAACAAACACTATCGAAATCTGGGTGTATTGTACACATCTGCGTACCCCCTCAGAGCATATAGGCGTGATGTTACGTCATGATGTTGTATGAAAAATAAACCTACAAGCGATAACAGTAATCACTGCAGATTTGCCGTACATTTTTGAAGAGTTCCATTGTATATCTCCGAAGATCAGCATCAGATCTTCAGCAAATTAAAATGGGACCACACGGGAAGCACCAGCTTTCAAATAAAAAAAGAACCATCAAAATCGGTTCACCCAGTCGAAAGTTCTGAGGTAACAAACACAAAAAAAAAATACAGACGAATTGAGAACCTCCTCTTTTTGGACGTCGGTTGAAAATGATCAACTCTTCTGGATATTTTAAACATGGCGCATCACAGATTCAATCAAGCTGCATGATAAGTTCTATAATAATTTATTTATTGTTTTTATAATGAAGAAATGATTGTTTGTATAACCACAGAATATTTAATACAAATACCCAAAATATATAAAACAAGCAACCTTTTATTTAATTGAATAATGGCACATTTTAAATACGAATATACTCTTGTATGATTGCTTAATGTCTGTTGCTCACACAGTGTTTCAAGACGAGACTCGTTCGTTCATCTTCATTTGACATTTGAATTTCGTTCGTTTCGTTTGGGAGTCCCAAGAAAAGCACGCTTTTGGCGTCTCAGTGAATTCAATTTTATTTTAAGTTATTGCGCGGTTAGGTACATCCATTATAACAAAATTCATCAACTTGATTGTGATGGAAGAAGTGTGCGACCTTCTCCAGGCTTGGGGGCTGCCCGAATTACGTGCCACTTTTATCAGTAAGTACCTACTTAGCCTTTTTGGCAAAGATATAATAACACGAGTATGTATGTTATTTTCACATCAATTATTCATCAACGATTATTTTGCAGAAAATGAAATTAATATGCAGGCGCTTTCTGCACTTACACATGATTCCATCAAAGAGCTGGTTCCTCTATTAGGGCCTAGATCCCTATTTTTACGGAGCTGGAAAATGTGGAAGTCGGATTTCACAGCCTCTTTCACAGACATCAGCAGTATTGACAATATATCTTTAAGTGTAAGTATCTGGGTAGGTACTTACCCATGTATAGGAGTCAGGTAGATAGGTACAACTGGGTCAAGTTAACTAGGCACCGTTTCAAATAAGTATGTCAGCCTAGTGTGTAGTGCAGTATAGTAAATTATTAAAAAATGTATTTAATTAAAGTACTACTTAGGTATTTAACTAACATAAAAAATTCGAACTAGGTATTTCAGACTAGTGCTTACAAACTAGCTCATCATAGTGAGGTGTCTTGAATGAGTAGAAATTAATTAGGAAGTACTATGCAACCAGTACATCAATGTGGTTGTCTACCTTGTCTACATGCATTCAGCAGGCATTTAGTTTTGGGATTAACCTCTTGACCAGACTAGATTTTCAATTGTTTCCTAACTTACCACTGCCACTGGCATAGAACGGGTTACTAACTAAAATGTAACAATTTTAATTTTATTACTAAGTCTTAAATTAAATTATTTTATCAATGTAGCATATTGATGATTTGTTTTTTACATTTTACGAGATGCTAAGGTTCACTACAACTTTGGAATTCTTCTGTAGGGAAGATCCTGGCCAAGAAACTAGAGAGGAATTGCATGCATTATAGTTATATTTAATCTGTTTCAGGACATTGTAGTTCAAGATCTTAATGCTGAAGAAAAAATAAACACATGTAATGTGTCGGTGGCAGAGCAATTAGAAACAAGCAGCCTTGATACAACTTCCAACACACAAGAACACAACACTTCAACTAAACATTGTTTCTATGTCATTGAAAATAACGTAAGCATAAATAGTACATACCTACCTACTTATTATTTTTTGTTTTCCAATTATCCTTAATTTTTTTCTAGTTCTTTTAAGTTTTCTTTTAGTTTTTAGGGATCTGTACCCACCTTTTGGGTATTGCTAACGCTCCACTGTCTTTCTGTCTCTCATAGGGCTGTATCTTTTGAACCATATAGATAGACACTTGAAATTTTCACAGATTGTGTCTATGGCTGCTATACCATCAAATAATAATTAAAATAAAGAAATAAGTTTGTTCAGTTGAGTGAACATGTCCTCTCCTTGATCTATGAAAAATTGAGGTGTCTGTTTGTAATTTAAAAATAACAGGTTTTTTACTGAATGCAGATGAAAGTATATGCGGTACTTTAAATTTTTTTCAATATATGTCTGTCTGTCTGTTTGTTCCGGCTAATCTCCGAAACGGCTGAACCGATTTTGACGGGACTTATACTGGCCTGGAATTATGATAGCTTATTTTATAAGCAGTAACTTAAGCTACTTTTATTTTGACAAATAGGATTAGCATTCGGTGCAAAAAAAATAAAACACTTGAAATTGTTAACAAAATCCGATCCAAAGGGAAGCAATATTTTTATAATAATCGCGGACGAAGGTAGCGGGGCATAGTGTTAGTGTTACATAGAAACCACGTGTCATATTCACTGAACTGAGTAATTTGTAGTGGGTTTTTGTACAGAACCCTCAGTGTACAAGTCCAACTCGCACTTTTTTTTTGTTTTTCTTACGCCTATGTACTGTATAATTATTGTAATTAATGAATGGTTCTGTTTTGTTTTTTTTACAGACTCTACTACAATTACTTAAAGAAGATTTTGAGACATCTGGTCTCTTAAAGTATGTTGGGGCATCGTTAGATACTGAAAATTCTAGAAATCTCCTAGCTGCCACTATTTGCAAACAAATATTAAAAGAACACAAAAATTCTAATATCACTAAAGAAATATATCACAAGTGGACTAAACAAATAAAGGAAATTTTTCCTAATGAGAGGATTACGACGTACTATATTCCACCATGCGTTACTGCACAAGGTGTGACATACCAAGCCAGAGGCAAATTGATCAGTCAATTACTGAACTTGAGAAGGAAATATCAAAAACAGGGTGTACTAGACATTAAACCGAAGAAACTACAAACTACTGATGAAGCTGTCAGACTTTCACCACGGCCACTACCACTAACAGTGAATACTGCAAATTCCAGCAACGAAGATGACGATATAGCGTGGCTCAAGAGCAGCTCAGATCCTTGGACATTAGTTCTAGCAAAATGGAAAGGAACTTTACAAAAACGTCTCAATGCATTAAGAGAGTCTGACGACTATTCAGTTGAACAATATTTTAAAGATTTTCCTGCGTTACAAAAACCCCATGGTTGTTCATTGGTAGGTTTGTTTCTTCTATCTATTCTTTTGCTTGATTCAGCGATTTATTTGTGAAAACCAAGAAGACAGAAAGAATTCACATGTATACAATTAGTATGGTTTAGACTTTAGATAAACTGATTTGTGGGTGTACTGGTAGGAATGTTAGGAGTCAACTGTTCTGTGTGCAAAGCCTAATATTTAACCTTTTGTTTTAGCTTGAAGAAGACTTCAACGCTTGTTACCCTGAAGAAAAAAACAACTTTTATTTGAATTTCCCGTCAGTGAAGCAAACTTTAATAGAACTTTTAAAACGAAGGAAACCTAAAGAAGTTTATAGCAATGACCTAATCCATTTGGCAGATGGTAAGTGTAATTTTTTGTCGCCTCGGCGCGGGAAAGGAAGGAGAATTAATACTATCAATAGTGTGTCTGTTTGTCTGTCTGTCTGGACGGTATCTAATATTGCGGCCAAACAACTAGTCAAATATTTACAGCCAGTTTTGATTAAGCAAAATTCAAATTTCAGATTCGAGCGAAGAGAAAAGTAACCTTGCGGCAATATTGAGTTTGCCAGAGCTGATTAATCCAAGCATTATTGCTTTACCGGTTGCTGCTACCTCTTCGAGCTCCAAATGCAAATCCTCTCCTCCAGCCAAAAAGAAGAAGGTAAATGATAAAAAATGGAAACCTTCAAAAGCCGAAAGTCGCGAAGCTTTTATTACACATGTTCAAGACGATAGTTACTTGGAATTAGTAATTGCCAAAAGGCACAAAAAATTAATTGAAAAAGGCTTTACCCCACAACCTTATATTATCATTGTTGGTCCTAATTTATCAAGCGTCAAGTCCTATTTTGTTGTGGTAAACCCCAATACTTTTTATAACTGCCCCAACATCTTGGCGTCTGTAGATGCATGTTTCAAACTCACTTGGTCGTTAAATCTGGAATACTCACCTTCAAGTTACGGCCCATGGTACTTTATACAAAAAGGCTTGTATAAACTATCCAGTCCCTATGATAAAGGCTCAACATCTGTTGAATCACTATTGACAGATTGTAATCTATGTAATTAACATATTACTTAAATTACAATCTGTCTGTGTTAATATTACCTACTTTTACGTTTATAGATCTCCGCAACAATGGTTGTTTGTTTTCTGTGTAAAAATAAATACAATTCTTTCGGAGTATTTAAATCACATCTTACATTATCTCATAATCGTTCTGAATATAGGACTATAATATGTGCTGAAGAAAACTGTGATAGACAGTTCCAGTTAATTAACTCATTTAGGCGACATTTATTAACTCACAGTGATGATTCGTTAGCAAATTGTTCAGTTTCGTCAGACGTAGAAACTAACGATAACGGTGATAACTTTGCTGTTCCATCAAATGATTTTGATGCAGATGTTGAGTCTTTAATGGAGCCAGATAATGGAGCGTTAAATATGGTTACTAAAGCAATATTTGAAACATCTATATCCTCCATGATAGCCAATTTATATTCTAATGAAAACCTACCCAGAAATATAGTTGACATATTTATTAATGGATTGAAACACTGTCTATCAGAATCCCTCATTTCAGATATAAAAAGTGCACTCATAACTTTGTCTCATACCAATGAGATTCCATCTTCATGTATCGAAACTGTAATGAAAAGCATTACTCCAGTTATAACCTTGCCTTTAGATAAATTTAGTACCGATTACAAACGTTTAAAATATTTTGAAACTAAAAAAAGTTTTATTAGACCACAACAAATTGTTATTGGTCAAAGATTGGATACAGTAAGAGAAGATGGTGTAAGCCGACTGGTACCGGTAACCTGCGAACAAAGTTTTGTAAGCCTAAGACATGTATTAAAAATGTTTTTTTCTTTAGAAGGACTGCTTATAGAGACTTTAAAGTTCATGAGTAGTTTAAAAAATAATAGTTATGCATGTAACAGTGCCATTCAAAATTTTATCCAAGGTTCTTATTGGAAAAGTGTCATGCAACGCCATGGAGAAAAAATTGTGATGCCACTATTTCTTTATTTTGATGACTATGAAACAGGAAATGTTTTAGGAAGTCGAGCAGGACAACATAAATTAGGCGCTGTTTATATCTTGCTCCCGTGTTTACCTCCTTGTCGTTCTTCGTCTCTTAATAACATTTTCCTATTTCTTTTATTTCATTCTTCAGATAGAGTTACATTCGGTAATCAAATCATTTTTAAGTGCGTCATTGACGAACTTAACTATATTAATGATAACGGAATCGACTTTGATGTACCTGGCTTCACAGGCAAAGTGTATTTTGAACTCGGATTGTTATTGGGTGACAATCTAGGAATTCATTCGATATGTGGATTTATAGAAAGTTTTTCAGCAAACTTTCCCTGTAGAGTGTGTAAAGTTAAAAAAGATATCATGAAATATCAATGTGTAGAAGATACTTCACTTTTGCGCAATGATAATAATTATGAGTCTGATTTATCAGCTAACAATCCTTCTGAAACTGGTATCAAAGAGAAATGCGTATGGTTGGATCTTAAAAATTTTAGTATTTTTGACCAAATTGGCGTAGACTGGATGCACGATGTTTTAGAAGGTGTAGCGAAGTACATTATGAGTCTTATAATAAAAAAATTGACACGTGTTCAAAATATTTTCACTTTAGAAGTACTGAATCAGAGAATCGTATCATTTTCATATGGGCCTGATAACAGAAACAAACCATGTTCTTTGTCATCTGATCATGTTAATCAAGGAAATATACGGTTGTCTTCCTCTGAAATGCTAACGTTGATAAGATATTTTGCATTACTTGTCGGAGAGTTCGTATCTGAGGAAAACGAATTTTGGATAATGTATATAAAACTCAGGATGATTATTGATATACTGTCATCTAGAGCATTTTCAAAAGGTACTGAAGAAATCTTGCAAACTCATATAACTGACTTAAACACCTTGTTCCTTTCTTTAAGTGATGATACACTGAAACCTAAGTTTCATCACTTATTACATTATCCCACGGCTCTTAAAAAATTTGGTCCTTTAATATCATTTTGGTCTATGCGCTTTGAAGCCAAACATAGAATCTCTAAAATTGCAGCAAAAACTTCGTGCAACAGGCGAAACCTTACATTATCTCTTGCTATTAAACAACAACTAAAGTTAAACGACATTTTTTTGAAAGGTAAATTGGATGACATTATTAATACGGGTCCTAAAAAAGAATGCGATAGTCTAGACTCTCAATATATTTTTGCAAACATACCATTTGCGCTATCGCAAAAAGTAATGAAAACATCTTGGGCAACAGTATCATCTACATATTATACCAAAGACACTATTCTGGTTTACAGTAGCCCTGAAGATGGTATAGTGTCTTTTTTTAAGTTAACTGATATTTTTGTGCTTGATGCAAAATCCGATTTAATTTTTAAAGGAATTTTATTACAAACAATACATTTTAATGAACACTTCTATGCTTATGAAGTTTTAGAACCACAAAATTACAGGTATGTTGTCAAACTACACAGTTTATTGGAATTTCCTATACCATGTAATATCAGCAATGTATCGAATAAATTTTTTGTCACTTTGCGAAGTCCAATCTAATTTGAATACTGCATGGATACTATTTCCTGATACTCACTGTATATGACTACTGTACAATTATTTAGTTTAAGGTGGAAGCTCCACGGTAGCCCGCGAAATTCAAATTTTCTTACGTTTTATGCAATTTGCAGGCCGGTGCTAGGTTGTACGTTGATGAAAATTGGATTGGCGGCTGTAAGGCGTATGTAGTTACAGAATTAAAATCATTAATACAACCCTCAAAATTCATGTAACCCGATTTAATGACTATCTCATGAAAAGTCATTCAATCGGGTTACATGAACTTGGAGGGTTTTATTGATGATTTTAACTCTGTTAAACCATATTTATTACGGTCGCGATTCATATTTCAATCAACATACAACTTGATATTGACCTGCAATACCCTAGCGCTTCCACCTTAAGGATGTTGATCTCTAAACAAAAATGTTATAATTATAAGACTACTGTTCAATTTAATATAAAGATGTTGATCTATAAACCAACACCCAATATAATACTACTGTTCAATTTAGGTTCCTATTAGCATAAGCATGTTGATTTCTATTCAAGGTTAATAAGACTGCTATTGTATTAATTAGTATAAGGAAAAAAGTTGATCTCTAAACAAAAATGTTAAAATTATAAGACTACTGTTCAATTTAATATAAAGATGTTGATCTATAAACCAACACCCAATATAATTCTACTGTTCAATTTAGGTTCCTATTAGTATAAGCATGTTGATTTCTATTCAAGGTTAATAAGACTGCTATTGTATTAATTAGTATAAGGAAAAAAGTTGATCTCTAAACAAAAATGTTAAAATTATAAGACTACTGTTCAATTTAATATAAAGATGTTGATCTATAAACCAACACCCAATATAATTCTACTGTTCAATTTAGGTTCCTATTAGTATAAGCATGTTGATTTCTATTCAAGGTTAATAAGACTGCTATTGTATTAATTAGTATAAGGAAAAAGTTGATCTCTAAACAAAAATGTTAAAATTATAAGACTACTGTTCAATTTATTAGCTTAAAGATGTTGATCGTTATACACACAGATTACACAGTGTCCCACGGCTATGCCACATGGAGGAATAGTACTTTAAATATTGAATGTAGGAAATTTTGCTGAAAGACGTCTTCATTGTAATTAAATAAAAAACTGCTTTCAAAGGTTTTGGGTGGGTGAGCGCCCTGTCGATTAGTGCCATACAAATACAGTGTTATTTTTTCAGACTTGTGGGTGGGCCAAATGAAAGTCTTCTTTCACCAAAATGTCCTGTCTTCAATATAAAAGTAGGTACTTTTCCTGCTTGTGTCATGGCCGTGGAACACCCAATATAATACTACTGTTCAGTTTAGGTTCCAATTATCCTACGGATGTTGATTTCTATTCAGGGTTAAAGCCGGAAACACACTTACGTGTCGGGGCGTGTCGTGACGTGCAACCGAAAGTTATATGGTGGTATGGTTACAGACATTTTGTAGGTCGTGTCGTGTCGTGACGCGTTCGCGTTTTGTATGAAGCGGCGCGTCACGACACGCCACGACACGTAAATGTGCCGGAGGCCTAATAAGACTGCTATTTTATTAATTAGTATAAGGAAAAATGTTGATCATTAAACACAAATAAATAAATACTTTTTATAATCACTTCTGTCATTATTATTTTTTCAGAACTTCCCTAACCTACTACTGTGCACAATATAAGAGTCCAAATATCTTTCCTGATAGTCTCAAACTCAATAAAATTACTATACGGGGTGGAAGGGACACCGACGAGAAAACGGTTACCACGTATTCAGTACATCATTCTGAGCCCCCCCCCGTACACAGAAATTTTTCATAGGTTATTGAAAAAATAACCAATGAATAATTTCTATGTGGGCCCGGCCCAGAATGATGTACTGAATACGTGGTAACCGTTTTCGCGTCGGTGTCACTTCTACCCCGTATAGGTTAAAACAAGATAACTTTATTGATTTTATCAAGAGGACTTTCACAATTTTATCAAGAGAACTTGATTGATTTTATCAGAGAACTTTCACAATTTTATCAAGCGAACTTTCACAATTTTATCAAACGAACTTGATTGATTTTATCAAGAGAACTATACGATTTTATCAAAAGAAATTGATTGATTTTATCGAGAGAACTTACACGATTGTATCAAGAGAACTTGATTGATTTTATCAAGAGAACATTCACGATTTTATCAAAAGAACTTAATTGATTTTATCAAGAGAACTTTCACGATTTTATCAAGAGAACTTGATTGATTTTATCAAGAGAACTTGATTGATTTTATCAAGAGAACTTTCACGACTTTATCAAGAGAACTTTCACGATTTTATCAAGAGAACGTTCACGATTTTATCAATAGAACTTGATTGATTTTATCAAGAGAACTTTCACAATTTTATCAAGAGAACTTGATTGATTTTATCAAGAGAACTTACACGACTTTATCAAGAGAACTTTCACGATTTTATCAAGAGAACGTTCACGATTTTATCAATAGAACTTGATTGATTTTATCAAGAGAACTTGCTTGTTGCCTAATCAACATGACTTTATTGCCCTAATCATATTACTTTATGTGCTCGTGAACAAACAAGTTCCTTGATAGCGGCAACCATTTTTTTGATCAATGTTATCAAGTTTTTTTTTCAGTGTTGATACTACTAAGCAACAAATTGTTCTGCTAATGTCATACGTCCGTTTGTCAAATAGGCAGCCTTCGTGCGTCTAAATCGAAAATGTTAGGAATTACAGTTTGTGTGTAAAATATTCACAATCTCCATCTGCTCTATATCAGAATTTCAAATAATTTTTAGCATAATAGTGTTGAGTTTGGCCGCTAAGCAGTGGTACTGGAGCATGACGTATACTGAATAGAACTTTTTCATGTGCGCCTCTGAAATAGCACTGTTATCTGCACGACCTCTTTTAGTACAAATGCTCGTTACTAAAAATAAAAACAAAACGAAATTATTTTAAGCTAAACTTATATTGTGATTCCGTGATTATTTATTTATTTTTATTTTCTTACCATCCGCCCGCATTCTCCAGTCAACCCACGATCATAGCGCTTGCAACAGCGTCGAAATATCGGGACCTCAAAATAATAAATAATCACGGAAGATATCTCGTAAGTGACAATATAAGTTTAAACAAAATTATCTTAGCGAAAAGGGATGATTAAGCTTTTTTTTAGAGATATTTTTGACTGTTTAAGCCGTAAATTAAGACAAGTGACAAAGCAATAGTCCCCCTATGATGTGAAAAAGAACGTACCTACATTTCTTCGTGTTTTACCCACCACAGATATAAAATTACATTACACCCATTCAATCTCCTCATTGACAAATCCTCTAACTTAAATATTAGTGCTTGAAATACCATCCCACCTACAATTTCACACTTCACTTGACTAAACATAAGCGTGTATTACACATACGACCAAAATTACAGACACCGCTGTTAATTAAGCGGCGGCCTCATAATAAACCCTATTAGGTAACGCTTTTATGCGATCTAAGGGCTTTGCCATGTATGCCTCGAACTTGTCGTGGAAACTGGTTATAGAATGGTTGTAGGTACACAATATACTGGCATAGGTATTAGTGTAATGTACTTAATGTGAATGAACTAAAGGTTAGGTGTTTGATTACGTGTTTTGTGTAATGAATTTTATTACTGATGACTTTGTAGAAATTGGTATCCTTCGAAGAGATATAAGAATAGGCACGACGACAGTATGAAAAAACTGCAAATCTATTCAGTCCGTCAGCTAAAGTATTGGAAAATAAAGGACACGTATTTTTTGCTTTTGTAAAACAATGAATATTGACTAAGATAAAACGCATCAAAACTCAGTAGTGGGGGCTCGTGACTTTAGAACGCACTAAAAATTATATACCAAGGCGTGACGTATTGAGCATTTTAAAAGCGTCGTATCTTCGTTTTTAGTTTTATGTAACAAAAGAAAAAATACGGGTCAATTATTTGTCGAAAATCGAACTGACAAACTAATAAGATTTTTTTGTCGTCTACACTATTTTTAACATATACCTCCCAACTGTTGGGCAGGGCTGTACCTATAGTTCACTCACGGTTGTCCAGTTATGATTAAGTTCCATGTAATCTTTAATGACGGCCCGAATGGCGTAGTGGTAGTGAGGGTGCCTTACATTCTTAGGGTCCTGGGTTCGAATCCCGGTAGGAGCAAATGTTTGCGTGATGAGCATGGACATTTTGTTTCCGAGTCTTGGATGTTTATATGTGTAATAAGTATGTATTTACAAACAAAAAAGTATATGTGTAATATATCAACTATCTAGTGTCCACGACACAAGCTTTGCTTAGTGTGGCACTAGGTGGCGCTGTGTGTTAATGTCCAGCGATTTTTTTTTTTTTTTTGCTAGCCTGCTCTGTCCCACTCCTGGGCAAAGGCCTCTCTCCAGTCTTTCCACCTCTTGCGAACCCGCGCGTCCTCCGTCCAACCTGTCCAGTTCGTCCCGCCATCTCCTTCGTGGCCTGCCGCGACCCCGCCTCACTGTGTCAGGGCACCAGTTTCCTGCTATTTTGACCCACAGTTGGTCCGGCATGCGGCAGACGTGTCCTGCCCAGTCCCATTTGAGTTGGGCAGCCTTTTGAGCCACGTCAGCTATGTTTGTTTTGGAGCGCAGTATTTTTTTTCGAACTCGATCCGTTAATTTAACACCTAGTATACTGCGCTCCATTGAGTTTGGACTTCTGGATGTTAGTCAAAGATCAAGTCTGTGCTCCATTAGTTGTTTATTTATTTATTTAATCACCCATGGGCGAAGGCAGACTATTTCGACCATCTGGGAGCAAATCGATTCCGGGGCGCTACAGAGAAATTCCTACGGGATATCTAATAATGCTTTTCGATCTGTGGATCAAATCATAAAAATCGCGGCAAGCGCCTGGATAAGGAACGCACAGAGCCGGGACTTCCCAGTTCTGTGCGTCCCAGAAACGCGTGGTAGAAGAAAGACGAGGGTTGTACATTAGTCAGGGATTCCGGTCTGATTGATGATGATGATGGAGCAAATCTAAGACCTCTTTTGCTGAGCAATAATTCTTGCGGCCCTAATATCCACGGAACATTTTAATAAGACCTTGAAAGAAACTCATCCTCATTGTTTTTCTTACTGTCACAATTTTAAAACAATAGCGCACATAGCACACTTCTTTTTGATAAAACATACACGCAACGAAGTTTGGAATTGTTTTTGCATATTGCAATCTTAAGGCCGGTTAGGGTCAGTGCACACCAAGACGTGACGCGACGACTGTACTGAAAGAGGCCGGAGGCTAGTGAAGCCATAGCGGTGAAGCACTGAATTTTCACAACGGAATGTGTATCTCTTCGTGTAGTAAATAAAGTAACATTTTGAGTCGCTCTATTAAAATGCGTGAACTGACCCTTAAACCATCTTACATTTACGTCAACTTTCAAAATGGCGCTAATGCGCTGTCATGTTTATGAAAGTCACTGCTTCGTATTGTAAAAACGTCAAAAACGATAACCGTCTCGGACAGCTAATCCCTTTCTACAAACTGTAATGTTGGTCTGATGGCCGCAAGCGCGAGTTGTGAGCATGAGGTTCTGTGGATTCGATTCTCAGGTCAGACAACGTGTTGTTGGGTTTTTCTATCAGAATTTCTTCGTAACTGCCTGGTTGGCTGTTTGGATTAAGCCCCGTTTAATGTCAAAAGACTCGACCTTTATTACATTACAAGGGACTCAAACGTTACCGGCGAAATGTGGGTGTATTTTTAGGTACATCTCAGTACAACCCCTTGAGGATTAGCAGCGTGATGTTATGTAACCAGTGTGTACCCATTTCAAGGTCGGTGTTTAACATGATATCAGAGTCTATTGTCAGTTTAGTTAACAACTTCTAACTATTTTAATAAGATTGTGTCACAGCTAACTAACTTGAAGACATCATCTTTCGTGAAGGCCTTTTCCCAACAATTTTGAAATTGGTGTCTAGTATTGAATGTAGCTAAATATTACATGCATCGACGTCACATTGTTCAACCCAATGACTGAGTTTCACAATAACAGATCAAAGATATGATTACTAATGGGGCTCTCAGAGTTCGGGCTTCCTCCTTCCACTCAAAACTCAACATTAACTAAAGATCATAACCTAATTGCCAATTTTGACGAACATAACTTTTGATAAGCGACGTTTTGAAATCCACCCCGTCTATGACCTCAGACGATGCAACTTGCGACGTGTCTTGCGTCACGCGACATACGCGTATTTCACTCGTATTTTCTTCGCTTGAATCCCGTCTCGTCGCAAATCGTATTGTTGTGCACTTAGAATTGTCCAAGAAAATTATAATAAATAAATAAATATAAATAAATAAATATCGCTGGACATTAACACACAGCGCCACCTAGTGCCACACTAAGCAAAGCTTGTGTCGTGGACACTAGATAGTTGATATACTACATATATACTTTTTTGTTTGTAAATACATACTTATTATACATATAAACATCCATGACTCGGAAACAAATGTCCATGCTCATCACACAAACATTTGCTCCTACCGGGATTCGAACCCAGGACCCTAAGAACGTAAGGCAGCCTCACTACCACTACGCCATTCGGGTCGTCAAATTATACCACTTGATCTTTCGGAATATTGCCAGATGGTTGATCGACTTGCCACGTGACTAGGCTGGCCTTATTTTGGCTAATGAATCAGTATTGCTATCCAACGTGGCAATGCTGCAAGCCTTACAGTTTTTACGTTGACAGCGATGCGGATGAATTTTTGGACGCCCTGTAATTATTTGTCCCATCTGATATTTGTTTTGTCTGCAGTCGCATCAGGCTGTCACAGAATAGGATCCACAATTGATAACTTGACGAAAGATCATAACCTAATTGCCAATTTTAACGAATATAACTTTTGATCACCCACGCTTTGAAGCCCGCCCACAAGTATGTCAAACTACAGTGGCCTTGGAACTCGCATGATAAACTGCAAGCTAATATGATCCAACTATGGAGTGATGAATGAATGTAATTTCATCAAATAGTTCAGAACTTTGTTAGTTAAAATAAAAGTTTTCGGATTAGAATACAATGGTTTTGCTTGCGGATTATTTTCGAATTAATGTTCTGCTTTGGAATTGTTATTGAAAAGTTGCTTTAGGTTTTTCTTTTGGGTTGTGCAACGATTTCTATGTAACCACGACAGCTATCGTTTATTCCATTTTGATACTGGTGGATTTAAAGATTGATTTTTTTTTATCACACCTACTTGGTGTAAAAAAACCACCAATGTCAATGTTTTCAATGCCACCTGTAGGGAAAGTACTCTAACTACTGGAGACAGCAAATTTTACTCCAAGGAAACATTCCTTTATTTTTAAAAAGAAACAAATCTGCATTCTCAGATTTTCGAAAATTCGCTTGCCACACTCGGCCATCGAACTCGGGATCGATCGACTAAAGTTCGAAAAAATAACATTTTGTTTCTTTTTAACATCAATCGATAGGGTTAATCGTATGGATTAAATTTCTCTAACAAACATAATAAATTAAATTATAGGAAAACAATTAGTCGGTTCGATTCATGAGTGTGGCAATCGAATTTTCCAAAATCTGTAAATGCATATTTGTTTCTTTTTAAAAATAAAGGAATGTTTCCTTTGAGTATTATTTGCTGTCTCCAGTATTTCGAGTACTTTCCCTCCAGGCGGCATTGAAAAACACTGTTTAAAACTAAACTTATATTGTTACTTACAGTCGAAATATCGGGAGCTCAAAATAATAAATAATCACGAAAGATATCCCGTAAGTGACAATATAAGTTTGGCATTTAAAAATTCCACCCTTTATATTGGATCAGGCCGGTTGCACCACCAATCACAAATACATTTAAAGCATATTGGTTTAAGTAGAGTTGTGTAGGCGTTACACGAAATGCTAAAACCAACAAGTGAAAGCTGTCACGGTCGCCTAAATAAAATATAAACGCCTTGCAAAATTCAAACCCGCTTTCCCCCAAAACCGGTTCGAAAAAGTCCTTGAATAAAGCTCAAGGATTTTTCTATTTACACAGCATATTCACCAACTGATACAAAATTCGTCCCGATCAGCAAGATCCCACACTTAAACTTTGTATATCCTGTTCACTTTCACATTATGTTGCTATCGGGATCGAGTTCAAGGGTATTGTGCTAACAATATTGCTGAAAACTTTGACAGCAAACGAGTCGAAAGCGAGATTATCCTTTGTACGCGTGAGTTGATATCTTCATACGTACAACATAGAATACAAAAGGGCGAAACCATACAACGTACGAAAACAGGTGCACGCACCCCAGACACTTGTACATGTGATTGTTAGATTTCATGATTATCTGGTAATTTGAGTACTTTATGCGACCATTGCGAATGAGGGATTTTCTTTTTCAACTCTTCCCTAGTCGCTGGATAGATGGCGCTGAACTTGGTACGTTACTGCAAGGAAAAGAACGTCACATCATTTGGACCTAATGGTTATATTCGGAAGCGTATGCAAACGAAAGTGTCAGTCAACGAGCGTATGTGACGTGTGTTTTTTATTATATTTTATTTAAATTTATTTCAGATCATACAATCCATATGTTGTTAGTAGGTCTTAACCTAATGTTAGTAAAACAAAAAGAAAAAACAAGAAACACACTATTTACAAAATATATAAGACTTACACTTACATGTGCAGCCGTATCCAGTGAGCCAGCATTATGCTTTTCATTAAATTAAAAAACACTAATCAATAAAAAAAACAAATCAAGATCGGATTACCGCTTTCCCGCCTATTTTTTTTTTCTTTTGCCGGCCAGTTATTCAGCTATCATTTTTTTATTTTCATCATTGAAAAAATGGTTTTGCCCAAATCTATTTTATTCTAAAGAAATAGTTGAAAATAAATTATAATGAAGTTATTTAAAAATAGTATATATTATAACGAGGGACTAAAAGAAGCCATTATTTATACCCGAGGTGGTTTGAGTCAATGAAAGCGAGGGTATATTAAATTAGCGTTTAGTCTCGAGGTGCAAACTGTACTTTTCACTTCGTGCGAGAAAAATAGTCATTAAAAATAATTTTCCAAATCGGTTGGCAAGCGACGGAGTTATGCCCGAAAAACATAAAAAAAAAAATAGAAACATCCGAATTGAGAACCTCCTCCTTTTTTAGAAGTCGGTTAAAACCGAACAAATTTACACTCGACAAAAATTCTGAACTGAGCGGTCAGTTTTTTCTTCTATCAGGTCAGTCACTGATTAACAATTTATAACACAACACAAACTCTCAACATTTTCGCAATGAAGATGATCAACACTCCACAGATAATTAGTACCTACATTACTGCAGCGGCTAGCAACAGAGGCATTGCACATACTTTTCAAAATCAGCGATGCACACAAACAACAATAGTTTTTCTCGCGTTGAAGAGTTCATTTGTTTTTTTTTTTTTCAATAAACTGCTTTCTGTTTGCAAGCCAATTCGAAATTTAAATAAAACCTTTAATAAGTGCCTCTTTTGTTACCATGTTTCAGAGTAAAAGATTGTTCCATTTTAAAATTACTAGGGAATAAATGGTCACTTTAATCCCGCTTCGTAGGGCTATATTGGCGTACTTTTAGAGCATGAGAAGTGAATATATATATTCTGTAATTAATAATTAACTTTGTTATTTTAATTTACCATCACGCTTTATTTGAGTTGCTGTATAGAAAGTTGGAACATGGTTCAAAGGAAATGTGAAAATAGAACTAGTTCTTTCTATAAATGATTTGACAGCTGTCAGTTGAACGCGATTCTTCCTAGGGCTGAAAAGTATTACTTTCAACCCGCTCCTCAGGCAACTTCAGACCTACTTTCCGAGTATGAGTAATGAAAAAGTGTTTTAAAGGATTTATAAGGCAACAAATATAATAAAGGCGATCTCCACCCATCTGGGTCGAATGCCAATAAAGGGTGTAAATCACCTCTTCACGAAGCCGAAAGACACATATTCTCCCCATCATTGCGATCATTTTTTTGTTCCACACCATACCTGGGAACCTCCTAGTTACGGAGATGTGGGGGGTCAAAGTTACAACTTTTTGACAAGTTTTCTTTGAAATACAAGCTTTTTTGTAAGATTATAACTTTTAACACTTCCATGACGCCCGTACTATTCAATCCATCCATCAGCACAATGTTTTCAGTGCGTTACATTGAGTTCTACCACAAAACATGATTTATATCCTCAAAAAAAAAGTTGTTTCCCAGCAATATTTTTTGCGTAAAGTTACTAAGTTTGATGTTCAAAATGCTTGGTTAACGGCTTTGTGATGAGGTGGTTTACACCCTGTATGTACTTGCACTCGGTGTACGTATGTGTGCGCGCGTGCATTTTTGTTGAAGTTTTTCGAGGCAATTTTCTGTACAATAATTTATGGATACGTACAAGTTTATCGATTCATATTTGAAGACACGGATATTATTATTTTTGGAGTGACTTTGGAAGTTATAGTAACTTGATGTAAGGACTGATTTTGTCACTAAGTGATGTTAAAAACTTGTAGTGTAGGTTTTTGGTTCGCATAGTAAGGTGGCTGAGCAATCTTGTTTTCGAGCGAAATAGAACTTACTTATTGCCAAAACAGAGACTCTTGTTTATGTATAAAATTATCTCAGATTTAGTAATCATTTTATTAAAAACTACCCATATTTTATTTACTACTTTTTTTTATAAAGTCACCTACAAATAAAAACTTTTCTCATCAAAATGACAGTTTCACATGACTGGGTTAATCCAAAATTCTACGAAATCCCCTAGTAATCCGATCCAACAATTTTGGTATCACATAATTTATTCCCATATAGTTTTTAAATTTTGTTGTTCGCTTTGATGTCTGAATGACCTTTTTTACGCGAAATTGTGGCGAATTTATTTTTAGTTAGATGAAACTTTTCAAATATGTTGCGAATTTATCTTTTTTAATCAAATTAAAAATTATGGGTAATACAGCTGCTGTTTATCGTTATTTTATTCATCCAGCTAAATCTTTATTTTAGGATTCCCCAAAACATACAAAAAAATGCCCAAGTAAAAATAAGTTTACTTGGGTATCGTTTGGAAAAATAAGTTTCGTTAGAAATATTATAGAAAGGCTTTTGCCAAAACCTTTCATAGTTCAGTTTCTTTATAAAATACTTAAAATCCTATTTCTTCTGAAAATCTTGGACCAACGATTAAACAGTTTCCAACTCCGGAACGGCAATTCAGTTACAAAATTCTGTTTACTCGCCCGCGGTTGGAATAGTGTTCGATAAATTGCTTTCGGCCCGTTTAGCGGGTCGGAACCTCTTCCATTACCAAGGAAGGTAGCTCTGCTGCTGATTGAAGACGGAAAGAGGTAATACCTAGTGGCAATAAGCCAATGGTCAAAATGGTGGACTGGATACTATCCCTGGTAGTCATTAGCTATCTATAGTCACTCAATTACTTGACTTTGGAAATACTTAGTGCAACATTTTATAAGCAAAAGACTACATTTTGACCGAAGTAAGGAAAGAATACTGTTTTAAGCTTTTAAGGTGTGTAATTAAACTGAGTGTTAGTTTAATTAGTAGTCACGGAAGATATCCCGAAACTGACAGTGTAAAGTAAAATGAAAAGCTAAGTTCTAACTTTTGACTTTCTTGAAGCATTTACTAAACAACTAGAGAATAAAAATCGTATCGCAAGTTATTATTTTGACTTATTATTCTGAGTTTGAGATATGGGTGTAAGTCAGACATGAATTCTTATACAATAAATAAAATTGTTATATTGAGACAAGCATACTCATAAGACAATGTTCAGATAAGAATTTTCCAATTAAGGTAGTGCCAATTAGCAGTCATTAACAGCAGAGAGTCTTACTTACATCACTCACCTATAGTATAAAATAACACGTACAGAACCCTTACCGAAACCCTTAAATCACCCTTCACCCAATTTTACAACACATTAAAATTACATCACTAAAACACATAAAAAGCTAAATTCAATTTATTGGTATTTAAATTAAGACAGATTTTTCTAAAGGAAGTAAATTTATGAAGGCACTCAAATACCTATTTCTTGAGTTTTCTTTGCACCGTCGTAAATTCACTTTTAGACGCAAATAGCACTCGACTCGCTGAAGCGGTGGCGTTAATATAATCTTTGCTGAGTCCACAATATCCAGGTCAGTACCTTCTACAGTAAATAAAATCAGAAATGCATTTTAAATTGACTCAGCGATTTTTAATTAAGACAGTCGTAGCTTTAGTGGTGTTATTAATGTTGTTAAGTTTGTCGCTATATCTCTCAAGTTTTCAATGCAAATTCACTAGAAATGCTAGGTTTATTCAAGTAGTGAGCTTTGCTATTACTTTGCTACCTGGGCCAAAATTCGGTTGCAATTATGAGACTTGCGCAAATCGCATCTTGGATGTAAAAGGCTTGCGTTTTCCGCAAGCATCGTTATTGGAACCAAATTTTTTCATTGTTATTTTAGCGATCAAAACTTAACGACAATGTCAAAACTAAGTGATCTATTGACTGACTGGTAATTAGTGTACGATACATATTTATTTATTTAAGACTTCAGACAGCGCGGACTACAGAGGCGGACTTAATGCCATAGGCATTCTCTACCAGTCTACCTTTAAGTGATGCAGAGACAAGCAGCATAGGTACTTAAACACGTGATTGTGCTCATTCTAACAAACAACTTTTACTATGGAAACAAACCTGAAATCACGAAAAAAAAATCAGCTGTTCAGTACATTCAACTGTTCAAAATGTTCTGAACACCTGATGTTTTTTTCGTGATTTCAGGTTTGGTCCGTTAGTAAAAGTTGTTTGTTATCTGAGCACAATCACGTGTTTAAGTATCGTACACTAATTACCAGTCGCCCTATATGTCGAGACTGTAGGTCCTGGCTAATATTAATTGAGATAATTATTTTGGAACCGGAGTTCATGACAAAACTTGAGCAGGCTTTTGCCCAGCAGTGAGATAGCAAGGTCTACATAAAAAATGGCGTAGATGAATAGATCTCTCACTTAGATAGAATGACTGGGAACTACTCGTAATACCTCGCTGGTCTTGTGGTCGCAGTCGTGACTGCTGAGCGTGTCTTGGTTCGATACCCGGGTAGGGTAAATTGATAAGTAGTAGTTGTAGTACACCTCTGTCTTCCCCTCGGATATTACAGGCGTGGTGTTATGTTATGTTATAACAAAGACTGATGATAAAATAATCTTTATCTTAATTGTATCAGGTTGATTTTGACTAACCGCGTTCTATGAAAGCGTTCGGTGATGATGATGCGAGTTCCATGATATTTGTTCACCTAAAAGTGCTCTACGCGGATTTAGAAAATTTTACTTCAAAAACTGCAAGGACTTTTAAAGGTTTCAAATAGGTTTAAGCTGTTTCTTGTCTTTTTTTGGTTTGTATCGTGTCCCATTCCTTATTTAGGTTTGTGTATAGTGTTATGCGTTATGTTACCGATATTGAACGTACACGGGCTTTATTATAAATAAATAAATAAATAAATATCGCTGGACATTAACACACAGCGCCATCTAGTGCCACACTAAGCAAAGCTTGTGTCGTGGATAAAATCCCTCAGGGAATTTAATGATGTTTGATGTTTCATACCCAGCGGCTATTCGGCTTTGACGGTTCTAATTCGAGTCAATTGAATAAAATTAGTTCATGGAAATTGGGGACTAAATCCTTGATTTTGAAAAATCAGTTTGCATACTTGGTTGAAACGGCAGGTAATGGCTAGGGTTTAAAGATTAAGAAAAGTCATTAAAAGTAGATTATGAGAAGAGATAATTATGTAAGTAAAATAAGTCATATTTAAGCACTTTCCTCACAAAGTTTAATTTGTATAACTTTAAATGATAGATTGAGAAGACAACGTTCCAGTACAAAATGTCCTAAAAGATGTTTAGATTTGGTAATGTGGAAAGAGTGAATGAACCGCGACTTAGATAAGCTGAGAAAAGGCCCAAAATGACATACATACACCTTATTGTTGATAGTCTTAGTAGCGTCAAGTACTAACTTGACGGTTCATTCACTCTTTGAAGCAAAGGCATGTCCTTTCAGAATGGAACGTTACATACATGCTACGAACAATACATACTTATTTTACTTAATCCACGTTCATACATGTTGAGAATAGACAATGAGCGAAGACTCAGTGGTTATATTCTTGTATTATGAACTCCTTTTTGTTGTTGTGCCTTTTGCCTTCATGTAATGTCAACTCTGACATAATGTTATGTTGAAAAGAAAATAAAACTGGACTAATGAAATTCTCGGATTAGGTATTTGTATTTATTGCATTGATGCCTTGTAGCGATCCACCAGATATACATATTTTTTAACATTGTATGAACGTGGATTAAGTAAAATAAGTATGTATTGTTCGTAGCATGTATGTAACGTTCCATTCTGAAAGGACATGCCTTTGCTGATCTCCATTAAGACAGTTTCACGTTTCGCAAGCAAAGCAATAATATTCTAATAGTCAGCAATACGAATTCTATGTTACAGTTGGATTTAATAAAAGGAACTTTGGAATGAACAGTCGTTTCGATCTGCCACCTATCCTTATGAAAAAAACACTTCAATACATTTCTGCCTACCAATATAGGAAAAAGCAACATGAACATAAGTCTACCTGAATATTTTAAATAAACCAGGTTATAATCACAATAGCAAAGAGACCGTAAGTGAGATGTTGCATTTTATGTTATGTAAGGATGCTGCAGCTCGTAGAGATCTCCAGTTGGATGGACAATAAATGGCAAGACGTGATAACCGTTTCAAGTATCCTCCAAGCTTTAATATGAAACTTTACACGGCGAGGTTCTTTTTAGCTGCGTTAAAGTATTGAGGTACGGGGATAGAACACGTTCAGATTAAATTGTTAAATACAAAACAAAGAAATACTGTTTAAAGCTCTCACGGTACTTAACTAAAATTAAAATGTCACTTACGGGATATCTACCGTGATTATTTTTTATTTTGAGCTCTCGATATTTCGACGCTGTTGCAAGCGCCATGATTGTGCGTAAACTAGAGAGAGAAATTGGATGCAAAAAAAATAATAGGATCAGACAAATCTGTCTACACTTCTTGCGCTTGCAACAGCGTCGAAACATTGGGAGCTCAAAATAAACAATAATCACTGAAGTTATCCCGTAAGTGACATTTTAAATTTACAAACAAATAAATTGTTGCGCCTACAATAGTGAAAACATTATTTTTACAAAATGTCACATTATGCCCCAACCTTACGTACTTTCTATGTAGCATATTTATTGTTTCCTGATGACTTTCTGAAATGAAACGGGTGATATTTTTCAAAATCGTCAGAAGACAAGTTGAAAAAGATATTAAAAGGTTGGAGAACACTGAAGGTAAAAAAATAAGATCATTCTAATCCCAGCTTACTGATAGCGGTGTAATAAAACTGAAGAGTTCGTTTGGTTTTTATATTATGGTACTGATAAAATGTTGTGTCGGATTTTAAATTTCAGGATGGATACATAAATGAAAAGTGCATCAATGCGCAACTATTTAAAACAGCATGTTGACGTATACACAAAACAATACATCGTATCTACAAGTCTCGGTTTCACGATATATCAAACGCGTACTATATTTTCATGGGTCCACGGATCCCATTTGTCACGTAAAACCAATATTTCTCTTGGGACCATCCGCCAAATAAAGCTACTAAATTTTTTATCAAAGAAAAGAGATACATAGACGGTTTTTTATTGAACACTTTTAAGATATCGGATGTTGGACGAAGCATGAATATATTTATAGGAGTTATATTTAGAAGATTGAAATGAACTAGTATTTTGCGTTTATAGTAAATATTATTCGTCAACAATTTTAAACAAGTATTAAGTAATTATTCTCATCAAAAAGTTAAATATTTTTGAACCTTGTTGGGCCGTAAAAAAAAAGGGAGTGGTCCAGTCTGATTTTCTGAATGACCGTCTAAAAGGTATTGCGTTTTTTGCATTACACATTTTAGATTGCCATCTGCACGCTAAAAAGGAGGAGCTCTTCTTTATAACTTGACTATCTCACCACTTCAAAAGCGCATTTAAAACAGAACTACAGCGACAATAAGTCTACCGTTTACAAGCTCCATAATGCATTTCCTCCAGTTCATGTTGCTATCAAAATAACTAAAACATTGCCTTGTATATTGTTCTGAAAATGACAGTCCATTTCTACTCTAGTTTCTTCCAACTAAGGTCGATTATGCCAAAAGGAATGGAAAACACAATGGAAATCTATTTGTTGGTAATAGCATTATCTTCTATTTTTGTGAGTCTTTTGTTTTATTGTACCACTGTTTGGGACCGTTCTTGTTTTGTATGCATTTCGCTATTATGTTTGCGACACTCGGGCAAAATGTGGTGTAACATGGTAGTCCGGTCAAATTAGACCAGAAAACAAGAGTAAAGATACCTACTTAAATTTACAACAAGCTGATGATTGGTACAATTGTTCAAAATATAATTGTAAATAAAATGTTGAAGTTCCCCATCATTCCTGTGTATGGAAAAAAAATATTCAAGGTCAAAGGTCAAAAAAAATAGTTCTTCACAGTCGTTCTCAGGATCCGGCGCATTACATCAAACAGCTAACATCACAATAGCGGTAACAAGAAAATCTGCAATAAGGAAGACGTACATCGGAAAACTTGTTCTACCCAGTTTTATTAAAATACTACCTTCTCATGAACAATCGTTGTTTTCTGGTCATTCACTTACTTAAAGAGGTTATTGTGGTACTTACCATTTGAGAAAGCTAATGACTAATGACTAAATTGGTCTACACACAATCTTAGGACCATTCACATAGATGTTTTTTTAGTAAAACCCCACACAGATTTGAGTGCACATGTCTAGTCTGTGCACGCATTTGTCAGTTACCATGCAGCTCAAATCAGAACTTAAAGGAGCTCAACGACTCGACAAACAATACGTTTGAACAACCATTTATTTCAAAGCGTGAGATAAAAAACTTCTTTCACTCAAAATAAAAAAAAAGTTACAGGCTGGTAACATAATAGAATCGTTTTAAATTAATGACGTCACACATTCAGAAGTAACTGTGAGATTGAAATGAATAATTCTGTCTGAGAGATTTCACTTTTTTCTTTTTACTAAATTGATATCACTTTATCACAAGCCAGCTCTTAAGCCTATCTAGACTAAATTGAGTCAAGATTGTGCCCTCGTATTATATGACCAATTAAACTCCTATCAGAGTCAACGATATTAACTGTAAAGTTTTATCTAAGAGAGATTCAAAGTTTTGAGGCGTTTAGACCTCTCCGATTTGAATTTCATGAATGTTTAACGTGGCAGATTTGTAAGGGTACGCGTTGTGTAAGTCAAATTGTACCTAGTTATTTTAGTATTTCATAGAAATTACAGGGTACTTCAGAAAGGTCAGTTTCGTGGTATTGGCCATGTATGACCAGATTTATGAACGTTGATGAGGCAAAAGGAGTATTTAAGTATTGTTGCCGGTGGCGTTCCGTGTATCTGCCTACTCCAGTAGAAAGTGCGGCCATGTGCGAGTCGGACTCGGGCACGAAAGGTTCAGTATCTATCACTATCACTACATATTATAAAACAAAGTCTCCCGCCGCGTCTGTCTGTCCCTATGTACACTTAGATCTTTAAAACTACGCAACGGATTTTGATGCGGGTTTTGTAATAGATAGAGTGGTTCAAGAAGAAGGTTTTCGTATATAATTTTATGCGGGCGAAGCCGTGGGCATCGGCTAGTACAACATAATACAAAACGGAAAAAAAAATCACGATTGTTGTTTGGGAGCCTCAAATATTTATTTTATTTTAATTTACCAATTTATTTTTAAAGTAAATATACAACTAAACATTCTGTAAATATTTAAAGCGTCTACATGTTGCGGTTATTAATATCGAGCAAAAAACGGCAAAAATCACGTTTCTTGTATGGGAGCACCCCTTGAATATTTATTTGTTTTTGTTCTTAGTATTTGTTGCAACGGCAACAGAAATGCATCATCTGTGAATACAGAAGAAAATGAATATTTCAACTGTCTAACTATCACGGTTCATGAGATACAGCTTGGTGACAGACAGACGGACAGACGGACAGCGGAGTCTTAGTAATACGGTCCTGTTTTTACCTTTTGGGTGTGAAACCCTAAAAAGAAGTGAGTTTATTTATGTTCTTAGAAAACATTTTGTCGATATAGTATGAGTTTAAATTGGATTCCTAGAAATAAGGTAAACCAGATCTAAATAATTTTGGTATAAAGTTAACATTTTCGTGGGCCCAAACCACACACATTACTCTGTCTAGTTCAATTCAATATTACTGCTCTCAAAACAGTGAATGGTCATATGATATAAGCACGTCCTTGTGCTCAAATTGAGATGACACGATGATACAGCCGCAGTGGACTCGCATAGCGAATTATGACCCACAATCTCTCTCACTGACAGCACGCCTGCATTCCAGCAGAGGGAACGCTACGTTATTTTATAAAGCGTGTAAAAAGACTCTTAACAAAGCTGAAAGGCACTTGTTCTTCCCGCTGTCATTTTTTTTTTAAATGGGAATCTTCTAGTGACGGAGAATTTGGGGGGTCAAAGTTCCAATCTATTGACAAGCTTTTTTAAAATCAAATTTTGAATTTAAGATTATTACTTAAAACACCTCTAAGACCCCTGTACTATTCAAACTATCCACCGGCACAATGTTTTGAGTGCATTGAGTTCTATCACAAAACATGATTTTTCACCCCAAAAAAAATTATCGTTTCCCAGCAATCATTTTAGCGTAAATTTTGGTTTGATATACAGAATGCTTGGTTGACGGCTTTGTGATGAGTCTGTTTACACTCTATATGTACCTACATAAGTATCTTCGTAATTTATGATCCTACCTACGCCGTCAAATCGGTGATTTATATTAGCAATCCCTAGTAGGTATCCAATTCGCTCAATTTCAATAAAAAGTTACTATTTCATCGCAGAAAACTAAATTTTATTACCAAATCAATATAAAAGTAAACAGACCGAAGTGTGATACTAAAATTCGTATAAATGTTTCGTCTAGACAAGGTTGAATTATATTACATTGTAAAATAACACTCTATATCGATAGCATTTCGTTATACGCAAACTACTCGTATCAAAATTCTGGAAATGTTTTCCACGAAAAGAGATGTTTATTTTGACTGAAATTTGTTGAAACCTATTCAATTATATTTCCATACATTTTATTTATTCTCATATTATAAAAAATAGATATCCAAACATGTTCAGAATTGAGAGATGACGAATGAAGAAAATAACCATAAAATAATTTTGTCGTATTCAAAAAAAAAAGTAAAAAAAACGAATGTCCCTCTAACCTTGTTCCTTATGTGTTTGTTTATTGGGCCTTTTAGTTTATTGCTTTTACTATATTCTTCCAGCAGCTTCGCCCGCGAGAAATTTGATAGTTTTCCCACGGGATCTTACCACCGGGATAAAAAGTATTCTATGTTTTAATCCCGGCTATAAACTGTATGTGTGCAAAATTTCATCTAAATCCTTTCAATGCTTTTTGCATGACAGAGTAACAAACAAACATCCATACACTCACAAACTTTTGCTTTTATAATATTAGTAGGCGTAAGCTGACTCCGAAGTCCAAGTCCAAGAGGACTCTTCCTTAAGAAAATATGTAGGTATTCCAGAGGAGTCACATCAAAAGTCTTCTGATGTTATACAACCAAAACACACAATAGTACCATAACGAAAGTTTTGCATTTGCTAAACGTGGTGTATATAAAAATTAAGTTCAGATATCTTTGTTTTGCCGTCAGTTGCGTACAAATATCAAACATTTTTTTTTAATTAATTGTAGGATAGCAGCAGCGAGCCTGCTATCTACCATTATTATTTCTAAGTATTAAATTAAAATTTACATAAATGATATCTTAAAAATTTCAGTGCCAATTCAAAATCTAGTCCAAGATACAGAAAAACCTCTCACGCTACATCCCCGCCAAATGGAACAAAACTTTGCCATACATCTAACGCGACTTTAATAGCTCCATTAAAACTGTCTCCGCGCTCTTAAAATATGCTCTTAATAGGCGCATAATCTCAAACATTAAAGATAAAAATATCCCAGCCTCCCACATTGTCACATGGGTATGACAGGGAAACCACAGGCGGGAAAAGCTTCCAGGGGGTTATGTATGTCCTCCATTAAGTGCCTAATCTTTAAGCCTTTCTTATAATAAATTATCAGGCTGCGGAAAATTTTACACGGTATATTTGAAATATAAACAGCGGGTGTTCTTTTAATAAACGTTACTATGCTCTTAGGTTAGTTTAAGAGAAATTATTGTTGAAGGTTGTTATTTAGTATTATCATATTTTGGAAAATTAGGTACAATTTTTTTGGGAGCTACTTTTGTGGCGCTTAAATTAATTAAAATAAGACGTTAAATTTCAATCTATTTGACTAACCACTACTCCAAACTGACCATAGTTATAGTCATAATAATCATATCTTTTAGTTTAATGAATGCAAAAAAACATAACGTCTAAGTGTGTATATGTTTCATGAGTGGGCGTGTGACGTCACTTTCCGGTAAAAAATGTACCGAAATGTGACGTCACACGAGTTTTCAACGCACTGTATCGCCTTCATTTTCTGTTGACGTGAAAAAATAAAAATATGTAAGTAAATATTTTTGGAAAACCATCTGACGGACGAATCAGTTTTTTTGTTGTCTATTCTATTATTATGCCCCACTTCAAGGCATCACTATCACATCAAAATTCCTCAGTTTTGCGGCAAGTCTGTCCTAAAAACACGTCTAGGTTGTCACGCTACCTTCACTGCGGTCGACCACAACAGACATGTCGTCCCTCAGGCGTCCAGTGAGTGACAGCCATTACTACACACTTTTAATTAATAGACAACATTTTTCTTTTTAATAAAAGAAGCTTCATTAGTGAAAGGAACGTGCACAGACACCCACACATTAATATGTCAAAGGATCGTAGATATACCTGCTTAATAATTTAAAAAAACCTTTTTATTCTACGTGTGATCATGGCTCGAAGGGAAACGGTCCAATATACATGTTTAGAAGAACCCCACGTATTGAATTTGGCCGTGAAAAGGAATACTGTCGTATGTAAAACGGGATGTAATGAAAAAGGCTTACTTTGTTAGATGAGTGTCTGAATGAGGAAAAGGTTTCAGTCTTTTTATTCAGTTCTTTACGGAATTTGAATGGGTAACTGATAGACTTTTGAATGGGGGAAGCGATATAACAAGCAATTACGTTGATGCCAGATGGTACTTCGTAAATGGATATGTTTTTAGCTAAACGATGTTCGTATTCTAAAAAAGAAACATTTTAAGAGTGGATTGAGTTATCGCATCTACAAGTCTTTGGTTTATATTTGTCGAATCCGGTTGTTAGTACGAACATAAAATGAATCGCAAGCGCACCAGGGGGTGATATCACACAACCTACATACTTACAAGTCTACCCACACCACATCGCGCTTTTACAGAGTCGTGACGCTTTTCAGCGGAATTGAAACGTTCCAAAACTGTACCTGATTCATTGTACCTCGTGTTAAATTGTAATTTCAAGTCATTTGTTAGTTTAATAAAAAACTGTGCCGGACCCAGTGTGTTTGCACGAAAGCCATAATCTGCCCACATGATATAATAACCTAACGAAATAAATCCAGACAATCCAACATAATTACCTGTTTGTCGTATGATGATTATATTGTTTAGAAAATATTATTGTTGATTACAATGATTGCTATAAAGTACCACGACGTTATCCGTAGCAAAAGCTCGTAACCCGTAGCATAACTCTGTGTGCTACGATTGCTACGGCGTAGCTCTGACTAAAACTACGGTTACATTCACTTTCAATAATAACTTCGACTGTGTGTTGATATATTATTTGCTTTCGATAATTGCCAAACCAAATATTGTGATACCTGTAGTAGTTTGTGAATACCCCGACATGCAGGGAAATTATATGGTTCCTGTTTGCACTATAAGCCAACAAGGATATTGATTACCCTGTGTTGATAATTGTTTTATAATATTTTTAAATAACTTACAAGTGTTTAAAATAGTGTTCAGTTTTTTGTGCTTTTTGAAGAGATCTACGTTTTGGAATCTCAACGAACTTCAACTTTCTAACTACCCAAGTTCTTCACAATTCAAAAGTGTCTGTAAATGGTTTTATTGAATTATTTGCTTTGCATTTGAGTTTTATTTTAGAGCTAAATTATTTAGTCCAATCTCTTTTGTCGGCACCGGTTCTCTATGTATTACAAAACCAATAAAATAAATATAACATCATGCCTTTAATCGCCGAAGGGTAAGTTAGAGATGTTCCTAATATTTCGCCGGTTATCTTAAAGTCTCATGTAATGTCGAGCCTATTGCCGTCATCATCATTTCGGCTAAAAGACGTCCACTACTGGATATAAGCCTCCCCTAAGAGTCAACACCTTGATTGCCAAATCCGGACTCCGTGGATGCTACTGAGAAATTCCTGATGGAACAACCCAATAACATTTCGCCCAACCCAGGAATCGAACACAGGATCTCATGCTCAGCAGTTGTACTTGCGACCAACGTGGCAATCACCACTAGATCAACGAGGAAGTACCAGTACAGGGTGTAAACCACTTCATCATGAAGCCGTCAACCAAGCGTTCTGTACATTAAACAAAGTAACTTAAACCAAAAATTATTGCTGGGAAACGACTTTTTTTTTGGGGTGAAAATTCATGTTTTGTGGTAGAACTCAATGTATTGCACTTAAAACATTGTGCTGACGGATGGGTTGAATAGTACGGGGTCGTAGATGTGTTTAAAAAAAAACTTCCAATACAAACTTGTAGTTAAAAAAACACTTGTCAAAAAGTTGGAAATTTGACCCCCTATATCTCCGTAACTAGAAGGTATGGTGTAGAACAAAAAAATGATCACAATGACGAGGAAAACAATCGTCTTTCAGCTTCGTAAATAGGTGTTTTACACCCTTTATACAATCCAATTTCGTATTTCCACGCTTAGTTACCAATCATTTGTATAAAGAATCAAAAGCTTATGCATTCGTATGTTGAAGTAAATAAGGGTTTACGAGAGCAGGTAATCACACATAAACACAGAAGTAAAATACGATCGTAAATATATTGGTTGCGATGTATCGAATATCGAAATTGTTTTAACGTTGATATTCAATCCTGGAAGAGCCACGTTTGAAAAGTTTTCAAAAGTGAATGATGAATGAACCTTGCTGCTTTTATTGCGTATCCTGCATACATTTTATTTAAATGAAAAATTGCAAAATCTTTTTTTTTTTTCTTTACAAAAAAAATATCTGATCAAGTGTCCAATCATCCAAAGCAGATTATATTTTTACTTTTCAAGAAAAAAAATCCCTCCAGCAAGCCGCAGGAGGAGGTAGATTTCGGAGAAGGTGATGGAGCGTCCGACTATTGAAAATTTAGAATTAAGAACGGGATATTTACCATGTTTATTGTTTGTTTTGAGTTTCCGATATTTCTGCACTGTTAATTCTAATGTTTGTGTTAGTGACCATGTCAGTCTAAAAACTCATATTGAAAATTTGTATAAAGAGTTGTACTTATGTGTACAATTGTAGAGTAAACAATTTGCTTTCAAACAAAAATATTTGCGACGCTCAAAATGTTTACTGTTTCGGAGCTAGGATTTTTTTTCGCAAAAATTTTGGAAATTTCAACCCCCTCCCTAATTTAGGGGTTGCATCAAAAAAGTTTTAATTTAAAGTTGTCCGTATTCTTACTCAAAATGATAAAAATGAAAAACGGTTCAAAAATTTTCCATAGGGAAAAAGTTATGGCGAAAAAACTGATTTTAGAAAACCCGCCCCCCCGCCGCCCCCCATGAACGAATTCCGCCCATTCACGAACTTAGCCTAAGTTTTGACCTTTTCGATTTTTTGGCCAAGTTTGAAAGCAATCGGTTCATAATTGCGACCTGTAGAGTGTGGCTGAATTTGGCTTGTCACCCATATACATACGTAAACATATTATTATCCCCGTAGGTGAGAGACCAATAGGTAGATTTAAAAAAAAAAAAAAAAAAGGAAATCTACCTAAAACCTCCTTTAGCTTATTTATGACCTTTGAAGATGCTTGTGTATATAAAGTGGAACATTAATTAATTAACTTTTCAATCAATGAACAAAACCATGAAGGAAAGTCGTGTATTTATTTAACACATTGTTGCAAATTTTGTGTCTTATTTTAAATCATCATCTGCCTAGCCTTTTCCCAACTATGTTGGGGTCGGCTTCTAGTCTGACCGGATGGAGCTGAATATCAGTATTTTACATAGAGCGACTGCCTATCTGACCTCCACAACCCAGTTAGTACTGGGTAATACGATACCCCTTGGAAAGACTGGTTGTCAGACTTTTTTGGGCCACTGACTACCTGTAACGACTGCCAAAGATGGACAAATGACTGCCGGGACCAATAGCTTAACGTGCTTTTCGAGGCAAGGAGGAAACTCGGTACGTAAGGGTGGTCACCCATCCACAGACCAACATAGGCAAGCACGGCTTAACCTGAAGATCGGCCCGAGCGGCTGTTATTATTTTGCCACGAGCTCCTCATCTTCATGTCTTATTTTATGTAATTTAAGTTAATGCATACACCAAAGTATTTATAGAAATCGCAAATACCACCTAGTTTATATGAGTCGCATAAATCAAGTCGAGCATCTAAAAAAAGTACACGAAATGTACAACATATTCTGAAAATGCATTATTTATAGCGTTGTACCTAGATTAGTATATTGTGTGTACGAGTTAGTAGCAAACACGCTAGCTTAAATTGGTCCAACGGGCAGGGAACGTTGAACCCAATCAAGTAAATTCTATTGACTACTGTTCCGATGAATGAGGACTTATGTTTATGTAACCTGACTAACTGCGGGCTTGTGACGTCACTGTCCGGTTTAAGGTGGACGCACACAACCGATGCGGTGCACAAACACCAGATTTTCTGTACATGATTTTGAACCTCACCCTATTTTTTGTTTTTTATCACATAACAAAAAAGAAAACTATACCGTGCATCGAAAACTCGTGTAACGTCACATTTGAGAACATTTTAAGGTGGACGCACACCTATCTTCGCCGAAGGAATCGACCGCGCCGAACGATTTTTTTCTCATACGTATGACGTCATCTATTCGTCCGATTCGACGCGGATAAGTGTGCGAGGTTTAGTAGGATTTTTTACTTAGGTACATTTGGACAAACCACGCTTCAACAAAATAATTTAGAGGCTAGTATTTTTTTATTACTCTTTTTTAAGAAAAAAATAAGGAAATGCATAGTTTTTTTCAAAACATGCAAACAGACATACTCCATGCATGCAGCAATCAAGCAGCAAGAAAGCAGCAAGCAAGCAGCAGGCATTCAGATAGCATGCAGCAAGCGAGCAGCAAGCATGCAGCAAGGCCAGCAAGCATGCAGCAAGCATGCAGCAAGCATGCAGCAAGCATGCAGCAAGCATGCAGCAAGCATGCAGCAAGCATGCAGCAAGCATGCAGCAAGCATGCAGCATGCATGCAACCAACAAACAGCAAGCATGCAGTATGCAAACATGCAGCATGCAACATGCAGCAGGCATGGTTTCTGTCACGGCTCCAGCGCTGCGGGGCTCCGGCGGTCACACGCGAGCTTATGGTCGCAGAGGGTTTTATCGCTCACCACCGCAGCTTCGGCTTGCTCAGCCGCGGCGGCGAGTGTTAAAGCCACCTGCTCCTCAGCTCGTGGCCCGCCTCGCCCCTCCGCGCCTACGCGGGCTTAAATTACACTCTAGGGGTAGGGCAGAAAAGACTAACTGGAGTCGGTTCTGCAGCGATTCATTTCTGTCACCAAATTTGTGCTTATAGGAAACCAAATTCATTCATTTTCTTTTTTTTAAATGGCACAATCAATTTGTGTAACGTCTTTATTTCAAACGTTGTTTTATGAGATAAAACGAAAAAATAATGAATTTTTGTCAAATAATAAGTTATTGAATAAAAGTTTATCCGATAATTATTTTGTGAAGAGAATTATTTGTTACAACTTGTTGTTGTATAGTTATGAAATGACAAATATTGTGTTTTCTAATCGTTGCTTGTCAAGTAAAAGTTTGTGAATTAATGTTTGGTGAACTGACTGGTCACCAGATTTGGGACTCACAAAGGCTTGTGTCCTGAAAAAATCTAATTAGTCCATCAGTTGGATTATCAAAAATTATTTGACAAGTAGTTTTCCTTTTGTTACGTAAACCAAAATAACGACGAATACGACGCTTTTAAAATTCTCAATACGCTACGCCACGACGCCGCCGTGCTATAATTTTTAGTGCGTTGTGACGTCACGAGCCCCCACTCCCGAGTTTTGATGCGTTTTATCTTTGTCAATATTCATTGATTTACAAAAACAAAAAAATCGTGCCATTATTTTCCAATACTGTAACTGATGGACTAAATAGATTTGCAATTTATTGATGCTGGAAACTAGCCTATTATTGTTTACGTTAAAAATTGTTTCTGATAAGTTTTGTATTTATTAAAAACCTACCTTATACTAAGTGAAATTCTATTAGCGATAATCACCATGGTGAAAAGCTAAAAACGTCTTGACATAAGCTAGCCAAAAACAAAATAAGCCAGTGGTGTTGAAAGTTATTAAAGAAATACGAAGCACGACAGTCACTTGTCAAAAACAACCTCTGTATATTTGCATTTTTTTCAAAAAAGACAACAGAACTTTTTGAACAGAAGTTGTCTTGGTCTTAGGCCCGGACTCCACCAAAGAGAGGTGTGGAGTGAGAAGGAAATGTGCAAGATTCGACCAATTACATGAGAGATGAGAGACTCTATGTCCATTTCAACAAAGTTGATTGGTTTGTTTCCGCACGTCTCCGCTCGGCTCCACTTGGCTAAGCTGGACTCGATTCGGCTTCGCTCGACTCTGCTCGGCTCCGGTCGGCTTCGCTGTGGTTGAGTCTGAGTCGAAGTCCACTTTAGAACAATCGCGTGTAAGACAGTGTCACTTGGTGTGATGGAATCAATAATGTTTCGATAAATGGACATTTCGAAAGTGCCTCTTAACTAGTCCTTTGAAAGTTGACTATTGTAGGCACATCAATGTCATAGATAGTATTGTTTATGTCTTCGGACAACTCCGTCTTGTAGGTATTTGCTTGGTCATAGTACCATACCTTGATAGGAATTTGATATAAATGGTCTGGAACAAAAAAAATATCGCAATGACGGGAAGAACAAGTGTTTTTCGACGTAACGTACGTGGGAAAAACAAGTACCACTACGCCACCGCCTTCCCCGTACTCAGTGTACACTTTTACTAATATAGTCCTGATCAATTTATTCTGACGCCACTAACTTTTTAATCAGGAAAACTGTCTATTCCACAACTTTTAACTCCACAACCCCGCGACACAGCATTCGTCACGTGGCACGGTCATATCCGTAGGGAGTTACACAGCTAGAGAAGTCGTTCTTAAATTTTCATACTGCAAGCTATACATACATATTATCCAGCATAAGCTAACCTGGCGTTATAAAGCCTTTCCATATTTTGAAAGGTCAGGTTATTTTGGTAAATAATACTTATAGATATATTTGTTTATACATTCCCTCAACCCGTCTTCGTCACGGCCAAAGTGAAAAAGAAAAATTGGCAAATAGAATTTTATGTTCAACCATAAGTTGCTTTTGTTATGTCATCAGTCATCTGAGATAGTGACTGTGTCGGAAGTAGTATTAGATGAAATCTGTGTTTGTACCCCGTGAATGAACCAGGATGCGAGAAACACAGGGCCAGGCGACGACGTTCGAGTGAGGCCTATAATTATGTCCAGCAGTTGTGGTATTTAGGGGAATATTATGGTTTATATTTACATTGTGTGTGGTTTGGCAGTTTTGTGTATGAACATATTATTAACATTATATCGACCCATCTCAGATACAATGCGAGTGTGGAGCCCCAACGCAGTATATGCCACACCGTCTCTCCTGCTCGCCGTGCACAACAAATTGCACTCTTCAGGACTTGCATGAGGCAAATGACGGAGCTGACCATATTGGTACGTACTTAGAAAAAGAGGCGCACTTAAACGGTAGTCAAAAGCTGTTAGTGTCGATATTCTCTAGCAATATCTCACTGACAGCTTTTGATTGCGGATTAAGTAATGCTGATCGCGTTTTTGCTGTTTCATTGAATATATCGCCACGAATCGTGAAAAATATTAAGAAAATACGTATCCATGAACCCTGGACGTATTTGGCTAAGCACTTGACTAATACATATTTTAGAAAACATCATCATCATCATCTTCTCAAGAAGATGATTCCGAGAATTATCCTTGTTGCATTCTACTTGGGGTTGGCGCAACTCGTTTTCTTCTTCGCTTATCCGTCAGACGTCACGGCTCCTTTCTCTTTCATATCATCTTCATACAATCCATCCAACATTTTTTTTAGCGTTCCTCTCCCTCGAAATCCATCAACATTCATGAATTTTAGAATACATGATATTATTTATTCCACTTTGCCTTTCTTAGTGTTAAATCCATTTCTAGGGATTTAACGAAATAGGAATTTAACCTTTGTCAGTCTACCTAGCCTTGTGGCACCGATACGTACCTACCAATTGTACGCGGCGGTAAACCTACATAATTGGTAGAACATAATTATTAAATACTAGCGTACGTCACGCGGGTACGGGAATAAAATAAAATATATGTTACTCAGGAAAGACGTGGCTTTCAAATGGGGAAATTAATTAATTATTTTATTACTTAATTACTTTATTTTCGAATCGTCTTTTTTTTGTTTAATATGGACACTTTTAACGTGCACATCTTGATACATTGTTCTCACATAATGTACCATCTCAACAGGAATGATGTACCTAACCAAGATTTTGTAACAACATTATGATTTGAAAAGAGAGTCGTTGGAGTTTCTTGCCCGTTCTTCTCTATAGAGATCTACGCTAGGGAATGGGCAACTACAGTACTTTCACAGCTGTTATGTTTTGTGACTGGGACTTTGGCCGACTTGAAATTAATGTTTTCATTTTGATTTGAAAAGAATTTTTAAAATCGGTCGTTTAGTTTTAGAATTAAATTGTAAACACACAAACAAAATATCAAATCTTTCCTTTTATAATTAGTTTAGAAGTATAGACTAGTTGTACCTGTAGCTCCGTTGTGTGGGTTTAAATTCAGATAAATGGGTGTCATTAGCAAACGCACTGACAATCGAACTGACCCCAGGTCCCGTTGTCTACAGTCTTGATTGCGGCTAATAGGCCAACAAGTCGGTTATATAAAGTGAATAAACAGATCTTTCAAATAATTAACTATGTAAAAAGTCTGTGAGGTTTACCAAATGAACAACTTTTACCATGGGACCGACTAAGAAATCTCGAAAAAAAATCAGTTGTTTCATACATCGCCACATACACACGCAACACACACACTACGCTACGCTACGCTGCTACGCTATGTACGCGCTGCGTACATTTTTTCGCGTAACTCGAAAAAATGTAGGCAGCAGCTGATTTTTTTTCGACATTTTTAGTCGGTCCCATAGTAAAAGTTGTTCATTTTCATGAGTACTATCCGCCCTTAGAGGGATTAAAACGACCTAAGAAATAACGTTGTATTTAGTGGAGAATGTTTGAAAAGTAATATTATGATTGAATATCAATGACTTGAAACCATAAATAGTTAGTAATCCATTCCGGATTTATCGAAAAGGCGTCCAGAATAAATAAAAAAACACATTTTGATGTAGTACATGGTATCATCTTATAGTATTATTAAAATGTCGTCTAGAAATTGTGTAGGTGAAACAATATGGTCTTGGTACCCAGCCCAGCTAGGTTATATTTACTTTCAGTGTTAGGTTCAAGCCACTGCCGAATCGCTGACGGAGTTGTTTCACGTCCAAGGGTCGTGGGCCTAGGGTATTGTAGTGATTAGTTGCAACTAATCACTCCCACAATTATTCATACACGATTCATATTTTCAACAAAATCCAAAAAACACTTGCAAGACAAACGTGTGAGCGATCTTCGGTGTGTCCAGAATGGAAGCAAGTGTCGTACAAGGTAGGCAGGGTCGGAATCCGTAATAAGCAAACCAGTGGTCGTTGAAATTATAAAATAATCGGGAAGTACTCAAAACGTAATGGAAAACACGAAACGAAGAGAATTGAAAAATTGGCAAGTGTCAATGTCGGTCCGCTGTCAATGCTGTCACAGATGAAATACTTAGACTAATGCTGTTATTAAAAATAAAAACTTTTATGCAAAAAATAAAACCGACTTCACACAAAAAAGTGAAAAATAACTTTAGCTTCAGAAGTCGGTGACCTTCATTTGATTGATTTAGTTTTTTTGTCACCGACTTCTGAAGCTAAAGTTATTTTTCACTTTTTTGTGTGAAGTCGGTTTTATTTTTTGCAAAAAAGTTTTTATTTTTCACTTTTTAGTGGTTCACATGTGTATAGGGTTTTCACAGCGTACCAGCGTGATTTTTTGTTATGAACTGGTGTAAACAAAAGACAGACATGAGATTTCAGCAAACCCAGTAAGAGACACACATTTGCTACATTTAATGAGGAGTTCCGTTGTCTTTCTCCGAAGTTCTTCATCTAATCTTTACCAAATTTAAATGGGATCACTCCGAGAAAGTACTCTTTCTAAAACTACCCAAATCGCTTCTGGTGTGCCTATAAAATTTGAAGAGTTCTCTCTATTTCTCCAGGATCCCATTATCAGGATCCTGACTTGATGATTATGGGACCTTCTGGGAAGTATACCCTTTCAAACAATTAAAAAACAAATTCGGTCCAGTCATATTCGTCATTGACTGGACCGAATTTGTCGGGGAACATTGAATTGAGAACTTCCTCCTTTTTGAAGTCGGTTAATAACGACGTTATGGTACGTGACTCAAATATCCGGATAGCCTTTAAAAGATTTGGCCGAGTATCGTTAATTTGCTTCTGAGAATTGAAGAGTTCCGTTCCTTTGTCATGGATCCCATAATCAAAATCTAACCAAATTCTCATCAAACTACCCTTGAAGTACCCTTGCCAATAAAAAAACAAAACATGTCAAGGTAATAGGCTTATCCCCAATAAATGGGACTTAATACACCTAACTGTCGAAATCTGGGAATATTGTACACATCTGCGTACCCCCTCAGAGCATACAGGCGTGATATTACGTCATGATGTTGTATAAACAATAAACCTACAAGCGATAACAGCAATCACTGCAGATTTGCCGTACATTTTTGAAGAGTTCCATTGTATATCTCCGAAGACCAGCATCAGATCTTCAGCAAATTAAAATGGGACCACATGGGAAGCACCAGCTTTCAAATAAAAAAAGAATCATCAAAATCGGTTCACTCAGTCGAAAGTTATGAGGTAACAAACACAAAAAAAAAAAAAAAAAAAAAACATACTGACGAATTGATAACCTCCTCTTTTTGGAAGTCGGTTAAAAATATTACTGATTTTAATCGATACAAAATAGCTAAACTAACAAACACAAACTTCACATTTTCTTTATTAATGTAACTGTAATTATATGCACTAGCTATTTTGTAAAAAAGATATACACTATATTGTATACAAGTATTTAAAGTGCATTTGAATACTTTGAGTTAATTACCTAGTTCAAAGCTTTTCTTTTTGTAATTCTGTAATTGATTAATTTAATCGGTAAAGTTATGAAAACTATCTTTCTCATTTTTCTCCTCTTCCAGATAGAGAATTGAGCTGATTTTTCATATTCTATAATAGAAAAATATGACTAATTTTTAGACCATATCTCAATTTATTACATTTTGGCCCACCGTTTTCCATCTCCTTTACCATGTTTAGTTTCGATGAAAATGCACCACCTCTGCCTAACTCATCTGAGATTACAGTCGTGATGTTATGTAATGTATGTCTCACTGACTCTAATCCACGGTCAAACAAATAAAACTGATTAGAGTATCCAATCAATGTCTCCGCCAGTTAGAATATTGCATTTCGTCTAGTTGACTCCTGTAAATTGCATTGGCTAACAAGCCTGTACCATGTACTCGATTTACAGTCGGTAATACGATAGTTTGATGACAAGGATTCCATCTTACGTTGTTTGAATGGACCTTATGTACCCTCAGCTGATTTGATTTTCTGCGAGGTATTTTGTATGCAGACGTACCTTCATCATGTGCCGATGCCGTATGCCCGTGCTAATCTCAGGAACTACGAGTTCGAATTAAAAAATTCTTTTGGTGTTGGATAGTCCATTTATCGAGAAAGGCAGGCTATATAACATCACGCTACGACCAATAGGAGCGGAGCATAATTGAAAAATGTTGCAAGAACGGGGAAAATTTATTCCCTTTGCGAGCTTATTCTCTCAAAAGTGACGCAGACGAAGTTGCGTGAGTCAGCTAGTAAAAACTAAATATCGCTGGACATTACACACAGCGCCATCTAGTGCCACACTAAGCAACGACGCTTGTGTCGTGGACACCAGATATTTAATATACTAAAAAGATACTTATTTTTTTGTAAATATACTTATTATACGTACAAACATCCATGACTCGGAAACAAATGTCCTTGCCCATCAGCAGGCAGGGAGGACAAACTCCCCGATATTTGGGGCTATTGTTCGTAGTTGCATCACGAACCACAAGCTTGTGTCATAAATAATAATTTGTAACTGACATGGTTTATAAATTATCATTTATTTATTCTTTCTTTTGTTTTTTTTTTACCTATGGATTTTGCGTATCCGACAAAAAAGTTATTTTTCACTCCTCTTGCTCGAAAAGACCGTCATAATAGCGTACCAGAGGGGCCGTAAAATTGCTCATTATAGCCCTAGGGAAAATAAGCTTTATTTTTTTTAAATTTCGTCGTCGGAGTTCGAAAACGCAAAGTCTTTACTCATAATTCCTAAAGAATTGACTTATTACTGTTCCATAAAAAAAAAAAAAAAACATTTTATTTCAAAAATGGAACCAAACGCGCCGAACGCCGAACTCTTTGGCAGGATGTGTGCGTTGCATTCCAGCTACAGAAGAAATAAAAAAAGGCATTGGCGCGAAATTCTAAGATATTTTCTGTATTATTTATTTGAATTATAAGTAGGATTCCTTTTTATTTCCTACGTTTACCCCACAGACGACACAATATTATATTCGTCTTCACGGTCTTCACAGAGAACTGAGATTATGTTGCCGGGAAAAAACATCTAATTAGAACAACAGTACAAATTGTACATTTCATTTTTAATAAAATAAACTATCATATTTAATATGGTTATTTTATTTTCTCGCAATCGTAGTGAAAAGTACGGTGTAACACACGGCGCTAAAATCCCATTATAACTCGGTTCCTATTTACTACCTCGCTAAAGCTCGGTAGTAAAAACTACCTCGTCTATAATGGGTCATTTTAGCCCCTTGTATCACAATGTACTATTATTTTAGCTGTACGGGTCAGTCCATGGTAAAGCTACGCTAGCCGAAGTCAGTCCATGGATGGGTAAACATTAATTACGTTTCGAGATCGTGTTTCTGACCGAGTGCATTCGGTTGGACCGGTACCTGTGGAAAGTTTTCAGAACCATAGTTGACCACCTTTTCTCAAATGAGTAGAGAAAGATATTTGATTAAAAACGAGCGAGCGAAATTCCTCAAAAAAAAAAAAATATATTTAAAACCTCCGGTCATTTTGAAATTAATGCCTAATTAACTTCATATTAATATTTTTCATCTGCTATCTTCATTTTGCTTTAACAATTATAGTAATTAATGGTACAGAACGCTACCAGATTAGAAACCCTTTGCTATCTATGGCTTTACCATTGTCGAGCAAAACTTTGGCGTATTTGGCAGGACCCTTTACAAAACTCAGTTTAAAATATTCATGTTCCATCCCCTTCATTTTTATCCTTACCAATCTCATATCAGGACTGAGTATAACAGTCCATGAGTTTTTCACATTGAATAAGAATGCATAGAAGTGACATCATTCAGTTTCATTTGCAAACGTTAGTTGACAGAACCGGAACGCAATATATATTTTTTTGCCTTTTCTTGTTTGACTTCCAATCTAACCGGATGCAGCTGAATACCAGTATTTTACAAGGAGCGACTGCCTTTCTGACCTCCACAACCCAGTTAGTACTAGGTAATACTTTACCCCTCTTGGTAAGACTGGTTGGTAGTCTTTTTAGGCTACTCACTACCTGTAACAACTGTCAAAGATCTACAAATAACAGCTGGGACCAACGGCTTTACGTGTTTTTCGAGGCACGGTGGAAACTCGGTATGTAATGGGCGGTTTTGATGCGTTTTATTTTTGTCAATATTCAATTATTTACAAAAACAAATAATACTTGCCCATTATTTCCAAGACTCTAAACTGATGGACTATACAAACAGATTTGCAATTTATTTATATTGGAAACTACCCTATTATAAATGAACCTTAAGAAATGGTCAACGCACAAAGAATAGCCCTATAAATCATGCATAAAAAAAGAAAAAAAAAACTGTATATTATAGGCTGACACAATGGGATAGATCGCCAACTGAGGGTCTTAATGATATGACATCGAGTACAATTTTTAACTTGTTTGGTTTTGGTAAGAAGTGCGGAGCGCAGGCTCTGTTCATTATATTGGCGCACGTACAAAGTAAACTAGGACCGTAAGTTCCTATTCTGTACAGTTTCCTTACTCTATAATACAGTTCATAGATTTAGGGGCCTTTGCATCGTCACGATCCCACCCTTCGTCGTTGGGTTCTATATGCTATAATAGTATAGCGCATTTCTCGCTCATTAAGTTTAGAGAATAGCCGCTTTCAAGATAAACAGAGCTAGAACCACTCGTATGTAGGTCATAAATCGATCGTTGTTCAAAAACGAATGCTTTATTTAGTGTGGGTTTGGTTTGAATAATAAATTGGAGGAAGAAATTAGGGTTAATGTCCAATTTCTTTAGTTTACCAGTGATGGATTAAAGGCTAATACTGGGGTAAGTGTATCATAACTGATTTTTAAGCACCCATAAATCTATACTTTCATATTTTAAAGCGGAAAGAGTTCTATTTTTGTATGTAACGAATAAACTTAAAAACTACTGGACCGATTTAAACACTTTTTACAGCAATATTACAAAAAATATAGCCTATGTTACTTGCTGATAATGTAGCTATTACATTATCAGCAAGTAACATAGGCTATATTTTATCCCCGTACTCCCACGGACACGGGAACTAAGCGGGTGAAACCGCGTGACGTCCGCTAGTATAATTATACTACATTTTATCTTTGTACGATAGTTTTTAGATTTTATTAAATTATTAAAAAAGGACCTGGTTTACCAGGTCCTTTAGGTCTAATAATTTAATAAAATCTTTTATTAAATCTTTTACAAAATTATTAAACTAATAATTTAATAAAATCTAAAAACTATCGTACAAAGATAAAATGTAGTATAATTATACTAGCGTCGCAAATGGCGACAGGTTACTGAAACAATTTGCGACCCACAGATGCCCCTCAAGTTAAAGGAGAAAATTTATAACAGTGCGTAATTAGACCTGTCGTACTGGATGGATCAGAATGTTGGGCGTTGAAAACAATGGATGAAAAACTATTGCATGGATGTGTGGAGTGACCGCCGCTCTCAAAACGGCGAAGTAAAACATCGTGAGGAAACCGGCATGTCCAGGAAGAAAAAAATTCAAGACATATGTGACATCTACCAATCGGCACTGGGCCCGCGTGGTAGATTATAGCCCACTCCCTCTCATTGAGAGGAGGCCATGTCCCAGCAGTGGGAACATTATAGGCTGATGATGATGATGATGATGTGGAGTGACGAGAATGAATAAAGTAAGGAATGAGTATATTCGAATGATTTGGAGTTGAATAAATTCGATCAACTACTGAAAATACAAGAACATGAGAATTGAGATTTAAATCATTAGCGTGTGCACCCCGGGCTGCGGGACTGTTCGAAAGAGATACCGTGGCCCCGGAACATAAAGGGTGAGGAAGGAACATGGATGGATTTTAGTCAGTAAAAGTTGACACTCCCACCCGCTCCGCCCAAACGGGAGAAGTTATTTGATGATTTCAAGGGTGTAAACGGTCCCATCACGAAGCCGTCAACCAAGTATTCTGTAGGTACATCAAACTAAGTGAGTCTACCCAAAATTTATTGCTGAGGAACGACTTTTATTTTCTGGTTGAAAAATCACGTTTTATTTTATAACTCAATGTGGGTAACATTGAGTTATAAAATAAAACGTGATTATTACATATATTTTTTTTAGTTTTGTCATTATCTTATTTTAGAAGTTACAGGGCGGGGGGGGGACACACAATGTTGTCAGAAACTTCAATATAATTTTTGACGAGCTATCCATAGATACCCCACACGTTGAGTTTCAGTTCTAAGTATGGGGAATCCCCAAAATTTGTTTTTTTTTTCTATTTTTGTGTGAAATTCTTAATTCGGTTCACAGAATACATCTATTTACCAAGTTTCAACAGCATAGTTCTTATAGTTTCGGAAAAAAGTGGCTGTGACATATGGACGGACAGACAGATAGACATGACGAATCCACAAGGGTTCCGTTTTTTGCCATTTGGTTACGGAACCCTAGAAATGATCGCAATGACGGGGAGAACAAACGACTTTCGGCTTTGATAAGAGTTAATAATAACAATATATAAATAATAATAATAGATGGCACTGTGTGAAATGTCCAGGGAGATTTATTTATTTATTTACACTTTTTTTCGAAATATTGTATAGTTCAAGTTATTGCAGCTCTGTGTAGTCATCGCTTTTCGTTTCAACATTTATCTAGTGCTCCAAAATAGTTACAGTAACTTCAAACGATAAAGTTATTTATGTCATAATTTTAAACTTTTTTTAAATATTGGTTTATATCTGGTTCAAAATTTTCTAACGACATCATCAAAGGAATTGTTGGAGAGATTATTTCTTAATACCATAACATAATTACTCAAATTTTATTAGAAGGACCGCGGCTTAATGTTCTTTGAACGGTCCTTCATTGGCGTCTTTTGTCCTCTTCATGGGGCCAAATTGACGTAATTAAGATATTTAGCTAGAGAATATTAGATTTCTGCGGCAAAATGGAATGGCATCAACTCCCACATAAAGTTAATTAGGTTATATTTACCTTGAGGGTTCGAGAAACAAAAGAATGAAACCAGTGCTGCAATATAATCTCTCCCTCTTATTTATTTTATCATTTTTGTGTTCTTTGCAAAAACAATGCCCAAAACACTAATAAAAGCTTTCATGGTTTAAAATTAAACTTATATCACTTATGGGATATCTATTGGGCGTCGAAAAATTGGGAATAATTACTGAAGATGTCCTGTAAGTGACAGAAGTTTTATTTTGCCAATTTTTTTTCACTTAATTTTTACCTTTGACAGCCTTATAAATATTATGAGAGTGAAGATCACTGTGTTATAAAATCATCAGTTACTTAGCAAAACTGTTTGTGATTCAAAGCAATTCAAATGACTTTTTTCATTACGAAGATATCTGATTATTTATGGGCTCTGAGCCTTAGATATTTAAGCGTAGTTACTAAACTCACTGACTAACTTATCTTTTTACTTTGAACGCCACACTTCTTTTAATGTTGTACGTAGTATAATAAAGTCCATTCTCGATCAAATTTTGCAGCCAAATTGTATAAATTCAATATCTTTAGTATTATATAACCTCATATTCCATATTGTGTGAGTGCTATGTACTAGAATGCTATCATTCGCTGGAAACCTACGTTTTTATTTTATTTATTTTTTTGACTTGAATGTGCCCTGGCGGTTATGAGTATGTCATGCTCACTCAAATGTCTCGCTGATGGTGGCGCGTGTGTCGGACCATTTAGTTCCCTTCAAAATGGTTGAGCTGAATGGTGCTGATCCATGCGTCATGTTCGTGAACGGGCGCTGTCAGTTGTGACTGGTCATGTCTTAGTCGCCATGGTTTATTTGAATTAATTATTTTGTTTTTGGGTTGAATTTTGTTTTTGTTTTGCTATGGACACTTTTATCGTGCAAATCTTGCTACATTGTTCTCACATAATATACCATCTCAACATGATTGATGTAACCAAGATTTTGTAACAATATTTTGATTTAAAAGAGTGTCCATGGAGTTTCTTTCCCGTTCTTCTCCATAGAGATCTACGCTAGGGAATGGGCAACTACAGTACTTTCACAGTTTTTATGTCTTGTGACTGGGACTGTAGCTACATTAAATGTTCATTTTTGTTTCGACAATTCAAAAGTGCCTGTAACTGGCCTACTTGAAATAAATGCTTTGATTTTGATGATTTTGATTTTGATAAACAAGAATCTCATTGTTCCATTTGCTGGGGTAACAAACTGAACAAACTGAAAAAATATACAAACAATTTTAACTTTTTACTTCATGGGCAGACGGTATAAGCAGTATATAAATGTACGGCAATTGGAACTCCGATGCTCCTCTTAGAGGAGCAGTCAATTAACAAAAGATCAAAGTTAAAATTGGTCAGTGGAAACGGGAGTCTGGGTACTTAGATACCCACTTATAAGTAAAATAAGTTATTAAGGACTGATGTCAGTTTGTTATAAGTAGATTAGTGCCTAGTTTTTATATCACAGAAGAAAGCATAATCTGGTACGTCATTCGCATGCAGTTTTAAAACCAAGTCTATTTAGTTGCAGGCAGATTATTTTCATTCCCAGTGAATTAAATAACAAATGGTGAAGTTTTAAATTATTGAAAAACGTGATAACACATTAATATGCTTTACTAGTTTTAGAAAAGTGGGGACTTTGCTGGGATTACCATTTGCTATATTGGTTTAGATCGCATATAAAATGTCACCTGGATCATATTAACGAATCGATTCCCAGCTCATTCATCAAAATCAGCTCAGTAGTTTAAATACTACGGTGGAACATAAAATGTAACAAACACAATCCCAGACCATTTATAAAACTGCGCTAAAATCATAACCCTTCTTTACCTTTACTGTGATGGAGTAAAAATGGATATAATTAAGGATTTACAGACAGATTATAATTATTGTGGTTAAAATATGCTGTACAACAAAAGTAACTACAAATCGTAATGCAGTTGATAAAATAGTCAATTAGCTCACAAAAGGCATATTATCCATGTGCGCAAACATATATCCACTGCAATTTGCGCGGGATAAAACATGGCATGACGCACATCAGTATAGATAATGTATTATGAATTGTTTAGTGAGACTATATGCGGATTTCATTCATAAACCTGAAGATGAACAGCCGCGCTCATGTTAGTTTCAATCATCATCATCTGCCTGGCCTTTTCCCAACTATGTTGGGCTCGGCTTCCAGTCTAACCGGATGCAGCTGAATAAATACAGTTACTTCTTGTAATACTTGCACGTGAAATTTATTGTCCAAGGACCTCAAAACAACTGAGGAATAAACGAGAAAGAAAAAGCATCCGAAATTAATTTAACGATCGCACAAAACGTTTTACAAAGAAAAATATCATGTAGAAGTAAAAGGAAAAACAGACAACGCCGCGTGGTCGAACGTAAGGCTTATTAATATTCATGAAACACAAATTGGAACAGTGTACCAAATGACCGGACTTTCCTGGGGATTAGTTATCGGAATTCCTTAATTTCACTCTGTGATTAGATTTTGCTAAGTTAACGATAACATTATTAAGTTGGTTTATTTGATGGGCTAGGTAAATAAATTGTGTTTTAGGAAAAGAACTGTTAGTGTTCATAAGCCCCTTACAGAAAGACATGTTTATTTTTAATAGTTCTCCTCAGTAAACACTTCTTTATGCTACATTAGTAGTTATGACGGGGTGCATACCCTTTTTTTTCGGATGGGAAATCATCAAATAACCCTCGGGAACTCTGGGCGGAGCAGGAGGGAGTGTCAGACTTTTACTGACTAAAACCCATCCATGTTCCTTCCTCGCCCTTTATGTTCCGGGGCCACGGTATCTCTTTCGAACAGTCCCGCAGCCCGGGGTGCACACGCTAATGATTTAAATCTTCAATTCTCATGTTCTTGTATTTTCAGTAGTCGATCGAATTAATTGAACTCCAAATCATTCTGCCCTTGCCCCATTCTACTTGGGGTTGGGGCAACACGTTTTCTTTTTCCATTCTCCCCGGTTATTCAACCTCAAATCATAGTAGGTAAAGTTTTACTGATACTGGAATCTATAGCCAGAGTGAAAGGTTATATTTTAAGAGACAGACTATTTGATAACTATACTTGGGACTAGTAGAAGTGGGTCAACTAAGTTCAGTTTGATAAATATGACGTCTCCTTTCTAGTGCATGCGAGATGTGCCACGTGCGGGCGGACCCACTAATAAGGTCAACTGACCCTGGACGCTTCCGCAAAAAATGTTCACGGTAATTATTGGCTAAAACGAAGACTACATTACCTATTTTTGACTAAACGTGACATACAGTACAAACACGTTTTACATCCTAATGAAAGATATTAATGCGAAAGCAAATCTTTCAGTCGGTTGCGTTTTGGAACTGACTTAGATGTTTGGCATCCCATGGACACAGACATGCCAATGCCATGTCATACCATGGTGCAGACTAGGGACCTGGGTAAGGATATAGGATACTTTTAACCGTTGTACGGTCGAACAAGCTATTTGGTTTCCATTTTACAATGTAATTTGGAAGTTAAACTGTAAACCAAATAGCTTGTTCGACCGTACGTTCCCTGTGGAATAATTTGCGATACCCATGCTGATAATCCGCGGGCTAAAGCTAGTTTAACCATAATGTACAAGATCACTACACGTATTTGAAAAAACTGTATAAATTAGCCTTACTGTCACGTTTAATGACATATTCACAAATACGTATTCTAGTCTAACAATGTGTTCAATTACATGCTTTAAATATTTTTGTGTGAAATTATGCAGATTTATGTAATGCATGAAATAACTAACAATATCGTTCCCATTCTTTTGTTTACTTCCTGATAATTTCTGAATTTTAACCGACTGTCAAAAGGTAGAAGTTTTTTTTTTTGGGTAGGTTCGTACTGACCACGAAATATTAAAACAGGGTTAGGCCCCGTTTCCAGTATGTCGTGACGACAGATACTCGTGTAGTTTTATGTGTCGTGGCTTGTGTATTTAAATGGAGGTGTTCACATACAAGACGACACGATTGCTGTCGTCCATGACTTTTGCCTACTAAAAACCAACGATAAATTAATTGTCACGACATGGTGGGATCGCTAAATAACTTTTACATTAGTCTGCTGTCCCACTCCTGGGCAAAGGGCTTCCTTCACTCTTTACACTTCTCACGAACCCGCGCGTCTTCCTACCAGTTCTGACGGAATCTGTCCAGTTCTTCATTTGCCACATCCTTCATGGCCTCACAAACCCGCGCGTCTTCCGACCAGTTCTGACGGAATCTGTCCAGTTCTTCATTTGCCACATCCTTCATGGCCTGCCACGACGACCCCGCCTCACTATGTCTTGATTTTGGCCCACAGTTGGTCGTGGCATACGGCAGACATGTCCTGCTCAGTATCATTTGTGTTGGGCAGCCTTTTCAGCCACGTCACGTGTATTTGTTTTGTAAATTAATTGTTATCATCATAATAATTAATCAGACGAACGATATCTACCGCAGGCTGAACTGGCAGGCCTTCCCATGCGTCATCAATTCGACCGGCTCAGTGCTTCTCGATCCCACAGATGCCCTAAACCTTCATCATGTCATCGATCTTTTTCAAAATGAACTTTATGGAAAAAAAATACCTATTTTATTAATATGCGTCATGCCGTCTGTATAAAACCGTTTGCCATGGAAAAGTGTTATTCATGCATTGTCTTTCGAAGGCAGATATATTTACGATATGATAAATCATAAGATAAGGCTAGGAGTTCACTTGTCGCTAGACTGGTTTATATTTTATGTTTTTGTAGGCACTATATTCGACATTTTTAACCGACTTCCAAAAAGGAGGAGGTTCTCTATTCGACTGTATGTACTTTTTTTTTTTTTATGTATGTTCACCGATTACTCGAAGACGCCTGAACCGATTTGAAAAATTCTTTTTTTGTTTGAAAGGGTATACTTCCAAGTTGGTCCCATAGTCGCCAAGTCGGATCTGATGATGAAATCTTGGCGAAATCGACCGGTCGATAGATCTGATGATGAAACCAAGAGTCACGGAACTCCATAATGAGACAATGTATCCTAGTCGTGTTTGGGCTTGTTGTAATTGTAACGGTATGCACTTTCCATGTGTACCAAGCACATGTGAACCACTAAAAAGTGAAAAATAAAAACTTTTTAGAAAAAAATAAAACCGACTTCAAAAAAAAAAAACCAAAAAAGTGAAAAATAACTTTAGCTTCTGAAGTCGGTGACAAAAAAATTAAATCAATCATACAAACGTCACCGACTTCAGAAGCTAAAGTTATTTTTCACTTTTTTGGTTTTTTTTTTTGTTTCCGAGTCATGGATCGGTCGGTGGTATTATTTATTTATTATTTATTTATTTTATAAAGGTAGCTTCACAGCTTGCTGCTTGCTTTGTATAAGTATGTTTTTACAAACAAAAAGTATATAATGTAGTATATCAACAAGATGGTGTCCACGACACAAGCCTTGCATAGTGTGGCACTAGATGGCGCTGTGTGTTATGTCCAGCGATATTTATATTTCATATTTATATATATTTTTTACCTTTTTTATTTGGCAGTCGGACTGCCCAAAAAAGGAGTAATATGTTTTCAATCGATAAGACTCAGTGCCACCAATTCCGAAAGGAATTTTTCAGTTTTAGGTCAGTCATTAAAAGTCAATTATTTTTTTTTGAAATATGTGTATATACCCTTTTTAGTTGAGACGCGCCGCCTTACACATTTTTTTGTCATTTATTTAAATTTTACTTTGCAATGAGATTTTATTATGATATCATCAAATCATCAACATGGACAAGAAAAAATACGTAATAAAGAAGATAACTTTAAAACTATCTAAGAAAAGCTAATTTATATTTAGAACGGACCACCGCGCAAGCTTCCTCTACTAAATGTTAAAAAAACCATAAACCATGAAAATCAAACCAATACTCACAGAAAAAATTATTTACTACATACACGAAAACAAAAATGCCGGTGAAAAACATAACCCGCTGTTTTTTTCTGCGTAGTCGGTCAAAAATAGATATTTTGCGCTAGTAAACGCTAGCCTTAATGTTATGATAATTTATTATAATGCGAAAAGACAGACGTAGACTAAGTGTATTATAAATAGTGCAACTTACGAAATAAGTAGTTTACTTGGTGTTGGTCCGCTTTGTGAAGTGTAGATGCGGATTTTATTTTAGAAAATTGTGCCAAAGATAGTATTAGTCAATTAATTATTTATAGTTAGTTTTATCTAGGCTTAGGAACATAATAAATAAATAAAATCTTTATTGACAAGTGATTGTTTAAACATCAGTGTAGCTCTAGTAGAGCTCTAGCTCTAGTACTAAGAGTTTCAGTATCACAAGAGGCAGATCACAATTTATACAGGTGATTTTGAAATAGTGTTTTTTTTTGTATTATTTTGATCCTAGACTAAAACATGTTTAAACCTGTATAAACAAAATACAAACTTCAATTAAAATATAAACAATGGTTTGGAACCCCGTAAGAGCAAACAAAATAGACATAAGTGTAATTAGTGGTAACCCAGATTACAAGGACCAGGTAGAAGAAAGAATATACGAATATGAGGAAGCGATTGACCTGACAGGTAAATATTAATATTTTTCTCACACATAAACTAATAAATATTCCAAAGAGAATAACAGGCCATTTGGCCATTCACTGCGAACCTACGAATAAATGACAAGTGGCACAGACTTCAGCAACTAAGTAGGTACATATAAACCCAGATAATTTTTAGTTTTCTTATTATTAGTATTAATCTTTTTTGGACAAATTTGCTTTACGGGGTTGAAATATAGACGGAATAGGGACTGAATTAGGATAGGAGTGAGGTGCATTCAATTTTTTTCAATTATTTGTTCTTTTAAAAAAAGAGAACCGACTTCAAAAAACCAATCCACTGAGGATTGGTTTTTTGAAGTCGGTTCTCTTTTTTTTTAAAAAGAAATCAGATCAAGTTATAATTTTTTTGTTAGTTTTGTTTTTTAATTCGAATTAGTCATTTTTGTTTTGATTTTTATTTTATTTTTATTTCATTTTTGTTTTGATTTTTTTTTTATTTTATTTTATTTTTATTTCATACTTTTTAGTGATAGGTACTCCATTTATTTTAGGTTTTGGGATAATTTCTAGTTTGTACATAGTTAGGTTCCCTCTCACAGAGAGGAGGCCTGTCCCAGCAGTGGGAACATTAATGGGCCGATGATGATGATGATGACATAGTTAGGTCCTCCATTTATTTTAAAGGTAGGTTTTTAGTGATAAGTTTTAGAGTAGTACTTGTATCAGTCTGTAATTATGACATTGACATATTATCTACTATTATTCAGTGTGCCTATGGGCCTAGGTAGAAAAACGAAGGATGGTTTAAGGAAATGTCGCACAAGGGAGAATGAAAACTCCCGATGAAAAAAAGCGACGAGTTGATGCTGCAAGAGATCGTCAACATATTATTCGTGCTGCAGAAACTGATGAGCAAAGAAAGGGTCGCTTGTCAAAACTTCGTGAGAACGCCCATTCTATTAGAGCCTCCAAATGTGAGGAGCAAACCAGTCAGCGTTTGTTACACATGCGGGAACATATTCGTCAAGCTAGGGCAAATGAAACTGAGGAGCAAACTATACTCTGCGCTTGTTGTCCATGCGTGAACATGCTCGTCAGAGTAGAGCCAATGCAACTGATGAGCAAACTTCTCAGCGCTTATCAAAAGTTGTTCGGTCTGATGGGCATTTCCTGTTGACTTATAAAAAATCGAAGATCAGAAACATCTGATGTAAAAATTATTGCAAAGCTATCAGTGATTTCACTGTATAAAATAACATAAGCTGGGAGTACCTCCACGCGGTGCGGTAACAGTTTAGGACTGATTTTCGATGACGATGGTATATCATTGCAAATTTGACTCTACTGGCCAAAACTTCCATTTATTATTTTATCGAATAAGTATGCCTTCGGGCTTATGTTATTTGAGTGTTTAATTTCCTTTTCCATTTATCTTCGTGACTCGGTAGCCTACCGGGTAACGCAGGGGAGCAGTCACTAAGATTTTATTGATCAGGTATCTTCACAACAAAACTATAACCATGCCTAGAAAGAGGTCAAATCTTTCCCAATGTTCCAAAGGAGCTAAAAGATTGGGGATCATAAGATCCCAAGAATCTACCGAAGAGCGTCAGGAGAGACTTGATGCTGTTCGAGAACATCAGGCTGCAACTTGCTCCGTGGAAACCTCTTCGGATCGCGAAGCACGCCTGCGTTTTTAGCGTGTTTACGCATCTACATCCAGGTCTCTAGAGACCAGTGAAGAATAGATGCGCGACTGATTGCTGATCGTGAACGTCATGCATTGTCTCGCGAGTCGGAGACGTTTACGGATAGAGAATTGCGCTTGAGTTCTCAGCGTATCTACGCATCTGCTTCTGGGTCTCTAGAGACAAGTGCGGAACGTGATGCGCGACTGTCCGCTGATTGTGAGCGACATGCATTGTCTCGCGAATCGGAAACGTTTACCGATACAGAATCACGCTTGAGTTCTCAGTGTATTCACACATCTATTAACAGGTCTTTTGAAACGAGTGATGAACGTGATGCGCGAATAACTGCTCGCTCGCTGCTCACTCTCCGACGCCTCCGCCGCAGGGTGCTTCAGCTCGTGCGCTGCGAGCTTACAACCTAGCTAGACATGAGTAAAATAGCATGTAAACGAGTGTTAATATTATGTTAAGCAAACCAGTGTTGATATTTTATAAATAAAGTAGTTTATATATTATTTAGGATACTAATCTTGGATTTAAAGGGGGGGAAAATGTAGGGTATTTTGATATGTAATGATGTGGGTAGACTTAACTACGAATAAACAGTCAGTATCCTACCTCTGTGTTTAACTGAACGTTCCAAGAACCGAGAATTACCTATTTGCCGATTTGGGTTTCCACGACCTATAAAGACAGAAACTGAATTATTAGGTCCGGATGAAACTTTGGCAAACAAAGGCCGGTTTTGCAACCTCAAAAGAAATGAGAGCGATCGCATGATAAACAATTATAATCCACGTCTACTCGAACTTTGTGTGTTGTTCGTAAACCGCATCAAATCGGTTCAGCCAAACGTGAGATAATCGTGGACAAACATACAATCGTCTTTCAAAATCTACAATCCAAGAAAGCAAAACGGGATCTATGCGGCAACGTCACGGGATATCCATTAGTGTCATACACTATAACCTTCCCCAGAATGTAAAGAACACTTTTCTGAAAACCGCATCAAAATCGGTTCAGCCAAACGCGAGATAATCGCGGACAAACATACAATCGTCTTTCAAAATCAACAATCCAAGAAAGCACAAAACGGGATCTATGCGGCAACGTCACAAGGATACCCATAAGTGTCATACACTAAAACCTTTTCCAGAATGTAACAAACACTTTTCTGAAAACCGCATCAAAATCGGTTCAGCCAAACGCGAGATAATCGCGGACAAACATAAAATCGTCTTTCAAAATCTACAATCCAAGAAAGAAAAACGGGATCTATGCGGCAACGTCACGGGATATCCATAAGTGTCATACACATAAACCTTTCCCAGAATGTAACAAACACTTTTCTGAAAACCGCATAAAAATCGGTTCAGCCAAACGCGAGATAATTGCGGACAAACATACAATCGTCTTTCAAAATCAACAATCCAAGAAAGCACAAAACGGGATCTATGCGGCAACGTCACGGGATACCCATAAGTGTCATACACTAAAACCTTTCCCAGAATGTAACAAACACTTTTCTGAAAACCGCATCAAAATCGGTTCAGCCAAACGCGAGATAATCGCGGACGAACATACAATCGTCTTTCAAAATCTACAATCCAAGAAAGCAAAACGGGATCTACGCGGCAACGTCACGGGATATCCATTAGTGTCACACATTAAAACTTTTCCCAGAATGTAACCAACACTTTTCTGAAAACCGCATCAAAATCGGTTCAGCCAAACGCGAGATAATCGCGGACAAACATACAATCGTCTTTCAAAATCTACAATCCAAGAAAGCAAAACGGGATCTATGCCGCAACGTCACAGGATATCCATTAGTGTCTCACACTAAAACCTTCCCCAGAATGTAACCAACACTTTTCTGAAAACCGCATCAAAATCAGTTCAGCCAAACGCGAGATAATCGCGGACAAACATACATACATACGCTTCACTTGTTGTAGAAAAAAATACCAAAAAAAAAATGCTGTACGTTATCCTATTAAATTTGAAGAGTTCCCTCGATTTCGCCAAGATTCCATCATCAGATCCCGACTTGGCGACTATGGGACCAACTTGGAAGTATACCCTTTCAAACAAAAAAAGAATTTTTCAAATCGGTTCAGGCGTCTTCGAGTAATCGGTGAACATACATAAAAAAAAAAAATACATATAGTCGAATAGAGAACCTCCTCCTTTTTGGAAGTCGGTTAGTAACATTTAAAAAGAATTAAAATAGAAGAAAAACAAATTGGAACTTAGACCTCCATACGATCCATGACATGATCCTCCCCCCAGATGTATGGTCAAGAAAAAAAAATGTCGCAATGCCTTATAACTGCGATATTTTTACTTTAGGTACTTTAGAACAAAACTAGAATCTTTTGACATCATGAACAGTATTTGTACCCCCTTTATAATAAAGTTCGTTTAAAAAAAACAAAGCAGAAATGGACTGTGAAATACTTAAAACCGTACTGTTTTCAGGCAATGGCTGGTACAACCGTGGTCTTCTTGCAGTTCTTAGCATAGGTCTGTTGGCAATGGGTATAGACATCTTCGGCTTCTCAGTTGTCGTCACTGGCTGTTCCTGTGACTTTCAGCTTGAACTATGGCAGAAGAGCATATTGCTGTCCATGCCTTTTGTTGGTAAGTTTTAAGTTAACTCTCTTGTAGTGAGGAAAAACGTCGGATGGACTGCGTAAAAGATGATGTGGCGAGAAAGAAGGTGTCTGTTGAGATGACGAGTATTAGGGAAGTTGGCAAAAAACCCTTATTGCGCCGACCCCTAATGAATTGGAATAAGAGCAAGAGAAAAGTGATAATGACTTTATTTGCTTGAATACTTTTGCCTGTACGAAATATAATTCCCTATTTAACTCCTTCAGGGAATACATTTGAGATTTTTTTGCCTTAGTGCTCAATATTTTTTAGAAATTTGTGCAAAAACGAAAAGTGCGCAAACATGTTTGTAGACTGTGCATACTCAGTTGTGTATAGGCAGGCGCCAGCACATCAAGTTACTCGAAATTGACAAATCCCACTCAACCTTGAGTCTACCTTGCCGCCTTGATACTTAAGAAACTATTAAAGACGCAGATTTCGACAGATTATTTCAGCTTGATCTACTGGCGTCTGTACCTTTTTCTTTCTTTTTCCGAATGGGAAATCATCAAATGATTCTTCCCGCCCTGGGCGGAGCGGTAGGGAGTGTCAGACTTTTACTGACTAAAACCCATCCATGTTCCTTCCTCGCCCTTTATGTTCCAGGGCCACGGTATCTCTTTCGAACAGTCCCAAAGCCCAGGCAGGCTTCGGCCACTGGCGTCTATACCTAGATTATGAATTTCAAACAACAAAATTGTCGTCTGTCTTAGCTGCACTCAAGACAATTACTAAAGTAGATTTATTGTTTTGCTTCTAAAAGAGTCGTAGCCGACATAAAAAATTGTTCCTTTATCTACTTACTCAACATGGTCACCAAAATTACGTTCTATTTTTACCATCGTGTTGTCTTTCAATCCCGATTTTATTCCAGGACCAATTGCAATGTCAATACCTTGGGGCTACATATCAGATACAAAGGGTCGAAAGAAAACACTGTTGATCGCTTTATGGGGGAGTTTCGTGTCTTCGTTTATAAGCGCGTTTTCCGCAAACTGGATCATGTTGGCGGTACTCAAAGTTTTCAGCTCTTGTTTGTAAGTATAACTTTATATGATGTTGTTACTCGTAACATTAGTACCTTGAATTGTACGTGACAAAGTAATAAAGGAGTTACAGAATGAAATCCTAAAAGAGACCAAAACTTATAATATGGTCTTAGTTACAGGGTACAGAACATATTGGCTCTTCTGAGAAACCTAAATATTTATTAATAGTGTTATTTTTAATTTTTTTTTCTCTAATGTAAGTATAAAATCTTTGTTTTATACGTATTTCATAGTTTTTGACAAAGATTTTTGTACTTTTTTTTTTCGAAATCCTTTTACACTTGTCTATTCAACGGACTTATTATGCAAGGCCGTGTTCCCATTATGTCGTGACGATTAATTTATCGTTGGTTTTTAGTTGAGAAAAGTCGTGGATGACGCTGACCGCGTCGTCTTATAAATGTGATCACGTCTATTTAAATACACAAGCCACGACACTAAAAACTACACGATTAGGTATCTGTCGTCACGACAAAGTGGGAACGCGAAGTAACTGTGAAAAGGGTATTAATAGGTTTCTCTATCAGTTGTAGCGCAGTCCAATCGGTGGCGTATGCACATATTGGCGAATGCTGTTCGAGCAAAGTCAGGGGCTTCTACATGCTCATAATGACTAGTGCGCTGATGTTATTCCTTCTCAGTTATGTTGGTAAGTTTTTTAATACTTTGTATGAAACATATTTATTTTATAATTAGCTAGGTGCCCTGCCTGACGTTGTCTTGTCATTTCCTGGATGTCAATCATAGCTCACTGGATCCAATTTTATTGCAAATTTGAACCATTCAGAGCCAAATAGACAAGTTCTTAGGTCCTGGGTTGGAATTTATATGTATAATAAGTATGTATTTACAAACAAAAGTATGGATGTAGTATATCAACTAACTGGTGTCCACGAAACAAGCCTCGTTGCTCAGTGTGGCACTAGATGGCGCTGTGTGTAATGTCCAGCGATATTTTTTTCGTCATTGTACCATTGAATTTGCGGCTCATGTGTTGGTCGGTGATTTATATAATATTTACAGCATTATTTAAGCTACAATACAAATAAACACATAGCTTATCATTAATTCACCATACATTTCAGGAGTTATAATTAAATGAAAATAGCCAATTGGAGATCCAGCTGCTTATATTATATTTGAACTAACTGATGCCCGCGGCTTGACCCATGAACAAATAATATGGGTACTTAAACCTTCCTCGAGAACCACTCGATCCATTCCTGAAAACAACATGAAAATCAGTGCGGTATTTTTTGAGTTTATCGCGGACAGACAGACAAACAGACGCGACGAAAGACTTTGTTTTATAATATGTAGTGATTGCCTTCCACGTGTTATCCCTTTTTACTATTGTCCGAAACAATACACAGACACGAAGAAAATAGTTTTTTCATTGCTTAGTTATTTGCATAAATAACTTTAAAACACTTCATTATGGATGGAAAGAAATATCAATTAGTTTTTATTGAAGCGTCTAAATCATTTGTTATTTATGCTAATCGTATTATACTGACAATATTGTCATTTGTTTTTTTTGCATAATTATGTATGTCACGTTTAACTCATCTTCATAATATAACATCTTACCTACAATACCGGGTAATATACATCTCCATATAATTGAAAATAAAGTATCACGGACATAAATCTCATTCTTTATTTACTACTGTAAACGTTCGTAATTATTACATTACTCCTAAGGGTTAAGACGCCTGCGGAGCATGCGTCGTTCATACAAACGTAATACCAAAATAATTTGTAATTAAAACATATTCTTAAAGTAGTGTCTATTTATTCCGATTGGATCACAGAATATCTAGGTTACCAAATACGCATTTAGAATGGACACTGATTTAAACAAGAGTTATGAGAAAAATAAGTTTTCTATAGAAATTTTAAATTCCTCAAATCTCGTCTTTACGTCATTTTCCTTTCAAAATATATATTTGGGAACATAGATATTCTGTAATCCAATCGAAATAAATACACACTATCTTAAGAATATGTTTTATTTACAAATTATTTTGGTATTACGTTTGTATGAACGACGCAAGCTCTGCCGGCACCTTAAGTAGAGGTGTGGTTAGGCACACCGGCAGGCTGATAGTATACCTACATTTCGGCAGTTATGTTTAAGTCCTATGTGATAGGGGACGAACCTATTGCGATCAATCGGCCGCAAATCTAGATTCCTTGGCTGTTACTGAAACTTTCTGATCGAAAAACCCAATAACACTTTGCCCGACCTGGGAATCGATCCCAGGACCTGATGCTCAGCAGTTGCCCTTACAATAAATAAATAATAAATAAATAAATAATAACAAAAAATAATAATAACGAACAAACATAAAAACAAATATAATATTGGTTTAGAATTTTTTTTGACTACTTTGTTGGCGTTATTATCACAAGCGAGACTATGATCTTCAGTATGCAAATAAACTATAAACTATTAAAATCTGAACTTATATTGTCACTTACATATTCCGTGATTATTCATTATTTTTAGCTCCCGATATTTCGACGCTGTTGCAAGTGCCATGATCGCGGGTGACCGTGAAAGCTTAAGGCAACTAGATGAGCTAAATTAGCAACTCTATTTGTGGTGGTACAAACTTCGTTTGAAATGCTGTTAGAATAAAGTTCTATTCAGCTTGCACTACAAAGTGGTTGTTACGTCAGTCACTGCCAAATAGTGCGAAATGAGTGGTTTCGATGGATTTACAAAAAAATCTATTGATTGGACTAAAAAACTAATGCAATGCTAATATATTGCTTGTAGAATTATTTGCCAAAAAATCAGAATGATCGCATGTATATTAGTATGTTTTTTTTTGGTTGAAATAATTTTTTAGAGAGAAGTTCGTATTTTTTTTTATCGAGGCAATTTTTTTTTTTTTAAATATAAATAACTTTATTTCCCAAAATACACACAGAGATTGAACAGTTTACAATTTTGAATTAGTGGTAGAACACTAACATTGAACATTTAGATGCTTCAGAATTAAATAAATTAATTGTATTATGTTTTCAAAACACTATCATACTAGCCTAATATATCCTGAAGCATATCATATATTTTTCTGGTTTTGTTTATTATAGCAATGAATGATAAACTTTATGTCATTATAAAACTCGCGTTTAGCTCATGTAATCGCCTTAGAACAGTGTTTTATTAAAATATAATAGTGGCATGAAGGCATAAAGCTTAATTTTACTTCCCACATTGTTCTCAGTTCCCGGATACTTCATTCTCCATCTAGACTTCGCGTCAGACATGGGTACCATGAAGTTCACGCCATGGAGGCTTCTGGTTCTCGTAATGGCAGCACCACTTGGTATCAGCGCCTTTTTCCTGAATTTCTTCTATGAGAGCCCCAAGTTTCTGGTCAATGTTGGTCGAGAAAAAGAAGCTTTGGAGTATCTTAAAAATATTTGGGCCTGGAATGGAGGTAACGAACAAGAGTATCCGGTATGTATGAGATCCAGATCACTGGTTAAATTACGAGGTTATTCCCATTTTTCAATTTTTGAAGTGAATATTTTGTAAGGCGCGTTGAGCACTTTTTGAGTGAACATAAATCATGGAACTCGCGTGACCGTCACGTACGATTTTTGGAGCACTCATAGCTAATGCAAATCCGATCTGCTACAGCTACGCCGTAGTGGATAGGCTACGAGTTTTCATTTCTATCGTCAGTCCCCAAAGACTGCCACGCATTTTTTTTTTTGGAGTTCCTTTGTGTTAATCCAGGCCATAAACTATCTTTTTGCCAAATTTCATCCATCCATTAGTTGTTTAATACCTGAAAGCGTAACAAACATCCATCCATTCTCAAAAACTTTAAAATAGGATTAAGAAGATAAAAATTGTTCTTTTTCCATAGGTTCGCAGAGTGGTGTTAAAAGATGAAGGAAATACTAAAATAATAAATGATGAGAAAACAAACTTACTAGTATCACTTTGGCAACAAACAATGCCACTATTCAAACCACCTTTACTTTGGAGGACACTACAGCTTTTCTTCTTGACAACTGTCATTTATAGCATGTGAGTTGCCATATTATTATACAGGGTGTAAACTACCTCATCACGACGCCGTCAACCAAGCATTCTCAGGTACATCTCACTAAGGATCTTTACGCAAAAAAATATTGCTGGGAAACCTTTTTTTTGGGGTGAAAAATCATGTTTTGTGGTAGAACTCATTGTACCGCACTTAAAACATTGTGCTGATGAATGGATTGATTAGTACGGGGGTCATAGAGGTGTTAATAATTTTACAATAAAAAAAAACCGGCCAAGAGCGTGTCGGGCCACGCTCACTGTAGGGTTCCGTAGCTTCCCAGACCATTAAAAATACCAACATTTTTCGTCAGCAAAAATAACTTTGTTTTTCATAGTATTTGTATGAAAAACAAAGTTATCATTTGCGTTTTTTTGAAAAAGTGCTATATAACTCAAAAACTATTCAACTCATCAAGTCGAAAATAATTTTCCTAGAAAGTTCATATAAAGGTCTACTTCTGTGATTTTTTTCATATTTTTTAAACTTATGGTTCAAAAGTTAGAGGGGGGGGGGACACATTGTTTTTGACTTTCGGAGCGATTATTTCCTAAAATATTAGTATTATCAAAAAATGATTTTAGAAAACCCCTATTCATTTTTAAATACCTATCCAACAATATATCACACGTCAGGGTCAAAATTAAAAAAAAAATCGCTCCCCACTTTACGTCTGGGGGAGGTACCCTAATAAAAATGTTTTTTTAAATTTTTATTTTTGCACTTTGTCGGCATGATTGATATACATATTGGTACCAAATTTCAGCTTTCTGGTGCTAACGGTCACTGAGATTATCCGCGGACAGACAGACAGACAGACAGACAGACAGACATGGCGAAACTATAAGGGTTCCGTTTTTTGCCATTTGGCTACGGAACCCTAACTAGTATTTAAGAAAAAAGTGTCAAAAAGTAGGAACTTTGACCCCCAATATCTCCGTAACTAAAAGTTTCCCAGGTATGGTGTAGAACATACAAATGATTGCATTGACGAGGAGAATAAGTGTCTTTCGGCTTCGTGAAGAGTTGTTTTACACCGTTTATTCATATTGATTACTATGATTTTGATTTGTTTGAACAACTTATGTAAAGGGGAACAGTATTACCGTTCCTTCCGGAGAGGTTCTGTTGACACGTCACGGTTATTTCCTTATTTCAGCAACTTTTAGGTAAATAAAAAGTGACAAGCTTCCAAAAATTACAATAAGGGCCCCATTTTTACGTCTGTGATTAGAGGACTACCAGACAAATTCGAAAAGTTGTTAACAAATCAGATATTTTTTTTTATGTCAAAAACAATTATTGCATTCGGCTGAGTTTTCGATGAGAAAAAAAGAGAAATACGAAACGTCGATCTTGTCAAAATGTTGGTGATAGAATCGGTATGGGCTGCAGCTGTCCCTTTCGCACACTACGTGAGTGGGCTTGACGCAGCGCGACGGCAATAGTGTTTTCAAGTTCCTCGCAGGTTCTGTTCCCTCTTAAGTCACATGTGAAATAAACATTTTGTTGATTTTACCTTTTTATTTCCAACTGATGATTTATTTTCTCAATAGAATAGGGAATCTCATCATTATCATCTGTATCATTTTAATTTCATTAAACAGTTTTGAAACACGTTTTTATAAGAGATTTACGTATTATTTTTTTATCGACTACATGTTGTGATTTTATGTCCTACAGTAACAATAGTTTTGTGATGTGGATGCCATATATTGTTGAAGCCTTCTCAACCGGTGTAAGCTCAGCAAATATATCAATGAGTTTATGCAGCATTATAATGAGAATAGACACACACAGAGCCTCTTCTATTGATGAAATGGTAAGATACTGTTTGTGTAACCAAATAAGCATTTGTCAAATGAATCTTTGAATGGCTTCTTCATTAATTGGCGCGAAGAAGCGAATAAATGAAAGGAATGCTCCCTCACTCCTGGGAGTGGGAGAGTTCAGTCTAAAAACAAACTGCAGTAGGCTTTCGAAAGACTCCATTTATTTACATTAAATTTCGAAAATCAGAGTCTTTGTTTATTTGCTTTTGGACTGCTATTCAAAGTCGGAAATTGCCCATACAGAATTGTTTTTGATTGAATGGTCGCTCCGTAACTTGTAGAAGTTATTTATTTACAAAATACAGTGCTTCTCGTGACGGGGACTACATTACTTAATTGTAATTAGCAGTTTTTCTTTTTTAATTTTATTTAGTTACGTTTTTGTCATAGAAATTTTACTTAAGCACCTAAATATCTATGGGTTTTGTCAAATAAACCAAAACAATTCTTTCAGGTCGACTGCTCTTCATCACTCCAATCACCGACCTTACTTTCAGGGATCACTCACGGCATAGTCTTCGCTGGCATTACAGTGGCAGTATCCAAATTTGCTTCAAGAAAGAAAGTGATGATGGTTGTGTTCCTATTAATACCAACGATTTGCAGTTTGGCAGCAATCTTCAATACAAATAATATAGCAAGTCTGGTGCTGTATGTTGGGATGATGATGACGAATTTATGTATGGGTGTACTGTTTGCTTACTATGTGGAGTTGTTTCCAACGTCATACAGGTTAGTTGTGTAGACATTATTTTCTATTTCATTTTGAAGGAAAATATCGTGAGGAATCGGGCATGTCCTGGACCCAAACATTCGAAGACTTGTGTGACCGCACTGGGCTCGCGTGGTGGATTATAGCCCATTCCCTCTCTCCATTGAGAGGAGGCTGTGTCCCAGCAGTGGGAACATTATAGGATGATGATATTTATTTAATTGCATTGTATTATTTCGAATGAGTTGAATTGTCTGCCGTTAGTATAGTGGTCGAAATCGCGACTGTTGAATACGAGGTTCCGAGTTCGATCCCCAGGTGGTACAAGAATTTCTAAGTAGCAGCCACAAAGTCGACTCCCATTACATGGGATTTAAACCTATACAGTAATGTAGCGAAAATTAAGTTTAAAATTTCAGTCGTGTAGTTATGTTTTGAATCCGATGAATTGCCAAACTTAAGCGGCAGTAGGCAGGGCACATTGTTCGCAGAACGGATGGCCTATGGGGCCAAATTCGGGAGTGGCGATCGCGAACCGGAAGATTTTGCGTTAGGATACCTCCTACTTGGTGGACTGATGACCAGGTGAAGGTTGCGGGAATCCGCTGGATGCGAGTCGCACGAGACCGGTCAATGTGTCACGTAGGCGAGGCCTATGTCCAGCAGTGGACGTCTATCAGCTGAAATGATGATGATGAAAATATGTTCATCATCATCGGCCTATTAATGTTCCCACTGCTGGGACAGGCCGCCTCTCTATGAGAGGGAATGGGCTATATTATCCACCACGCGGGCCCAGTGCGGATTGGTAGATGTCACATGTCTTCGAATTAATGGTTCTAGGACATGCCGGTTCCCTCACGATGTTTTCCTTCACCGTTTTGAGAGCAGCAGTGATGTAATAAATTACACAAAGTAATGCGCCTGCCTGGGTTCGAACCCACGACTTACTGAACGTAAGTCGGGGCCGCCACCACTGGGCCGCCGCGGCTTGCAATATCCGCTGCGAAAATATGTTAGGTGTTTCAAATTAAAATGTTTCTAAAGTTCCCAGTACAGAGTAAAATCTCTTGTTGTTATACTACAAACCATGTCGTAAAAGGCGATTTGAATAAAACAGTGAACCAAAAACTGCCTGCAAAAACTGTGGTTACCTTTGATCCTCCATCAGATTGTAGCACTAACCCTGTTTTAAAAGTAATGATATTTCCAAGGAATGCAAGTTAGAAAGTTCTGTGAACTGAAATATAATCAAGATGTTAATTTCGTATGCCAATTTAATTTTCCAGGGGCATGGCAGCTTGTCTTGGTGTCATGGTGGCCCGTATCAGCGGTTTGGCTGGCGTCAATGTTCTCGGCGAGTTTCTGATGACCGACTGCGCTGCGACCTTCTACGCTTTTACTGTTTACCTTCTGTGTAAGTAAATAATGTCATTTAATATATTTTGACTAAAGACGGTCACGACTTGGGTCGTAATAAATAAAATAAAAATAAGTCGTTTTCAATTTGTATGTCATCATCATCGGCATTTAATGTTCCCACTGCTGGGACAGGCCTCCTCTCTATGAGAGGGAATGGGCCATATAATCCACCACGCACTTTATATGTACTTTCTACTTAATCTTGGACATCACAGACATCGGTGAAGGAAAATATCGAAGGAAATCTGGACTGAATATTAATATAAATTTGAAATCGCCAACCCGTCTTGAGCCCCCGTCCCATGCTCGTGCCAGCCCGCGTGGCTGAGCCTGTAGTCCAAATCCGGTCTCTAAATAATGACACCACTCAGATCCAGCCTGTCCCCTCGCTGTCCTCTTCCAGCGACGCCCTAAGCCGAGGCCCGTACCCCGCAGGGGGTGCCCTTAGCGTGTAGTCGCTTAGTTTGTAAGTTTTATGCCCTGGCTATGGAGGCCTTACACTCAAGGCACCCACAGGATAGGCCGGTTAAGCAGACGACAACCTCTCTAGGTTGAACTGCGAGATGCCATTCCGAAAAAAAAAAGCCCGTCTTGAGCGAGCGTGGTCAATGTGCCTTCTCTGTTGAGGCTGATATTATTATACTACTTTATCATATCTTATTAGGGAAAAGATAATATTTCACAGTATATTTTTTTGCGTTGTCGAATCAGAAATGAAGACATCCACAAGAGAACCAAGGTTACCGACGTAGCTCAAAGAATTGGTAAACTTAAGTGGCAATAGGCAGGGCACATTGCCCAAAGTACAGATGGTCGATAGTTCTAGAGTGCCGACCACGAACCGGAAGCAGGCCTTCCAACGCAACCTGCGTTGGAAGGCCTCCTACTAGGTGGACCGATGAAGTGGTAAAGGTTTCGGGAATCCGCTGAATGCGAGACCCACGGGACAGGTCTGTGGGCACACTTGGGGGAGGCCAATGTTCAGCGATGGATGACTTTCGGCTGAAATGATAATGAACGATGATGTTTGTTTTTGTTTTCAGGTGGCATTGCTGTAGCAGTTTATTTTTTACCACCAGACAATCCTAAGAAAGTGTAAAACCTGTGATAGTAAAAAGTTTTTTAAATCACCTTCGTATTATTTTATTTTACGATTATTAATCTCATTGTTTTTTTTGTAAATATTTAGTTTTAATTATTCTATAAGTAGCTTTTACTCAATTATTTACCAAAACCAATAAATGACTTTCGTAGATTAATTCCTTTTGTTTCATTTATTCATGTCATAAATTACACCTCTTAGAGAAAAAAAACAAGGTCGATACTCCAGGGTAGCTCAAGAAATTCAAATCTTACGTTTTTTGCAATTTGCAGGCAATTTGTTCGCGACTGAAAGACATAAACAGTTACAGAATTATCAAAATCATCAATACAACCCTCCAAGTTCAGAAAGGGCGAGGAATGTTTTCACCTTGAAAAAGTCGTTCCTCGACCTATAAGAACATAAAAAAATGTATTTCGTGGGTTACCCTGTATCACCTACCTTAAGATGGAAGCGCGCAAGTAGCCCGCAAAATTCAAATCATCAATACAAACCTATAAGTTAATTTAATCCCTTTGGATGACTTTTTCATGAAATAAGTATTGAATCGGGTTAACATGAACTACCAGGAATGTACTAATGTTTATAATTCTGTAACTAATTAATTATAATCAGTAGTCAGGTCGTATGTAGATGAAAAATGAGTCGTGCAAGTAATTATACTTGGAAGACTCATTTTTCATTTACATACGACCTGACATTTCAAAAAATCGCAGAAAATATGACCAACCGTTGCGCTTCCACCTGAATGAGTTGATATTAAAATTGTGTTAAACCAATTACAAAATAAAACTAACTTTCAATTACCTGAAGTGTCAGGCACAAACCTCTAGTTAGTAAGTTTCCAACACCAACTTACTAAAATCTAATCACAGAATAAAATCAAAGGAATGTCGATAACTGATCCCTGAGAGAGCCCAGTGATTTGGCCCACTGTTCCAATTTGTAGTTCATGAATATTTATAACTAATACGCAGACTCGCCTGCGTTTTACTTACAATTTTAGAGTGTTTTTTCTTTATAAAATGTCGGTTATGTTTTGTTCTCTTCTTCGTTAAAATCCATCATTCGTATTTACTTTGATTTGATTAATTTTACGTTAAAGAAGTTTCAAACCAAACCTAAAAGAGTACTTGAAGATATCTTGGTTTCTCGTTGAATGCAACGGTTATTAATCTTTTGACGAATCTGCCTAATGGTACCTCTACACCCACGTACCTATTGCTATCAACTGGGAGCAAATCTAGTCTCCATGGCTGCTACTCAGAAATTCCTGATGAAAAAACCCAGTAAATTTTAAGTTCGATGGTATTTTCTTTTTAATTTTAAGAGCAGGAATAATCTACCAAAGAAAATGACATAAAAACAATAATTTAGTAAACTCATCCCGCGGGACCCAAATGACCGGGACCAATTTACTAAAGAGCCGCCAAGTCATGGGTCTTGAGTTCGAACCCAAGCCACGCACCTCTGATTTTTCAGGTTCATGTGCGTATTATACATAATTATATGAATTATCACTTGCATCGGTGAATTAAAACATCGTGAGGAACCAGAATGCCTGAGAGATATTTCTCGACAGTATGTTAAAGCGACTACATGAGGTAAATTAGCAACTCTATTTGTGGTGGTTCAAACTTCGTTTGAAATACTGTTAAAGTTCTAATTAGCTTGCAATAAAAAGTGGTTGTTACGTCAATTACTGCGGGCCGGATAGTGCGAAATGAGTGGTTTCGATCGATTTTTAAAAAATCTATTAGTTGGACTAAAAATATAAAATACTATGATGCTAATTACGTTGCTTGTAGAATTATTTGCCAAAAAATCAGAATGATCGCATGTATTGTTTTTTCTCGTCAAAATTTTTTTTAGAGATAATTTCGTGATTTTTTTCTATCGAGTAAAATTAATTGTCATACTAGATTATGTCCTGAAGAATATCATATATTTTTCTGGTTTTGTTTACTGCAGTGAATCATATACTTTCAGGCATTATAAAACTCGCTTTTAGCTCCTGTAGTCGCCATAAGCGAAGTCTGAGGCCCTGGGGCAGCATAAAAACTCTGACACTAGGATAGACACTAACCACTCGGTAAAGTAAGAAAAAGAGGAAAAACAAAATTGAAACAACAAATCCCTCACTTCTAAAACCTGACAACGATAATGGACAAAGTAAAATATTTAGTTCGCGCAACACTAGTCATCCAAAAAATATCTGTCGCTTTTCTATTTAAATTTTTATTCACTTTCTTTGTATGTTAAATGTTTTGTAATGTTACCAGTACTACATAAATCACTCGGAACAAAAGAAATGGGAGAGTAGCGCTAAACAAAATGCAAAAGGAAAAATTTATCTTTTCGTACCTTTTTCTTTTTTTTTCCTTTCGCTGAATTGCCGCTATTGCTTCTTGCCAGGAAGTCAATGTCTATTTTATTTTTTCGTTTTTTATTAGTTGATGTTTTCTGTAAATATGAACTGCTTTACTTTTATGGACAAATTAAACTTAATTTGGACAGTGATTTCAATGAGTTATTTAAAGAATCCTTTATAACTTTCTAGTTTAAAGCTTGTTGAAGGATGCATTATTTGAAATTTAATACTTTTTCCTGTTGCAAGAAGAATAAATGTTGGACAATATAAAAACAGTAAAGTCAGGTGCTACTGGTGTTCTTTAAAACGGTGGGTAATGAAGCAAAAGGTGTATGTTAAGAGAAAACAAGGGCTCTTTTGTTTCTTCTTAAATAATGACTTTAAAGCAATCATTGTTTTTTTTTTCGTTAAATGTACTTACTAATAGTAGATTATGCACCAAGGGGCTAAAGTTGTGTCTTATGTCACGGGCGTCATATTGAATCTTAAGCGCAATGAAGGATTTGGGGTTTTAACTCCCGAGCGCAGCGAGGGAGTTAACAGTTTAACTCACGAGCGAAGCGAGGGAGTTAATACAAGAATCCTGAATGCGGCGAGGGATTCAAGCTAGCCCAAGGCAAAGACACCTTTAGCCCAGAGGAGGATACTCTACTTTTTACACCTAATGTGAGAAAATAATAGCCATAGTACGAAAAACAAAGTATTTATTAAATAAACAAACAGTAAGAATAAATTAATTAACTAATGCTACAGCCAATTACTATTACGGTATTACGGCGCGGTACGGTATTTGTTTTCCTTTTAAAAAATGGTTCGTAGTTATCTAATTATTCTTACAATATTATGTCTTCGAAAACATGGCAACGATATGAAGAAGCAGTCGTTATGATTTTTTAGGAAATCGAGTATACCATCCACGCGTAGTAAGGGTATCGAGAAAAGCTTTCCTCTTTCTGGCACCAAAGGGTGTTTGTTAGTACTATACTGCCGATTTAGCTGAGCATGTGAGATTCCAAATTCAAATCACATTATTGACCAGCGGGTCATAATGAAATCCAGTATAACATTATTGACCGGCTGTGCCCCGGCCACTAATGACTCACTTTAGGTTGAGGTTGCTTGACATATAATTTGACATTTTCGAGCAGGTGGTGTGAAAAAATATTTTTCACTCCTCTTGCTCGAAAAGACCGTCATAATAGCGTACCAGAGTGGCCGTAAAATTGCTCATTATAGCCCTAGGGAAAATAAGCTTTTTTTTTTTAAATTTCGTAGTCGGTGTTCGAAACCGCAAAGTCTTTACTCATAATTCATGAAGAATTGACTTATTACTCTTCCATAAAAAAAAAAAAAACATTTTATTTAAAAAATGGAACCAAACGCGCCGAACGCCGAACTCTTTGGCAGGATGTGTGCGTTGCATTCCAGCTACAGAAGAAACAAAAAAAGGCATGGGCGCGAAATTTTAAGATTTTTTCTGTATTATTTATTTGAATAAGTAGGATTCCTTTTTATCTCCTACGTTTACCCCACAGACGACACAATATTATATTCGTCTTCACAGAGAACTGAAATTATGTTGCCGGGAAAAAACATCTCATTAAATTTGAACAACAGCACAAATTGTACTTACACATTTAATTGTGAATAAAATAAACTATTTTTAGGAAACCAGAAGTGGTAACAAAATAAAGAAAAAATATGCGACACACACCGAAATTATTTATCGATACAAAACTTAAACCTAAACTACAAAATAACACAAGTAAAATCACTTAAAATTAGAAATTAGATAGGCAAAAAAAAGCAACCATTTTTTGACCATTCAAACGGGCAGAATGTCTTTTTTTCTTCTTCGCAAGTCAACTCAACAAGAAGTGTGTGCAGACCAAAGAGAATTTAAGCACTGCTATCGGGAACTATGTCACTCTTCTCCTAACACGGCCTCTCCTGACTGGAGGACGTTCTCGTTCTCCACTGACTAAATTTGCAGGGGTACCGCAGTTCTGGAGGTGCTAGGCATAGGCTCAGTTGGCCCCTCGTTTGGAGGCTGCACATCACACAAGGCAACTGGCTCGGGCGTAGACTCCGCACGGTCGTTATCGCTATCTGCATCTGAGAACATAAATAATATTCCAGGCGTAAAACACTAAAAACAAATCTTCACTGTTTTACACCATAAAATTGCACACAATGAACCATAGGCACTACGTTAGCATAGTTCAAACAAGCACCAGAGAGGAAGCACTACGTTAGCTGTCTCTGTTAGCGAGAAACATAGGCACTGCGTTAGCTTATTTCTCACTAGTAAGTACGGACACATGACATAGGCACGACGTTAGCTTATCATGTACATAGGACCCACACTTGTATGACATAGGCACGACGTTAGCTTATCATACGAAGTGAATACGGACACATGACATAGGCATAAGACACAAGGTCAAGTATTCAACAAGATCAGACATAACACACAGGATCTAGATTTCCAACAGTATACCACAACCAGCGCGTACTGCACCAGCAGCGACAGGCGCACGTGTTGCACCAGTAGCGACAGGCGCACGTGCATCCTGCGCCAGCAGCACGCCCTGCGCCAGCACCGCGCCCTGCGCCAGCAGCGCGCCTTGCGCCAGCAACGCAGCAAGATCTGCGCCAGCAACGCAGCGAGTCCTGCGCTAGCAGCGCGACCTGCGCCAGCAACGCGTCCTGCGCCAGCAACGCGTCCTTCGCCAGCAACGCAGCGAGTCCTGCGCCAGCAGCGCAACCAGCGCCAGCAGAGCGTCCAGCACCAGCAGTGCGTCCAGCTCCAGCAGCGCAACCAGCGCCAGCAGAGCGTCCAGCACCAGCAGTGCGCCCATGCGCGCTCAACAACACATGCCTTTGGACACACCCGCACGCTTGGCGACACTACGCGCCTTGGGAACAAACCCGTGCGTTTGGCGACACACGCCTCAGGGAACAAACCCGCGCGCTAGGCGACACGCGCCTCTGGGAACACACCCGTGCGCTAGGCGACACACGCCTGTGGGAACACACCCATACGCTAGGCGACACACGCCTCTGGGAACACACCCACTGGATGGGCGACTCACACCTTTAGGCACACGCCCAAAACCATCTCTGAAACCATAAATTGAAAAGAAACAGCACTCACTTCATTCATTCAGCAAAACAACTCTCGCATCCTAGGGTCTAGTTTGTTCATTGATTGCTGAAGTACTTTATTACAAAGGTAAGGTCGACGACCTCGTATTCACATGACTGGCGGTTGGACCGGTAAGGTGGATAGTACCTTTATTCCTCTTCAGGAGTTCACAAGAGCGACATCAAACTTTTTTTGTTGTTTTTAGAACGCTTGTGACTAGGTCACGCACCAGCGACCATATGGGCGGAGTAGAGGCGTCAGTACCAATAATTCAATTGATGGCTGTGGTTTTTGCTTGCTCACATTCATGCCTGACAGTTCCGGGGATTAACGACTATTTTCCGAGAGCTCGGCCACACCTGACCAAAACTTGAAAGCATTGAACCTTCGTTCAGGACGATTTGAATGTCAAAAGTTCTTATGAGATACTGCCTCTCTTTGCGCTAAGTACACATTTAGGCTACGCAACAGTCGGATAGAAGGTAGTTGTTGATTCTAATCTCAAAATTATAATTGACGCTTTTAGATATGATTTTCAAACGGTATGGTGCTTGCAACATAAGAACAAACCAATATAAATGAAGCTGATTTTAGAACATGAAAAATAAAAGTAAAGTCCAGCTCCTAGAGAAATCTGGCCATTGTTCTTTTAAAATTTGACCAAGTTCGGTCATTGATGACCCATTCATTTAGCCAAACTTTGGTGTCCCCTTTTAGGCAATTACCAATGCGTGACAAACACTCATTACCGCTCCAGTTATTCGAAACCTTAGCGCGGTCTAACTCCTCACACCAGGTGTCTATATCATTGACGCTAGGATCAAAATTGGATATAAAAAAATATGCTTGGTTGGATCTCACCGTTGTATTGATGGAACGTATGGCGTCAATCAGTCGATTGGTCACGTTAGCATCGCGATCAGTGGCCGCACTCACAGAACGCCCCGGCGAAGGCGAAGCCGCAGAGTCGCGACAACCCGCGCCGTCTCGGCCCGAGGTCGTCATCTCAGTGCGCTCATGCAGCTGCGGTTGCGACGATTGCGTCGGCGGCGGTGGCGTTGCACGTGACACCGTAACGATCGGCACGTGAGGCGCCCGCTGCCCCTCAAGCGTTGTCAATCGATCGAGTATCTGTTGCATTTGTTGAGTTAATATTATTGTTTGGGGAAGTATGCCGCCTCAAGGAATCACTTGCTTGCGAAATACGACGGCTGCGGCGCCTATAGCGACGTCTAGAGTGAGATCTGGGACTCCTAGAGCGTGTCTCGCGCCGATTGCGGCGCGATTCGCGACTTCGAGAACGGCTCCTACTTTTACAATTGCTATTGGGCATTTTTACCACTTAATTATTTAAAAATCAAGCAACCGGAAGTTTAAATTGATCAGGGCAGTGTGCATGTAACAACAAAGCAAAATAAAAACAGCAAGATTGTAAAACAACAGCGATGTTGTACTCAGAAGTAAATTGGAACGTACTCACCAGAATTCACTGAGATACACTTACACTTAAGCCTAATCACTTACTCACTCCGTATTGACACAAAATCCGTTTGGTATAAGACTTCAGTATAATCCAAAATTAACCCCAAAAATTTTTTGACAATTTGGTTATGAAGTGCCAAACTGCCGCGTTTCAGTGGTCAAAGCGGATCTGGACGCGTATGGTGTATCCCACTTCTGATTTTAGGAAACCAGAAGTGGTAACAAAATAAAGAAAAAATATGCGACACACACCGAAATTATTTATCGATACAAAACTTAAACCTAAACTACAAAATAACACAAGTAAAATCACTTAAAATTAGAAATTAGATAGGCAAAAAAAAAGCAACCATTTTTTGACCATTCAAACGGGCAGAATGTCTTTTTTTCTTCTTCGCAAGTCAACTCAACAAGAAGTGTGTGCAGACCAAAGAGAATTTAAGCACTGCTATCGGGAACTATGTCACTCTTCTCTTAACACTATCATATTAAATATGGTTATTTTATTTTCTCGCAATCGTAGTGAAAAGTACGGTGTAACACACGGCGCTAAAATCCCATTATAACTCGGTTTCTATTTACTACCTCGCTAAAGCTCGGTAGTAAAACTTACCTCGTCTATAATGGGTCATTTTAGCCCCTTGTATCACAATGTACTATTTTATCACGTTGTCTACTAGTTTTGAAGACAGTCTCTCAAAAAAAAAATTGCATGATTATTGCCACTAAAAAATAATAATGTAAGACTTCTTGATGTGACCATCACCGTCTGCCGGGCCTTTTCCCAACTAGATTGGGTTCGATTTTCAATCTAACCGGATGCAGCTGAATACAAGTATTTTACATAGAGTATGTGGTAGTCCTACCTATCAGACCTGTAAAACTTAGTTAGTACTGGGTAGCACGATACCAGGCAGATTTTCGGGCCACTGACTACCTGTGTAACCGACCTTCAAACGACAGCCGAGACCGCGAGGCATGGGGGAAATCGGGTATGTAATGCATTGTCGCCCATCCCCGGACCGACCATGGTGCATGGGAAGCACGGCTTAACCTCTAAGGTCAGTGCGGTTGGTAAAATTTAGCCTCAAGCTGCTCTATGACCATTTCACCTAAATACCCTGGACCGTGCCCCAAGACATATGGTTCTTTACCCAAATTTTTACATGTGAAAGAAAATGTCGTTTTTAGGGGAAACAAGACAATAATTACACCGTTTGTCTGTCCCAAGTCCCCCCAAGTCGTAAAATTTTCTTGCCTCGTTGACTACATTGTCCCAAATGTAGGAAAAAATATTTGTTTTCTTTTTTAAATGACCTTTTATGTTTGTCATCTGTCTATGGTTAATGTCGGGGATATGAATATTCTTGATTTTTAATTGTCATTGTGGGCGTAATTAGCTTTTTCTGTTTCAAATGAGTGTCGGGTGTTTGTTTGAAGATTTAGGCTTTTTTTTTATTTAGTTCACTTTTCCTTAATTGCTCAATCTAACCGTTTCATTGGTCAGGCTCTCGTCGATGTCGTTTGATTAATTATTACAATTTAATCTTAAGTGGAAGCGAATCTTTTGACCAAAACTTGTTGAAGCATTTGAAAAGACCATCTCCCAACTGATATCTAGGAAGGTAACCTTTAATCATCTGGAAGTCGAAGATGTTTGGGACGTAGGTAAGCTGAAGTTAAGAAAATCTGTCTAGCTGGAGATTCATAGATAAATGTGATTCCGAAAACGATGAGATACTTTATATTATTGTGTTCTGTGAAAAACTCGCAGTCAAAGAAGATGTCTCAATCAAGATTTCCATCGAGTTCATCAAAACGCTGCAAAGTCATCATCATCAGCCTAGCCTTTTCCCAACTATGTTGGGGTCGGCTTCCAGTCTAACCGGATGGTTAGACTGGAAGCCGACCCCAACAGCTGAAAGCTGCAAAGTGATGAAAGTATTTAATTTTACACGTGCAGCCTTTGGACTAGGTGTACGTAAAGATAGTACAGTGCTCTCCTTGGTCAGTATAATAACACGTTTAGGATGCTGGTGGGGCTGACTCGCTTCTGTAGTGCGTCGGGGATGTTCGCACGTGGATTGTTTTTACGCAATAATTCATAAAAGCTGCGCTTCCTTGGTGCGCAGGGTGTGGGGCAGCACCAACAGTATCATAAGCATGATTGCCAGTCGCCTGAACTGTGTTTATGAGGGTCACTGCTGTGCAATTACTCATGGGTGGTCGCTGCAGTGATCAACCGTTATTTGTTGTGTTGTTTGTTTTATCAGTGATTACTAACATAGTCGTAAGTTTTATTAACAGCTTATGAGTCGTGGACTCTCGAATAAAGAGATATTCTATTCTATTCTATTATATTTGATTTTATACAATACTATGCATCTACGTCTGCAATTCAAAACAACACATAACTAGCACCGTGTCAAATTTATTTACTTCCCCAATACAATATTCAGTATCACAAAGCTCCCCTTGCTTATACAAAACCCAAAACCCATGGACACACAATTACATTACCGCTAAACCCATATCCGTGTCCATAGAATAAATTAAACATGTCAACCCCACTGCATTGCCCCTTATTTATTGCATACAAAACTATAAAAATAGTAATAACTGTTGCAATATTTCATGAATTTCAAAAACTTCAATCACAAAGAAAACATCTACTGCATCCTTCATTATCATGAAATGGGGGAGAAGAATTATAGCTTTCCTTAAAATATTCGAAGGAAATACGCAGGAAACAATAATAGACTTGTGGGCTCTGAGTCGAAGGATATTTATTATGAAGTCAGCTTTGTTATTAGGGATGTAGAAAAGACGGAATTACGCAAATTCGAACACCGTTTTTTTTTGTGTTAGGCGGGATCCTGTCATGTCTTTCCTTTGTTCTTGCAGAAACTCTGATACATCCAACAGAAAAAGTTAATCGTTTTGAAGTCGTTTTGAAAGGTGAGTAAAGTAAAACTTAAAGAGAAGAAAATTTTAGTGACTGAAATGTTAGTAGTTGCATGAAAAATCTGTAGAAAACCGAATATAAGTTAAAAACTGGCCATGAGCGAGTCGTAATCGCATAAAGTGGGTTCTATACCATTGTAGTAGGAGGACCCCTTTATTTTTATTGAAATTCCAACTGACTATTACGGTTCATATGCTTCTGCTGACCCCCGGCTACGAAATAGTGTCCCATTGGTACGTAACTCTAAAAACATTTTTTGGCGCTGAGCAAGATATATCTGCTCGACAGTCGTTTCAACCAACCAAAGTAACGTTCATCACACAATTTTATACTGACAAGTTAATTTGCATATCAATATAATTTACAGCCTATGTCACTCGGTAAAAATGTAGCTTTCTAATGGTGACAGATTTTTTTTAAATCGGTTGAGTAATTTTTGAGTTAAATCGTAATCGTAAATCAAATCTTTCCTCTTTGTAACATTAGTGTAGAAACACTTCTACACTAATTAAACAAAGAGAAAAGATTTGAATGTTGTTGTGTGTTGTGTTGATTTGATTGTTGTAGATGTAGATATTACTATTTAGATAGTCTAGATCTATCTGGTACACGGGTCATTCAATTACCCATCCCAGATAATCTGGTACCTTTAACATAATAGATCTCGACGGTCTAAATGCCATCAGGTTCTACACCCTAATCAGGCGTCATCGATGGTAATCGGAATCGATTTCACTCGATATACTAGTCACATCGTTTCCATTACCATTGAAGTCGCATTATGCGTTTGGGAACATTGCCGTGTGCCATTCACGAGTATCGGATACTGAATTTCAGTGACATTATTGCTGAGATATGCGCGCTTGGTTTTGATTGACTGAAATACTCGTAGGTAATTAGAATACATTTTGGTTCGTCCGAATTATGTACCTACCTGTGCCTCGTTTAGAATTTTAAAAGTAGGTACTTACTTATGATTTTGAAATTTAATTTTTTGATTATTTTTCACACAACATCACGCTTCTAATTCCAGAACGGTTAAGCAGAGTTGTACCTACACCCACATTTTGCCAGTTATGTTTAAGGCGATTGGACGAGCTAAATTAGCAACTCTATTGGTGGTGGTTCAAACTTCGTTTGAAATGCTGTTAGAATAAAGTTCAAATCAGCTTGCGTCAGTCACAACAAATCGTGCGAAATGAGTGTGACGGAAAGGGTGTTCGTGGGGAAGGTTAACTAAAACCACGAAACCTTGTCAACATAAAAAATATAATTATCAAAAATTAACACGGGTGTGGGAAGTAAAGTAATAAAGTGCAAAGCAGAAATAGTGATGAAGGGTGGATTCACATCTTGAATCCACGTAGCTAGATGGTACAAGGAAAATAGGAAAAACGATTACTGTTCAACAACTTACCCAGATTGGGGTTATAGAATCACTTATTTTAGGTATGTCGTTAAAGAAACGAGTAATACTGCCTGCTTCAAGCCGAATGTTCGTACCACGTATGAGGTCACGGTGAATAAAATACAGGTGAACGCGTCTGATTTTCGGGAGCAGAAAAGAAGCTGGTCATCGGGTGACGATGACATGTATACCCGCGCCCACGCATCACAGAGTATAATCACTACGTTTACCACGCATAGACAAGTCCACACTCACTAGTGCAGATACACGGAACGCGGTGCGCACTTCACTGGAACGCAGCTAATTTAGTCGTTTAGTAACGAGAAGGCCCTAATGATTTTATATAATCTGTGGCGTTTGTTTTGATAATTGACTAGATTGTAAGCGTTGAATCTGTCTATGTAAATAAAGTAACGATAGAAACTTTTTCGAGTTTCTACAACGTTACATGAGTGGTTAAAAACACTGTTATGCATATATATTGCTTGTAGAATTATTTGCCAAAAACAGAATGATCGCATGTATTTAAGTATGTTTTTTTTTTGGTGAAAGATATTGTTAGAGATAAGTTCGTGATTTTGTTTTATCGAGTCAAATTAATTGTATTATGTTTTCAAAACACTAACATACTAGCATATATCCTGAAGAATATCGTATATTTTTCTGGTTTTGTTTATTGCCGTGAATCATATACTTTTAGGCATTATAAAACACGTGTTTAGCTCATGTAGTGGCGACTACATGAGCTAAACACGTGTTTTAGTTCATGTAGTCGCCACTAGAGTAGGACTATAAGCGTAACTGGTAAAATGTGGGTGCTCGCTCCTATTTCGTGGGCAAAATAAGGGGCGAGCCTATCTATTACCATAAACCGGGCACAAATCTAGCGGACAGTGTCCATGTTTTAGAGAAATGATAACACTGATAGCAGTCTGCTCTTGAATGCAGTTAAGATGTGCTTATGTAACGTTGAGCCAATAAAAGACTGTTAATCAAACACATTTTTTCTGGGTTAAGTTCGCAGTTGTACCTATATATTTTAATTTTGTGTAAATTTCTGTTTGTTAATTTTTGTGTGTGTAATAAAGAATAAGAATAAGGTTGCAACGCCATCGCCACCCAAATTAAAAGTAAGTACAGCAAAAAGACGTACACTTTGTAAGGAACGTAATCCGGGTGTATAGCAAGCACTTCAAGAGTATCAGAGTAAATGTAGTGTGCCAGGATCAAGCCTCACTGCCTCAGAGTTTACCGTCTGTGTAATCGTATATCCTGCCGAGGAAATATTTTGATACAGCTAGTGTTAAGGTTTGAATAGACGGGGTAATGGTTTGAGTTTTGACAAGCTCATTTTCTTGGCTGGTTCCTATTATAATAATATTTATAATAATATTTATTTATTACCACAAAGTTCACGTACATTGCACTGTTTACAGATTTACGTTATTAAATTAAATTAGCATTACAAAATGAGTACAATGAGTTCAACCCTGTCCCCTAAACTAGGCTAGGCCTGTATCTTAGGGGGCAGTGTTCGGCTATGGGATATGCTTATATAATTCTATTGTGGCAGACGTGCCAGTGGACTGTGTGAAGTGGGCGCTTAGGTAAATGATCTTGTGGTAAAATTTAACATGAGAGTGAGAAAGTGAAGAGTGAATGATGTAAATGCAAGTGTTGATGAATGTGGATGGGAGTGTTTGGGGAGTTTGTGCTTGTCGTGAGTGGAGTGCATGAAGTGAGTGTATGTTTTTAGTGTGTTTTGAATATGGTAGAATATGGCGTTAGTGCGAGAAATAGGTGAGTGACATAGTTAGTGAATGTTTATTAAGTGATGTAAGTTAGAAGTGATTCCGTATTATCATAGTCTTGTTTTAGTAGCCATTCCATTACTGCTTGTTTTAATTTAAACCTAGGGAGACCGAGAATGTTCAGTTTTTTATGAACTTGATTATAAATGTGCGTACTTATGACATAAAATTGGTACCTTGAAAACTTAGTTTTATGTTGGATGCTGGGAATTATATGTTTACGTTTTTTGGGGTCGGGAGGAGCCAAACCAACGTGTGTCCTAAGAATTGATTGAAGCACAAACAGCTGTCGTACAGTTAAAACTTTACAGTCTGAATAAAGTTGCGCTGTTGGATATCTGCGTGGTTTCTTTGTCATAACTTTAAGGACTGCTCTTTGTGCTCTCTCAACCCTCAGGAGACCTGTCTTCTTAGCCCCACCCCACACATTGATGCAGTACCCTAGCACTGATTGGCACAGGGCAAGATATACCATTTTAAGAATGTCATGATCAGCTGACCCCCTGAGTGATTTGAAGACAGAGATAAGTCGCAATATTCGGGTGGTGAGTATGTCTAGGTGTTTGTCCCATCTTAGTCCTTTGTCTATATGAACGCCGAGGTATTTTACACTGTCATCTCTTCTTAATTTTGGACAGGAGCAATGTGTTAGGGGACCTGTACATGAGTGTGCCGTTATGGAGAAGGTACTTGATGGTTTCATGTTGCAGCGGATAGCGAAAGGAACGTATAAAGTTTTAGACAGATTTAACGTCAATAGATTTGAATTGAACCAGAGCATGATTCTACTCAGGGCAGATTCAGCGTTGCTTTTAACAGCTTCCCACGAGGGACCGTGGACAATAATTGCGGTGTCATCTGCATAGGTGTATATGTTGCAGTTAGGGAGCGCCATGTTGCAGAGATCGTTTATGTAAATTAGAAACAATATCGGCCCTAGTATGCTACCTTGTGGTACACCGCAAGTCACTAACACCTCTTCACTTAAATTGGAACCAATTTGGACTTGGTGGCTGCGGTTTTCAAGATAGTCTGAGAAAATCTCAAGCGCTTTACCACGAACACCCAATGATTCCAGCTTAGAGATAAGTTTGGGCACAGAAACCGTGTCAAACGCCTTCGAAAGATCTAAGAAAATTCCTAGGCACTTCGATTTTTCGTCGAGTTTTTTAGCAACCAATTGCGTAAGATCTAGTACCGCGTCTTCAGTTGATACTCCTGGGCGAAAACCGTATTGGTTGTTGGCTATGAGATGAAATTTTTCTAGGAAGTTTCTCAGTTGCTTATTGAGAATTTTCTCAAAAATTTTCGAAAGCGATGTTAGGACAGATATGGGTCTATAATTGTCAACACAGTTTCTGTCCCCTCCCTTGAAAATTGGGTGCACGATAGCTTTTTTAAGAGCATTTGGGAAAACTCCTGACTGAATGCAGAGGTTAAGGATGTAGGTTATATTTTAATTTTGTGTAAACCAGGATACGACGATGCGTTTTAAGTAGTGTTGACGTGATACCGTCCCAACCTACGGCGCAGTCACTGCGTAGCTGAAGTATAGTTGCTTCAACGTCACTTTCTTCTATTTCAGAAATGACAAGCGAATTACACTGATTGCTTGTTGTTAAAGTTTCGGGGGAAGGACTACTGATGGATGTAGTTTGTTTATGTAGTATCTTGGATGCCAAGTTTTTACCCACATTGGTGAAAAAAGTGCACACATTATTAATGGAAGACGTAGGAGTGTCACATAATTTCAATAATATGTCTGAACTATTTCGTGTCGGGCGAGTGTTCGTGATTTCTTTAATTGTTTTCCATAGGGCTTTAGGGTTGTTTTTACTTTTTTGTAGTTCATTGTGCTCGTGTGCCTGTTTAAGTTTTCTAAGAAGTTCATTGCAATAGTTTCTATAGCGCGTATACGTGATTTTTTGAATTAGATTATCTGGATTTTTTTTTAATTTTAAATGCATCTTGTCACGGTTCTTAATGCATTTTAGGAGACCTGCGGTGATCCATGGCTTTATGGTTCGTTGTTTACTCGGGATGGTGACTTGTATTGTATGTTTAGTTGTAATTGTAGAGATAATTTTTATAAGTATGTTCATAGCTTCGTTACCGTCACGAGACTTGTAGATATCTGCAAAACTTGTATTCCACAGTTCGTCTTTCAGGGCGTCATAGTTTATGCGAGAAGCAGTGGTTTTTTTGTTACTTGTAGGGTTTTTGTATTTAAGAAATAGCACTATCGGTTTGTGGTCAGTAATGTGTGATTCCAGAATTAAGGTGGTAGTTTCCAGATTTGTTTTTGCTAGAAGGTGGTCTAAACAGTTTTCTAATCTGGTTGGAAGTAGGTGGGTGGGTGATAGTCCGTGAGAGGCGTTTAGGATGAGATAGTCCAAGCTACGGTCGTTTCTGTTTTCTTGCCTGATGTCGATATTTAGGTCACCAACAAGGACGACGTTCGGATACGTAGATAGATCATTATAGGCATCATTTAGGCTATTAAAAAACTTTTCAAATTGATCTCTGGTGTTGTACGACGGAGACCTATAAACTGCCACAATAGCAAGTCCTGGTTCTATTTTGCATATGAGACAGTTTGCATGTACCATATTGGGTTCGTATACAGTAGCGCTAGACTCAGTTTTCACGTAGATAACGACGCCTTCATTTTGATTAGAGTTATTTGAGGAATAGTGTGACTGATATCCATTCATTATAGGTACGTTATCGACTTTTTTCAACCAACACTCTGTCAGCACAATGACATCAAATTCAACTTTAGTGGTATGGATAAGTGTTTGAAGACTATCGAAGTTTTTAGTTATGCTGCGTATATTAATGTGCAGTATCTTCATTTTATTATTAATTGAATATTTAACGCAGTCTTCTGGGTTAATTAAGAATGAATTTTCTAGGTGAAGCCTGTCTAGTTCATCATTAATGTTATTTATAGTAGCCATTGAGATTGAGATTTAAGTTATTTCTATGTTTATTGTTGCTAGTTTCGCTACAGGTTCCTAACAGTATCACTAAAATATCATAGATGTCACTCTGTGGTGTATGTAATGGTGAAAGGATGTTCTTTTGTTTGTGTTTGATGCATGTTATTTGTGAATTTGTGCTGGTGAAGTATTGGTGGCTAAGGTGTTCAGGTTTGTGTGTGTGTGCGATTTGCAGTTGTTTGTGTATACATTCACTAGTGGTTGAAATTAAAAACATAATGGAAAATTTGAAAAAAATAATAATAAGAAGGAGCTTAATAACTAGTCAGATACTGGTGGTGGGTATAGCCAGTAGACATTTTTCAGAACGAATTAATATATGTTTATCTCCCTGCAGCTTTCTCAAAAAGATGTTCCCGTTGGCAATCCAGCAATATTTATAGTCATACTTTTTGGCGAATTCCCGGGATAGATAAAACAGTTTTTTGGTGTTGGCAGGTAATTGTTCAGTGATGTAAATAGGCTGGCATTTTCCCGGAATACCAATAAGTGTTGTGCTCAACTTATCCTCTTTTGGTTTATCCTTGTTATATGATCGGACAGCTGATAGAAATGACTGCTTGTATTGGACTGAAGTAAATTCGGCGATAATAGGTCGTGGTGTTGCAGAATTGTTCGATTTTCCTGATAGGCGGTAGACATCACGAAACTCAGGTTCAGTTACATTGATTCCAATTTGCTTACCGATGTTACACACGGTTGTAATGAGGCTAGCGCTATTCTCTTCATTTTCTGTAGGAATGTTTCGAAGTTCGATGCCAGAAGAGCGTGACATCAGTTGCATGTCGTGAATTTTTCTCTCTAAATTTTCTATATACAGCTGCTGTTCCTGTCGTTCCCTTCTTAAGTCCTCAACTTCCAGTTTCAAATCCTCGAAACTGCTGTTCATGAAAGTTATCGATTGCATGATTTCCTCGTTCGACTGTCGAATCTCGGTGTTAGATGCTTGGATTTTGCTGTTTTGAGCTTTAATTTCAGCAGCATCAGAGACAAGTCTTGAAATTAGAATCGTCTGTTCTGATAAGGCCTTAGTTAATTTGGAGACGTTAGTGTCACGTTCCTTCTGCCATACATCAAGTTTGTCTTCCAACTCTTGCGTACTCAAGGCTGCACCGCTCTGATGTGATTTCTCTTGTCGGGCGCGTTTGTTTCTGTTTGTGTTGACATGAGCGCTATCCTCGATTGCTGACTTAAGATCAGGTTCAGATTGAGTCTGTGTATGAGTCAGTTTGTTTGTTGGATTTTTAGGCGTATTCGGTGGAGAGCGTTGTACGCCAGCCATGGTTATTAAATGATTAATATTTATTTGGCAGAGGTGTAAGAGCGTACGCTGTCAGAGCATTCAACAACTGTCACATTAACAACGAATAATCGACGTGGTTTAATGAACCGGTAAATCTTTATAAACAACTAGCGGTGTGCCAAATTTCTTCCAAATCCGTTCAGTAGTTTTTGCGTGAAAGAGTAACAAACATCCATACATCCATCCATACTCACAAACTTTCGCGTTTATAATATTAGTAGGGTAGGATATTTTGAAACGAATAAATACAAAGTGCACATAATTACCAACAGCCAATATATCTACGCAAACATTGCAATCTCATCTCTACTCTCCGAGATAAAAAATAAGACCTCACAACCGTATCCTACGACACGCCACCAGTTATCCGTCTTGCATCTACTAAGAGGGATCCCGAAGTAATCTGTGCAACGAACCGCTCCCAAAGATTTATATGTACAAGGAAAAATAAAGATTTAGTTCTGTACTGTCTAGGACCTTATTTCTGGAGTGTAGTCAGAATTTGTCGGGACGTAAACCGAGTGTCTATTTTGCTTGAATTATGGTTTTAGTTGCAACATCTTTTAGTGCCTTTAAAATGTTTGCTTTAAATATTCGGGTTTTCAGTCTTTAAGTAAAGCACTGTTCTGTAAATCTGAGTGTCTCGTTAATAAATCTGTAAGATTTTCGAAGAACAGATGCGCAAGGATTTGAACAAGTATGTTTGTGTTGGTCACCAGACCAACATGTATGGCCCATAGCGTAGCATTATTAGATAGTATTTTCTCATGAATGTGCCTCGCTGATTGTGGTATGGGGTTTTTCCATCAGGAAATGTGCCCAGTTGATGATATTAGGTTCACCCCTTATTACATAGGACTTAAACATAACTGGCAAAATGTCTTCTACCTAACCCTTAGCGTCAGTTCACACCGAGACGTGACCTGGCGCGACGGCATTGGAAGAAGCCAGTGACTTCAAGCTGTACCATGATGAGCGCTCCGCCACGAGGCACTGCGCTGCATGGTGCAACGTTTTCTGAATTCTCACAATGAAACGGGTATCTTTTCGTGTAGTAAAGAAAGCTATATGGACGTCCTCTCTATGAGGGGGAGTGGATTGTAATGTTAATCACCAAGCAGGCCCGGCATGGGTTTGGTGGATGCCATATCTATACTAATATTATAAAGCTGAAGAGTTTGTTTGTTTGAACGCGCTAACCTCAGGAACTGCTGGTTCAAATTGAAAAATATAATATTTTTGTTTTGGATAGTCCATTTATCGAGGAAGGCAAGGAAACATCACGCTACGACCAATAAGAGCGGAGCATGAATGTTGCAAAAACGGGGAAAATGTATTCCCTTTGCGAGCTTTTTCTCTCCTATGGTGACGCAGACGAAGTTGCGTGGGTCAGCTAGTAATTAAATATAACATTAATTTATTCTAGAATACGCTCGTTTCTTCACTGTCTTTTCTATAACCGTTTTGAGAGCCTATATAAGCCTGCCTGTATATTATAAGCCGATATTGTCCCACTGCAAGGCAAAGGCCTACTGTAGGCCAGTCCTTTAAGAAAGAGTCAAGCTCATCCCGCCATTTCCATCTGGGCCTGCAGCGTTGTCGTTTCCTGCTACTTGGTATCCACTGAGTGGTCATTTTTGCCCATTGCTCCTCCGACATGCGGCTGATGTAACCAGCCCAGTTCCACTTCAACCTAGCAGCTGTAAGGTCAGGGTCAGCTATTTGGGTATTGGAGCAAATTACTTAAGTTGCTAATGCGGCCCGTAAGTTTGACGCATAATATACGTCGCTCCATAGCTCCTTGGCAAACCCCAAGTACGGACTTTTGGCGTTTTGTGACAAGGAATTTAAACAAAAATCTCCAACATTCCAAAGAGTTCTAACCCAAAAAGGTTCGACGCTCAAAGTAACCTGAAAAACAAAAGATCACAACAGAAACCTGCTCAAAACTTGATTACAAGATTGTACCGTAACACAGAAGTTAAAGAAAGTAAAGTAGAGCCAGCAAAATCGATAGAAAGTACAAATAACCCGTCTTGGAACATTACTGGACGCGTGTTAAGAATCTAAAGGGGTCGTTTGGCAGACAGTGAGAGGCTACCTTACACTTCGAACGAACACGGAATACAATTTTTGTTCAATTACTCAAGATAGTTACCTTATTACTCAGAGTCGTTGCTTATGGTTGATCAATTTGACTTAGATTTATAAATTGGAACGCTGTCTGTAAATCATGAGAGTCGAGATTTGTAAATTTTTAATAAACAATCTAAAGTCAAACTATTTTTGATATGTGCCAAAATTATCTTCATCATTTTGCCCAAGCTTTTTTCAACTAAGTTGTTAACGAATACAGAATAAGAATATTAGTAATTAATTTGCAACATTTCAACTTTTTAACTGATCTCATGGTTTCAAAATTTTTAAATCAAATACTTATTGGATTTCTTTGTATTAGTGTGTGTATTTAACAATTTAGCGCAGCTTTCTTTTTTTTTTCAAATAAAGATTGATGCCACAGTATACAGTTAAATAAAAGTAAATGATTGATTTATAACTTTTAACGGACATCTCAGAGCTCAACAACAATCGTATTTTCAGAGAAATTTGTAATTTAAGTTCTGAGAACGATCCGATTTTGAGTATTCAAGTGTATGTGGGTATCGAACAAGGTTTTTCACTTACGATAGGTAAAGTAAGTATCTAGCCGGGTAGGGTACTAGCAATATTGTTACCTTTTGATGCGAAAATTCTTTGATCGTTTTTAATAAACGTCGAAAAACTTCATTCCTGCTGGCTCAGATGGGAGAATCGTGTGTGTTGAACACCGTAGTGATGTTGTTTTTTTATCTCTTGTCTTTTTAAAACTTTCACGATCAGAACACATTATAAAACATATGAAAACGGGTATTTATCGAGAATTTACCTTTGGCTCAATCGCCTCAATATACGGACACTGTTAGTGTAGTGTGCTGTCCTAGTGTGAACCGGACCTAATTATCATTTATGAAGATCAAGTGAGGGTAGTTGAATAAACGCCTTCACTTTGCTGTCGCGGTACCTCCAATTCTTCAGTCTCCCCGCGACCACGGCTGGTGCAATCCGGTCGAAACGTCGGGCTTAAACTAAAGGTAAAATTCGCGATAAATACCCGTTTTCATATGTTTTATAATATGATTATCTCTTACCCTGAAGGAGAAAAAGATCATTATAACTATCAACTGTAGGAACCACCGTCCTGACCAGTCTATCTGTATGCCAACAGGGAATATGCAGTTATCTTTTTTTATTTCGATTCAGACTAAGTATTCGGTAGAAGTAAAAATAATGACAAAAACTGGAAACAATACCAAAATCAGAGAATTAGAGCTATCTGCTAGTAGAAGAATTTTCATCCGTCGTTTCGAAAACGCTTACTGCAAACTTTACCTATCTACGAGTATTCTAATATTATAAAGCAGAAGAGTTTGTTTGTTTGTTTGTTTGGTTGAACACGCTAATCTCAGGAACTACTGGTTCAAATTTAAAAAATGTTTTGTTTAGATAGTCCATTTATCGAGGAAGGCTTTAGACTATATACATCACGTTACGACCATTAAGAGTGGAGCAGGAATGAAAAATGCTGCAAAAACGGGGTTTTTTTTTCCTTTCGTTTTTCTCTCTTATGTGACGCAGACGAAGTTGCGTGGGTCAGCTAGTTTATAATATTAGCATTTATTCAGTTTGCCTTCTTCAATATTATTGGTTTCTTTAACAACCATTAAATTATTCCACTTGCATTCCTAAAAGCTTAGGAACAAACTCTCACATTAAATGACCGGTTATTCATGAGTTTTCAGGCAAGGAAACCCTATTAAGGGATCAATTTAAATACATTTAAAGTGCACTGTCTTGTACTGACTCCAATGGAACGAATAATCGAAATAGTAAATGAATATTGCTAAGTGAAGTCAAATTAAGTTCGTGTTAATGAAGATGAAATAGAACAATTTATTTTCTGAAAGTAGAATAAAATAACTGACAAAGCCACTTCGCATTTATTTCAGACATTTGAACTGATATTAATGATTAAAATTAAATGTATTTTCAAGATTTTTTTAACAAAACAATTACATCACGCCTGAACGCCCGAAGTGTACCCCTGTAAAGTGTAACCATAATAATAGAAAGAAAGAAAGAAAAAGCATTGATTAGCCCGTACAGGACAAAACACATAAAAAATAAAATTTACAACTAATGAAAACTAAACAAAACTGACAAAAAAAATAAGATTCTGTTTATTCCCTCAGTTAGATTATCGAAAAACGTTGGATACTTACGTGTTTTTTGTTTTATCAAATTAATAAAAATGACACAGATAAAACACATCAAAGATCATTATTGGGGGCTTGTGACGTCACTTTCCGGTAAAAAATGTGACGTCACACAAGTACACTGCATCGTCTTCGATTTCTTTTTATCGGAAAAAAGAAAAAATACGGACTAATTGGTAGAAAATCCCAAGGCATTAAGTCCGCTTTTGTACAGTTTTTTCTTGTACTAAAGTATTAACACTCACTTATTCTACTATAACGATATTGCTATGCTATTCTAAACCTTAAAGAACATCCAGCACAAATACAACCCAATCACTTCCAACGCTGCTGCATTTATTAGCCACAGCCACTGTCCCATTCAGAACCACACCATAGAAATCCCGAGCGTCTAACTCATCAACAATAACGAGAACGAACACCAAATTGACTACGTTCGATCTTCGCATTTGCATTCAGAAAGCGCTGTTTTGAAAGCATTGGCTATACGGAGGACCAAACAGCCGCTTTCAATTTTGCATTAATATGAATTTCGCATCGAACCGATTGTGTTTTGTTTGGAGAGGATGAGTAATGTTGGTTATTTATACCACTAATATATTTTGGGATTTGCATAGTGGCTGGATCACTATGTCTGGGTTGTTTTGAAAGAAGGTGACGTAGCAAGATTGTTGCTGAAATCAGCCCCCTTTTAAGATGGAGTATGGTCTTGTTCGATTAGTAAACGACTATTTTGGTCCCCAGAAAGGTCAGGTACATAGTTTTCGTAACTGATGTACGAGTATGATCAGATGTCTGTTTGTGGACGAAGCATAATATGGAGTGTATAGTATTAGGTGGATTTTTGTAGTATACATGACTACCTTGATCGTTGTAGCTGCACGAAAATGGTTTTAGGAGACTATCTATAATTTGACGTGAAGTTTCGATTCTCATTCTCATTTAAAAAAAAAAAAATACAATGAGCAAGAAAACGGCCCTTATACTTATTTTTTTACTGATGCCTATCAAGCCTGTTTCTAATACGATCGAAAACTTTTGTGGGACCACCCCAGGTTGGAGTACTGAAAGAATGTCAGTAAGTTTATGTGTGTACGTGTTTTGATTTATGACAGATTTTATACAATTAGTAAACCATTCATTCGCGACAGGAATTAGTAATTTTCTGATATAAAAGTATCTAAGAGATAATGGACCTTTTTTGCAGTCGTTCAGTGGTATCCACTGAAAAATATAACTGTATTTCCATTCAAAAGAATACACAGCAAAATCGAGCCAACAAAAGATATCTTTTTAATTAAATTTTGGCAAATGCAGAAGGTTCCTTTTCCTGGCTTGTTTTCAAAAGCTTTAGAGTAAAGCTTTTAGAACTTTTTCTAAAAATAGGTTTTTTTAGTTTTTATATTCTTTTGTCAATGTCTTAATGGTGTATTGTTTTCGTACACACACATGGGACCTTTGTCTAATCATCCCGCTTTTAGCTTGTTTTTGAACTTTTGTGTTGTTGTTTTTTAAATTATTTACAGACGAATATTCAGGATAACGCGAAATGTTATGTTGATATTATGAAATTACCTGCGCATTCTCATTTTTTTACAGTCTTAAGGATGAAAATTAGAATGGCACATACACAGTGAAATGTTATATTTTGTGTATTTAATTCTAGTACAATTTAGTAGTCGTGTCAAGTATATTATTGATCGTCAATCAATAATATACTCGACACGACTCATAAGTATAACTTCAAGAACGAGGTTAAAAGTTACTTTGTGTAATATTATGTTATTAAATATTCGTCAACAGATAACAGTGTTTCTTTCTTTCTTACTAGAAAAACCTTTTAAACTTTATCTAACTGTAAGCTCTAATTTAATCCATTTTAGACAGTCGCTTTATTCTGAAAATGGGCTGAAAGCAAATTTTTCCGTGTTAAATAGCATGCAACGTGAAAGAAGTTTTAGTCACGCGAAGGCTCGATGGGCGGTTAATGACCGATCAGCCGCTACATCGCTGTCAAAGTTAGCGTAATGGCTGTAATACATTGCTCGTTCTCTTTCATTGGTTCGAAACGCTGTTTGTTTAAATGGGAAATGCAATGTGAATTAGCTAATTGAGCTGGAGGAAGTTTTTTTAATTAAATTTGGAAGGGGTATTAGAATTCTAAGTTTAGCTGCGTTCATTACGGTTGTTTTAGTAACTATTTTATAAGACTAGTAATTATAATTAATTAAGGTCTAAACCTGATTTATTGAAGTCGCTCCTGGGTATCTGATTATAAAATGTGGGACACAGTATACAAAAAATAGTTCCGTATTTGTGTGTGTGTGTGTTCCGTTAATAGAGCTACGTAGCAATGAGATATTGCAATTTAGTCAAAAGCAGTTAAAGAACATGTTCGTGGATCCTGAACTTCTTCTTTTAACCGACCGAGACACTCAAGTCGACGCGTATATTTTTTGAATGACATTTCCCTACCAAATCCTTGGTTTGCATAGTTCGTGTATCATTCATCAGCTAGGCTCTATTGAGCTACTCCATGCACACTCAACCCTCGGGTGTTTCGTCTGTGATTCCGGAACGAGTTCCTTATCAGCAGTGTCTGTCATCTTTACGCCTTGTTCACGACCTTTGAAGATACGCGACGCGGCTTGCGTCAAGTTACACGCCCAGCCCGTGCGTTTCATAGCCGCGTAGCTGCATTTGGTACGTCACGTTGAGTCGTGGATAGCTCAGAGAAATGTTTTTCATTTGTTGTCACTGTTGCAACACGCGTGTCGCTTTAGGGTATCTTGTGGCCAAGCTGTTATCGTAGAGACGTGGTTTTTCAAATATAGTAATTTTGTGAACGTTAGTTACACAGTTTCCATTTATTCTGTTGGGAGCATTATGTACTTAACCTTCTAATAATAATAAAAAATCCTTATTTTCAGGCTACTTTGGCACATAGATAAATACCTTACAGAATAACATATACGTATGTCATAAAAGTACAATAAATAAATATCGCTGGACATTACACACAGTGCCATCTAGTGCCACACTAAGCAAGGCTTGTGTCGTGGTCACCAGACGGTTGATATATTACTTACAAACTTTTCTTTTGGTTTGTAAATACATACTTACTATACATATTAACATCCATGACTCGGAAACAAATGCTCGTACCGGAATTCAAGCCCAGGACCCTAAGAACCTAAGGCAGCTTCACTACCGGTGCGCCATTCGGGTCGACAATACAATGTGTGTTGGTGTATAAACTTACAACTATACCTACAAATCTAACTACAATACAGTCTACACGATGCAAATGAATGAATGGGTCCGAATCCCGGTAGGAGCAAATGTTTATGTGATGAACACGGCCATTTGTTTCCGAATCACGGATGTTAATATTTTATGTACATACAATAAGCACGTAGTCACAACCAAAAATAATTTATGTAGTAAACCAACTACCTGGTGTCCACGACACAAGCCTCGCTGCTTAGTGTGGCACTAGAGGGCGTTGCGTGTCCAGCGATATGTATTTATTTATTTAAGAAAGATTAGCTCGAACTATTGAAAGAGTTTTACAAAGCTTAGGATTATGAACGAGAAGGTACCTCGTCAGTTAATTTTGTAAACCTACTAACGAACTGAGGAAGCTCTGAAAATAATAAATTCTAGTGGAGTCCATTTAATTTTTTGCCTTACTTACGTACTTGAAACGTATGTAGATAATTATTACGTAACAGATAACACGTAACACCACAAACGGTTGGTTGAAAATCTACGTACACACCACGTTAATTTACTGTAATGAGTGGAAAAGCCACATCATTTCAAATAAAGCCTATCATAGAATCAGTTCTAATTTAACGGAAAAAGACTCACTACATACTGGCTATATATGACTTTTTAATTTACTAAACCAGTTCAAATAAACAATGTTAAGTCCACCACTGCAGGGACATACTTAACTAAGTATTTGATTTTCATGTTCACCAGGCTAATTTTTTGACAGATTTTTTTTATTTTTTACACGTACGATAATTTGAGTTAGTTGAATTTGGGAGTATTTCTTGTTGATTGAATTGTCGGTACGTATCTTGTAGGAAATTCTTTGTTTACAAAAAATATAGATGCTAGTAGCGCGGACTATAGCCAAATGTATTTAAGGTGTATTATATTATGGTGTATTATAAGGTACAACTTTGCCTAACCCTTTGGGGATTAAAGGCGTGATAGTATGTTATAAATAAATGCTATAATCCTAGCCACATTTACAAAGCATAAACAAATCGATATAAATTTTTCCTTCATCCTTTTGTCCGTTCGCCCACTGATTTCATTTACCCTGTATTAGAGTTTAATTAGATTCCGCCTTTCAGTCTGATTAAGAGTGAATGTGAATCGATGGCCTACATTTGTGAGCCTTGGGATTAACGATGCGATAGCTTTGTTACTATTTACAATACTAATTTACTACGACTACTAATGTAGTAGTAAAAGTGTTTTGGTACTACAACCTATTTGCCTAATTTGTTTGAACGTGTTGTTTCAGGATTTTATTTGGATGTGTTTGTTTTAGGGAAGTTTTACTTTTAGTTCATTATCATCTTCCCACTGCTGGGACACAGGCCTCCTCTCTATGAGGGCTATAATCCACCAAGCGGGCCCAGTGCGAATTGTTAGATGTCACATGTCTTCGATATTTTTGGTTCTAGGACATACCGGTTTCCACACGATGTTTTCCTTTATCGTTTTTAGAGCAGTGGTGATCAAATAAATTACACAATGTAATGCGCCCGTCTGAGTTCGAACCCATGACTTACTCTTCGTAAGTTGAGGCCGTCACTGGCCCACCGCTGCTCTCAACTTTTAGTTATCAGATAATTATTATGTTTATGAGGAAAATCTTGAGTATGACTAAAGACAGATGGCTATGAGTAGAGGAAGACCAAAGAAACAATGAACGGACTTTGTGAAGGATTATATTGGCATGAAAGGAGGTGATTGCTGATATAACAAGTTATAACAAAGTCTTATAGAAGACAATATGCTGCATGACATAACGATATTAGAAATTGTATTTGATGATATTTATTCAGCCAGATGCGAACTACATGATGGACGCATGCTCATCCTAAATAGACATTTCATTTCAGATTTACTCACTTGACCTCGAATCTTGCATTTTTCTGGGTGAGCTTACTTTGCAAATGTACATTATTTACACGCTTTAAGTAGATAAAAATGAAAATATGACATTAAAAGGGGAAAATAATAAATTAGTGGGTGTCAAAAGTCTGTTTCTGTAGTCGGTGCCTACGTGGCAATACTTTTTCTGTAATCGGTGCCTACAGAAAAAGTATTGCCACGTCGGATGACGATTCTTGTATGATTAATTTGATATCGGAAACCCAACATCTGGTCTAAGGATCCTCTCTTTACGATGGAGGTTCGGGAACTTTTTAACACTCTAGTCTGTTTCTCATACCATTGGAACTGAAACAGACATCACAGATGGATAGTCTAAGTTTAACGTGTAATTGGTAACTAGAAATGTGAACGAACTAACAAATAAAGATATTTAATAAAATCAAGATTATTATAATGGTCTGGCACTTAAGGGGCCGGCGGAGCATGCGTATTTCGTACAAACGTAATACCAAAATAATTTGGAAATCAAACATATTCCTAGGGTAGTGTGTATTTATTTGGATTGGATTACCGAATACCTATGTTCCCAAATATATATTTTGAGAGGACAATGAAACAAAGACGAGATATGAGGAATTTAAAATTTCTATAGAAAACTTATTTTTCTCATAACTATTGTTAAAATCAGTGTCCAATCAAAATATGTATTTGGGAACCTAGATAATCTGTAATTCAATCGAAATAAATACACACTACCTTATGAATATGTTTAATTTACAAATTATTTTGGTATTACGTTTGTACGAAATACAAATGCTCCGCAGGCGTCTTAAGAGATCTAGAGTTCTATTCCCTATTAAATGGGACTTAAAGATAACTAGTAAAATCTGGGTGTACTATTGTAACATATCAGATAGAACTCTGTCTAAGCTCTTTAAAAAAAAATCTGAAAAATTCAGTGTTTATAATTTAAAACAAGATAAATTTCTCACTACGTCAATATTACCACCATTCTTTGCATCGATTGATAACGAGATCCTATTATCAGTCTCGCTCATCCGATGAAACCCCATAAAAAGAACAACGTGCTTCATTATATCCACGTAACTCGTAACCCAGTAACTCCTGCGTAAAACTGAAAAGGTGGGCCAACCTGTCGCTTTTGTAACCCTATAAAAACCGTTTTATTTTATACCCTAGTTGATTTTGTCAAAGTTCAGTAACAAGCTACTGACGGTCATCAGCCCTTACTCGTTAAAATGAAACGGGGGCAGTTAAAATTGACGACTGTTAAAAGGTTTAAGGGTGGCTTTAAAATAAAATAATCCGTAAACGCGGGTAGAACGGATGATTTTTATCGGTAGCTTTGACTTTGTGCCCTGTATAGCGATTGTGATTCACGGTAAAGTCAATGTTTTTATTGTTGCGAAGGATTTTTCGTTGAATGCGAACGAATCGAAATCGTTTGTTTTAATCATTGGGATTTGCAAAAACCAGCAACCTTTTTTATTTAGCAGCCGATTTTCATGATTTTATATCGATGTACAAATTTTTATGAGAACAACATAGCTTTTCATTTTTTTTTTGTGCAAACGTGCCTTTTTTTCAATGTTGACGACTAATATAAGAGCGAGATATTCTACGTTCACTGAGAGTTGAAAATCCAACAGTAAAATGTAACATCATAATTATTATTACAGACATAATTATATTATATTCCGTTGTCACCTATAATCTGACTATAATAAATAAATAAATAAATATCGCTGGACATTACACACAGCGCCGTCTAGTGCCACACTAAGCAAGGCTTGTGTCGTGGTCACCAGACAGTTGATATACTACATAATATACTTTTTGTTTGTAAATACATACTTATTATACATATAAACATCCATGACTCGGAAACAAATGTCCATGCTCATCACACAAACATTTGCTCCTACCGGGATTCGAACCCGGGACCCTAAGAACGTAAGGCAGCCTCACTACCGCTGCGCAATTCGGGTCGTCCAATAATGTTACCACTGCTAGGACACAGGCCTCTCAATGAGAAGCACCGCATGTCTTCAATTTTTTGGCTCTAGAACAGTTTTGTCACGATACCTTTTCTGTTTTGAGAGCAGCGGTGATGAAATAATTTATACTAATTACAAGTCATGCGCCTGTCTGGGGTTGAACCCACAACTTGCTGTTCGTAAGTTGGGACCGCCAGCACTGGGCCATCACTGCCACTTCCTTACTAAATAAATTCCGTCCAAGACAAAACCTAACTCAAAATTAGCTAGCAATTTACAAGTCTAGCCAATCCTCGTTAGCCAACACACGAATCAGACCAAACGTGACTCTAGAGCCAGAACTCAAGCGTAATTAAGGACTTCATAAATAACATCCTTATCTTGTATGGAAAGAAGACTAATTTGAAAAAATGCCAGTACACCTTAACACTGAAACACGAGCGTGGAATAATGGCCACTAACATCCATTATGGTAAAAGCAGCGGTGTTAGAAATAGTGACTCTTGTTGTAGCAGCTTTGCCTCATTTTTCTTGGCCGGCCGTTGGAGAGCTAAAGTTTTCATGGATGTTCCAGATCAACTATCTAAACTACTCTCTTTGTTTAACGTAAAGAACATTTTAAAAGAATAAATAAACTCATAAAAATAATACAAACACGTTTCTCTATTTCGGAAACAGTTTCAAAGTACTCCTAACACCTTGATTTCTTGGCTAAACTAGGGATCTACATCCTATTTTGGTATACATACGTCACAGAATTGAAAACCTTCGATGTCAATTAAATAAATGCTGTTGCTGAGAGCTGCGTTAATTTTAAATAGGTTTCACTTAAAACATCCCGGCCTCTTTGTCCTATTTTAAGGTACAGCTATCACAGAATTTAAAACCTAAATATTGAATAAATAAAGATTCCGAACTGAAAATTGCATACATTTTAAATATCCACTTTAAAAATTAATCGTTCTTATAATAATTCCAGCGTAAATGTCCACCGATTAAATTTTTGGAAGAGTAACATTTTTCGCCAAAGGAATTATCCAAAGTTTTTGTTTAACACTGCATATTGATATCGAGGCTGTCAGCACAATGAAAAATGGTGTTGTTTACGCAAAATTTCAATCTACTAATTGGATAGTCATGCAGTTTGTTTCAAATTGAATCCTGTTTTTCTATAGCATATTTTCAGATCAGCAATTCAATTTTAAAGTTTTAGCGAAACGAACCAAGAAGTTCAGTGGTGCTTATAGGTGCAGTATCACAACTTTGAATACCTACTTCAATTGGGAATATAGGAAAGGACGTAGGACAATCCCAATTAGTGGCTTCTACTGAAATGAAAATTTGTGATTCAAAATCGTTCGAGTAATCAATGCAGGATAAGGATTCACGTCGTACCAACCCCTCTACCTTCTGTAACAATGTTTAAGAATATAATATCAGTTTTAACAAAGGTTAAATTATACGACCAATTCGGCCAGATTGTAAATGTGACTCCGGGCACAGTCTAACAGACACCATAACACCATGCTATGGTGTCTGTTAGATTTTCTGTCTGTCACAGTACGATGCAGGGCAGCTGGTCCACTATTGGTGCATACTAAATGGTATTAATTAAGCCCGAAGGTCCACGAGCCTTCGTAAAACGCCACCCTGATACGATCTTTACATACAAGGAGTATTGAGATGTTGCCTGGTCCACGTTCATACATCTGGTCACACACGCACGTCAGTTGCAAGCACTACAGACCTGCGAAGAACTTCACCAATAAGGTCAGTGTATGTCCTTCAAAATTCGAACAAAAGCCATGTCGATTCCATTTGGTCAACGTCACTACATCCGTGTCGGGTGCAGTACTGCTGAACTGATGCCGTGCGCTGCGTCGCAACAAATAACACTTTTAGCAAATTGTGTCCACTACTAACACTGGACCGGGGTAAAGATGCGATGATGAAATATTTACACGGGAATTTAGCAATGAGGGAATTCTCACGTAGAACTAGAAATATAATTATAGGGATTAAAATGTTACGGTCAAACATTGGTGATTCAATGGCCGTCATCATCTTCCTGAATGGACTTTATAGTCATAACCATCAAGTCCATTTTAAGAATTTTAAATTTTTAACGTGATTCATATTATTAAGACTCTGCCAAAGCGGCCATTTTAGGACCCCTGCCCTTGTCCCATGTTACTTGGGGTTACTTGGGGTAACACGTTCTTTTTACGTTTTTTTACTCTATTTTCTTTCAAATCATTCCTCACTCAATTCGTAAGAGCTCGTCTCAAAGAGCAAAACTATGACCAGTCGCTAAGCAATATCTCATTATTTCAGCTGCGTCTCCAGGTTAGTAAACAGCCCCGCAATGGCTTTTTCAGTATCAAGTAAAGGCAGCGATGGCCACTTACCATCAGAGAGCTGCAAGTTTTTCTTGTTCACTATAAATAACATCAGTCACTTGACAAACCTTTATCATGAAGAAATTCGAATAGATTTAGAAGAAGATATAAATTGAGAATTAGATTTAGTAAATAGCTAAATGCAATTCTGACCATCTGTTTAATTAACTCCATGCTGACAAAGACATGAAAAGAAAACTCTAATGAAAGCACAAAAGCTGAGATAATGATTGTGATTGTGACAGTATAATTAATTGAAAAACCTGATAGCACTATTCAATTTAATAAGACTTGAGTAGGTACTTGTCCCAGATTTTATAACTCAATAACAGAAGCCTAAAGTAATAATGTCAAAAATGAGAGGTATCATCCAAATAACGTTCTATTTTTCACATTGTAAACGAATTCACAGGTATAGGCTGGCAATACAGGCCACTTGACATTTTTATTAAATTGGCAACACAGATAAAAGTGATCGCGAACAGTATTCCCTGATCAATATAGAAGTTAATTGGAACGGATGGAACTTGAATTTGTAATTGAAAGATTACAGGTTCGCTTCCCCGTTTCGTGGATCGACTATTGGCAAGATTGGTCGGTAGATGCTGGGTGAAAAAAAAAATAATGATGTTGTGATGAGATTTCGGAATGGTTTAAGCCGATTCGGAGTAATGAATGTTTTTCTGTTTGCAAATTCGGTTTTTTAATTAAGTATTTCTGGAAATTTATGTTGAGTATTCGTTTTCCGTGATTTTGCGTGGGTTAAATTTAATTTTGATGTTCTCTTATGTTAACAAAATTTTAGAAAAAGAATTTTTCCTCGGTTTTACAGTGATAATCTGCTATTTTGTTTTGGCCAAGTTCTAGTTTAAATTCACATAAACGACTGATGCTGTAATTTCACTTGGTCGGGCTATATTTTGGCGATATAAAGCGCTGTCGTCTAATGTTTTGTGGTACTGGAACGCATCTGACATCATCGAACGCAAACATCTGGGCCGCCATTTTGAAGTAAGATCACGCAGACGCTGTCATTTTTTAATTTGATCCAAAGGTTGCGAATGCGAATGTGTGCTTACAAAATGTATTGCTTGTCGTAGCAGGGACTATATTCAGTGTTTACATATTGATGCTCATGACTACACACAACAGGCCGAAAAAATACCAAAAACAAATCGTTATTCCATAACAAAAACAGCTGAAAGCTAGACACCTCAGCTCCCTACACTCCACAGTGTATCAAAACCAGAAGCGCCTTTCCGGAAAACAGATACGCCCATGGTTCAAAGCAAAAACCTCCCTTTGATGTTAAAAATGCCACTTGAATAGTGTCTCGTGGCGCACAATGCGATATCGCTACTGACACACGGCTTTGCCTATCATCGCCCTAGGAAAGTAGGTAAAGTGTTCCCATTTTCTACTCACGGGATTTTTTTTGTTCCTCTATTTTAAGTATTGTTCTGGTTTTAATGGCTGGATTCTGTATTGTTGGGGACAAATGGAGACTTAGTGACTAACTTTTTTTTGTGGTGGCGTTAGAAATGGGTGAGTCTTTGTGTTACTATGTGCTAAGTGCTTCATTTCGTGAAAAAATAATGAATTATTGCTTTGTTGTTTCTCCGATATTTTATTTATGAAAGAAAGAAAAGTAAGAAAAGAAAGAAAACAAGAAAAGAAAAAAAGAAAGAAGAAAAAAAAGTAGGTAAAGAAAGAAAAGAAAGAAAAGAAAGAAGAGAAAGAAAGAAGAGAAAGAAAGAAGAGAAAGAAGAGAAAGAAAAGAAAGAAAAGAAAGAAAAGAAAAAAAGAAAGAAAATAATGAATTGAAAGAAAACAGAGAAAAGTAAGGAAATTGTGTTTAATTGGCATTAAAATCCTACAAAATAAATAAATAAAATAAATAAATCAATAAATATGGACATTACATACAGCGCCATCACTAGTGCCACACTAAGCAACCAGGCTTGTGTCGTGGACACCAGATAGTTGATATATTACATAGATACTTTTTTTTTATAATTACATACTTATTATACATAAAAACATTCATGACTCGGAAACAAACATAACTAATAATGCCAAAGGTCTGTGAATCAACTAACATCAGCCTAGCCTTTTCCCAACTACGTTGAGGGTCGGCTTCCAGTCTAATCGAATGCAGCTGAATACCAGCATTTTGCGTAGAGCGGCTGCCTGTCCGGCCTCCACAACCCAATTATTATTGGGTATAATACATGTCAGACTTTCGGGGCTTTACCTATAACGACTGTTGAAGATCTACAAATAACAGCACTCCAACGGTATAGCATGCTTTCCGAAGTATGGAGAAAACTCGTTGAAGCTGTGGTATCTGCTAAATTAGCAACTCTATTTTTGATGGTTCAATCTTCGTTTGAAATACTGTTAGAATAAAGTTCTAATCAGCTTGCACTACAAAATGGTTGTTACGTCAGTAACAGCGGACCGAATAGTGCGAAATGAGTGGTTTTTATTTAATCGTAGCCTAATAAATCATTACATCAAAATTCCAATTGTACACTTCGTAAAGAAAATAGCGACAAATATTTGTGTGTAAAAAAACTAAAACGTAATGCCGTTTAGGAGTAGTTACGAAATTTCAAAGAAAAAATGCTTTATTTTAAACATTTTTTTTTCCTGTAGGAATAATGAAATTAGAATTATTTTAACTGTACAAAATAAAGTTTAAAGTCTAACAAGCAACATATATATTTTTGCACATTTATATTCACTCACCAAATAGGAGTTACATGGAGAAAACCTCTCGTTAGCAGATACCACCCCCTTAAGTAATGGGTAGTTACTCATCCGCGGACCAACCTTGGTGAGCCCAGCATAACTTAAAGACAGACCCGAGCGGCTGTTATTGTTTACCCATGAGCTCCTCATACGTGAATTTACTAATGCTGTAATGCAAGTAAATGCTAAAACAAAAATGTAATATCAATTGCATCCAGTATATTTTAGTGCACCTACCTTCTGACGTTTCATAAGTCACAATGTTGGTTTATATGAAACTAGCTCTTCGCCCGTGACTTCGTCTGCTAAATTGCCGCAGAAAGAATTATCATAAGTAATTGGTTTATTCGTTCCGGAGATTACCCCCTATATACTAACACTATCTTCTGCCCGCGACTTCGTTCGCGTGAAGTTTTGATATCGCAATGCATCCTCTGCTCAACGGAAGCTTTTTTCCCGCTTGCAACATTTCTTATTGCTGCTCCGCTCCTATTGGTTATGGCGTGATATAGCTTATAGCCTTCCTCGATAAATGCACTATCCAACGCAAAAGGAATTTTTCGATTCGAGCCGGTAGTTCCTGAGATTTGCGCGTTCAACCACACAAACAATCAAACAATCAAACTCTTCTGCTTTATAATATTAGTATAGATTTAGTTTAGATACAATAATTTGTATTTCTTTTTCAGTTTGGAATAAAATTAGGTAAATAAAAGTAGTAAAAACTTGGGAGCTAATAATTACGCGGTGAGCCTCTTAAGTCTTTTCTACTTCGAAGAAAATATGTACCTATTAGGGGACCTTGTTTCCCTCGTAACAACATCGCATCATTAAAAAACGTAAGTCTGTCAAACATTAAAAATAAGTTACAACTTCTTATACTGGATGAGACATTAATCCATCTTGAAAAATTGCAAGACAGTATACCTTTTGTTTAAACTTTTCCATCAGAAGTTAGCGAGCTAAGTTCTTCGTAATTTGATTTTAAAATGAGAAGAGAATATCTTTTTAAAAGAAAACTAGAAGCCGTCGTGGTGGACAAAAACAGATTGTTTTTAGACGTCTGAATATTGATGCATAAGCATAAGGATAACCATCCTATAACGTTCCCACTGCTGGGACACACGATGCAAGGGTTTGGTTCTGTTACTTGCCCGTTTCTTCACGATGTTTTCTTATACCGTTTTGAGAATAATGGTGATGGGTTCGAACCCACGACTGTTTGTAAGTCGGGGCCGCCACCACTAGGCCACCGCTACTGTTATTACTGATGTGTTCTTGTTTAATATTAGGGGTGGGTATTGAATAAAAATCATATGGTTAAGATCCCAATCAAAAATCTTTTAAGGGATCGAAAACGTCTCTAAATCTGACCATATAGCGTGGATGAAAGAAGAAATCAACCATATATAGGTTATAAAACACTTCTTAACGAATCCGAAAACCACTTGTTTTCCGCGTCATTGCGATAACTTTGTTGTTCTACACCATACCTGAAACCTTCTAGTTACGGAGATATATGGGGTCAAATTTCCAACTTATTGACAAGTTTTTTTTTTTAAATACAAGTTTTATTGGAACATTTTAACTTTAAACACCTTTACGACCCCCGTACTATTCAATTCATCTATCAGCATAATGTTTTAAGTGCGTTACATTGAGTTCTGCAGGCAAACATGATTTTTCACCCAAAAAGAAAAGTCGTTTCCCAGCAATAATTTTTGCGTAAAGTTACTTACTTTGATGTACAGAATGCTTGGTTGACGGTTTCGTGATGAGGTGTTTTACACCCTGTATGTAGATGTAAATCTAAGTTACACCTTTATTAATGCCAAGTATTATAACACTCGTGGAATTTTAAACCTAGACGCTGAAGAAAGCATTGAAAACCTAACAATCCGCTGTACTGGTTTTTTCTATTACGAATTTCTCAATAGTATCCACGGAGTCCCCTATTACCTAGGACTTTCTCATAACTGGCGAAATGTGGTGTTCGATTAGGTATGGTCGAACAAGCTATTTGGTTTACATTTTACAATGTAATTTGTGGGTTGAACTGTAAACCAAATAGCTTGTTCGACCGTATTTCTACATCTGCTTAACCCTACAGGACTTTTAAGTTAAATATGTAATTTCATTATTGTAATTACAATTTAATTTATATTTTGTTGTTTTTTTTTTTTGTAGTTTAGATGACAGTATTTGTGAAAACAGGTATTTGTCCTGTAGCATTTGACATATCAAATTGCCTAAAGTTATACATCATCAAAAAAAATATAAAGCCTTTGATTAAATTCCAACTGGTTTTGGAAACTCCCAAGTGCCCTAAATAAACATGGTCCATCATCGTTATTAACATAACCTAAACAAAAATATCTTACAAGAAGAAATACTTAAATAAGTAGGTACATTGTTTACATAATGCGTCAACGTCATCATTATTCATTCTGCCACTTTGCAGATCAGTGGTAAAGCAGTACAAATCCTTCACGAATTTATAGTACAAATAAAACTCGAGTGATCCATCTTACAAGAAAACCTCATTATGTTAAAGTTATAGGGTTTATTTTTCAAAAAATCAACAGCAAATAATAATGTTGTTTAACCCCCAGTGATGTATTGATGAAACAAGAATTTGTTTCAGTTATACTTTTTTGCGAATGTGAAGGTAATCCAAATTGAATTTTGTTGCGAAATTCAATTTACATTCGGAGGGAGTGTTTTATATTTTGTTTCTAATTTGCGACGTTGCAAGCCTTTTATTTTGTTAGCTCTTGATCTGTGTTAAGTGCTCCAACGACTTCGTGACTTATTTCTGATTCGTTAAGGTTTAAAATAAACATGAATCGGAGTATTTTGGATCGTATGGCGCCACCAAATTAAAGTGTTTGAAAACGCTTTTTGGTTGTTATAATCATTAAGTTAACGTGTTGTCACACTGACTTTTATTTATCTGAAAACCAATTCTAGTTTCTCGGAAAGCGGGTCTATATTGGTTTATCACCGATCATGAAATTCGGGGTTAAGCTCGCCGTTGTTATAGCTAATACATGTTAATTTTATGCGTATATTTTTTTAATTTTGTGAGCAATATAGAATAAGATTACATATTGAAACATTTTCATTAAACTAACAACTGTACCGATTTCAATAAATACACACAAAGCGAATCTGAAAACTATGCTCACAGTTACCATATTATTATCTGACCATTATTTAGGTTATGAAAATTCTTCCCATAAAAATAACAATAAACAGTATTGTTCTCACAGTGCTAGAAATTTTCCACACAAACAGCAAGAAAACTAAGATCATGTAGCAAAACATGATATCTTGAATAGAATTTATACCACAGTAATATGTTTCAACAACTTTAGACTTTTTATGGGTCAAACAATAATTCTCTTTGTAATAACATTCTCTAGCCAAGGATAAGATAAATTGCTACTATAGTTATGAGCGCCTGGTATCTTATTTTGAATGAGAGCCAATTTTCTTGTAGTTCGCTAATAACATTTGTTTCAATCTAATGTGTTTTGGTAAATAAAGTGTTTGTAATTATGAATAAGTAGTCTGGTATTTTGGCAAAATGCTATTGAAATAAAATAATAGCGGAATCAAACTTGTAAGTTGTTTCCGAGTCTATGGAGTACCGGAGTTACTGGGCCCGCGTGGTGGATTCAATTGTCGATTCCATTCTCTCTCTAATAGAGGAGGTCTGTGTCCCAGCAGTGGGAACATTAATAGCCTGATGATGATGATGGATACCGGGTGCTATTTAGGGTCATAACTATACTGACTTTTAATAGTCGTAAGTACTTATCTTTTAGTGATACCTAATTTCCAAGCCGTACGTAAGAAATGAGCATGACATAAATGATGAAACCTAACTAAGCTTCCTTGTAATTCCTAATGGATTAGCAGAGGTTGTACCTAATAGTACACCCAATTCGAGAGTTACGTTTAAAGTCCATGTTCACCAAAAAGATGACGGTCTGATTATCTAAAACAGCTGTTTAAAACACATTTTTGTATGGGAACATGTCACAGTGACAGCTGTTTTTAGATAATCAGACCGTTATCTTTCGGTGAACATGAACCTTAGTCACTTAAAGGGTGTAAAACACTTCTTCACGAAGCTGAAAGGCACTTGTTTTCCTTGTCATTGCGATTATTTTTTTGTGCCACACCATACCTGGGAACCTTCTTGTTACGGAGATATTGGGGTCAAAGTTCCAACTGTCTGACAACTTTTTTTTTAAATACAAGTTTTCATTATAAGATTTTTACTTTTTACAGCTTTACGACCCCCGTACTATTCAATCCATCTATTAGCACAATGTTTTAAGTGCGTTACATTGAGTTCTACCACAAAATATGATTTTACACCCCAAAAAAAAGTCGTTTCCCAGCAATAATTTTTGCCTAAAGTTACTCAGTTTGATGTACAGAATGCTTGGTTGACGGCTTCGTGATGAGTTTGTTTACACCCTGTATAATTGTGGGAGAGCACAAAACCATCAACCGGGTACAAAATCAAACTTCGTAGTTGCTACCGAGAGATATAAATTATGGAAAACTCAATAACACTTTGCCTGACCCAAGGAAAGAAACCAGGACGAGGCAGTACGGAACATACTACACCTTACACAATAAACTATACCTACGTTTAATTACATCACCCATGGAGCACAAAGAAAGGATTACACACGAGTATCTCACACGATATCGAGACAATTTAATATAAGATGTACTTAATTTTAATCATTTAATTAAGATGATATTAAGTCCTACTTTCATTTGGAGCGGAAATGAATTACGGCCGCTTTTCTTACCAATTGAGTGTGAAAATAGGTCGCGCGGGTATGAAATATGTTATTACAATGTGAATCTTATGGTTTAGATGTAGAATTTGTGTGAGAGAGAAATAAAAAAGGCTTAGGTATTATGTTAAACCTTTTTTATGCGGGTTGATAGTTTCTTTGGTTAATGCTTTGTGTTCTACATTTTGGTAATGTACTTGCAGATCTTTTAGGCGTTAGAAATACCTATTTCTAACGCCTAAAAGATCTGCAAGTACCGCAAGTAGCGCACCTGCGCTCTGAGGAATACCTCGTTGATTCAGCGTTAAAAACATGCAAAACATACTTTCCTTTTTTGAATGATTGACAGTTACAATGTTACTTGTATTCAAAATAACAATTACCTTTTGTGATTAATCCTTTATTATATTCCCTCTCATAAAGAGGACGCCTATGTCCCAGAAGTGTGGTGACGATATTTTATGACCCGGTGGCAGGGCATCAGAAAATATACTGGAAACGACATAAAAATAATATCATCGTCAAAACCGTTAAGTTCTTATAACAAGGGGTCGACTGTAGGTAATCGCTTGGCAGGTTAATTACTCCATGCATTTTTCAGGAAAGTCAATTCCAACCAAAAGTTGACATTTACATTTTAGTCAATTGACTTTAAGTTCATTACAGCTTACTAGTCTAGGTCGAGAAGCCCATGCCTAAATAAAAACAGCCCCTTAGTACGAACTTTAAGGTTAAGCTGCGTTTGCCGGGATCAGTTCGTGGATGGGTGGTGCCTATCCATTACATACCGAGTTACTTTCGTGCCTCGGAAAGCCCTGTTGGCCTGGTTGTGATAGTCATTACAGGAAATTAGTGGCTAGAAAGTCTGGCAACCAGTCTTACTAAAGGGTATCGTATTACCCAGTACAGTCACGTCTAATAATTTGTAAACACTTAAGATTTTTTCAATTGTGTTTCTCCTAATGTACTGATTAAAATTTAATGTTATTACGTTCATAGTATTCTGGACCTCATATTTTTATGAAAAAAAAAGATCCAATGTCCTAGTTTACAATCGTTATTTCTCGCGAAAATAGCTATAATATTAAGGAAAGTGTATACATATTATTAGACGTGACTGTACACACCCAGTATACTCAATTACTTTTTTGTATAGATTGTGGAGGTCAGATAAGTAATAGCTCCATGTAAATTCTGGTATTCAGCTAGACTACTGCCAAAACAAGAGTTGCACGTCACGTTGCTCAAATAGCCGCTAAGCTGAAGTGGGACCAGACTAGCCACGTCTGCCGCTTATCCAATGAGCTGTGGGCCAAAATTATCACTAACCTGTTACAGCCAGAAGGTATCACGGCAGACCTCGCAGAAGATGGCGGGACAAGCTGGACAAAACCAATGACCAGTGGCCCACACTAGCCCTAGATCGAAATAACTGGAAATCATGGGGAGACGCCTTTGCCCAGCACTGGGGTGATACAGGCTAGCAGTAACAGTAACAGCTATACTACTGAAAGAATATAGAACATCATATCATTCGTGAACCGAATACCAAAACCGTAATCAAAAGTGTTTGTGCTAGATAAGAACTGAATCAAAATATGAATTCTCCACACATTTAAGGTAAACATTGTAACAATTGTTTAATTTAGGTTAAAACCCACTTAACGCTAATTGCCAAAGTTACAGCCACAATGGAACGCGGCTGCTTTTAAAACTTATTAAGTAACTGACGGCCATGTTCTAGTTTGGAGTGGACGGTATGTTGGCGGAAAAAAGTCTTGCAAAGTATCATTATACCGATTAGAAACATGTTTTAAATCAAATCAAATCATTTATTTCTTTGCAAACGTGGGTATTTGGTACATAGATGTTTTCTTATATAATATTAGTCCTCCATATTCTACCATCGTATAGGCATGCAAATAATATTCAATTCTAAAATCAATGAATTGTATTGATACCGAACAAATTTAGAATTAAAAAAATTTAATGTCAGCAGTAAAAATTCATCAGTAATGTCAAACAGAATGATGTGTATGTCAATAAGAAGGATAAATAAAATGTCAGAATAGTTAAATGTATGTCAATCATAATAATAGTTTGTCAATCAGAACAGCGATTTATCATTAAGGAAATCGTCAATGGTGTAATAACATTTCTCAATTAAAATTTGGTTCAGAGCCCTTTTAAACTTTATTATAGTCATATTTTTCATAACATCAGGTACTTTATTATTAATGCGTGGGGCGATACCAAAAAACTTTTCTGCATTAGTGCAGTTTTACATTTCACTTGACATAGTTGGTTTACATATTGACTTCGTATCGGATTTTTTCTAACCGCTGACAGTTTTTCAAATAATTGTGGATTATTTTTTACAAATAGAGCTGTTTCCAAAATGTATAAAGACGGAAAAGTTAAAATTTTTAAAGATTTAAAATAGGGAAGACAGCTATCAGTTGTTTTAAGACCGCACATTGACCTTATACATCGCTTCTGCATTCTAAATACTAGTTCCTTATCGGTAGACTGTCCCCAGAAAACAACACCATACCGCAAAACAGAGGCAACCAGTCCATGGTAGGCTGCTAAAAGAGCCTGACTGTTGACTTTTTTTGAAAGTTGACGGAGAGCCTAAGCAGATTTACTGACTTTTTGGCATACAACTTCAATATGAGGTTTCCAAGTCAGTTTGCTGTCGATCACTATACCTAAAAACTTCGCCTGATTTTCTTCTGCAATATTATAGCCTTGGTAAGCAATATTAAGTTTTGGGTTTTCAATGCGTTGACGAAATTGCATTATTTTTGTCTTGCTTAGGTTTATTACCAAATTATTATTGTTTAGCCAATGTATTATGTCACTTAAACAGCTATTTATGTCCTGTTCGTAATTATTATGATTTGCACATTTAACCAAAGCTGTACTGTCATCCGCAAAGAGAACCATTTTGTTTGTTGTTACTTTCGGGAGATCGTTAATATATATTAAAAAAAGCGGTGGTCCCAGTACGCTACCCTGTGGAACACCATATTTTACGAGCCTTGGTTTTGATGTATATGTCACCGTAAAATTGTCAAATACGTTATATTGTAATATCTCTAGCGATATTATAAAATCTCGAAATATTGTCAAATGAACATACTGCTTACAACAAAACGCATTATTTTACGTGAAATGCATGCGATGGTAGTCAAGTCACGCGGTGTGGAGGGAAGGAGGAGTCCCGCTTGCCCAGTGGTACAACTCTCATGAAAAGATATTGTACCATTCCTGAGAAATACCGATTATTATAACCTAACCTTAATACACTTTATATTCCCATAAAAAGCGTAGCCGACGGAGCCCCGCTTCACGGGGCCCCTATTTCCGGGTGCAGGGCTTAAAGGAACCTAACTAACCTAACGGGGGGGTGCCCCAAGTCCCGATTATGGGGGCAGAGATACTTCCGTATGTTCAGCTGACAATAATTCGAGACTTTACAATATCGCTAGAGAGATACACGTTATATTGTAATATAACGTATTTGACAATTTTACGGTGACATATAAATGGTTTCTATTTTACTCTTCGGACAAATCCTAGAAATTTCTGTAAATTGAAGTCTATTACTTAGGTACGATTCTATCAACTGAAGGATGTTCCCTCTAACACCGAAACTATGTAGCTTGTGTAATAGAATTTTATGATCCACATTGTCAAAGGCTTTGGTCATATCAGTATAAATAGCACAGATTGGATTTCTCCTATCCACAGATGACATGATGTTTGTTAGTAGGTCGAAGAGTGCCATGTTAACGGTAGTGTTCTTACGGAATCCCTTTTGTTCTTTACAAAATAATTTATATTTTTCGAAATCAGCGTACATAGAGTTATAGATGACCTTCTCAAAAATTTTAGAAAAAATTGGAATTTTTGCTATAGGTCTATAGTTTTTTAAATCTGTTTTGTCATCTTTTTTGAACAATGGTTTTATAACAACTGTTTTTAGTTTGTCTGGGAATATGCCATCAGCAATACATAAGTTAATTATATGCGCTAATGGAGGTGCTATTACTTCTTTAGTGAATTTTATGACTTTTGTAGAAACGCCATCGTATCCAACAGTGTTTGTGTTTTTTTAGGCTAGTAATAATTTTTATAATATCATCAGTTGTAACAGGTTGCATAAATAGGGAATTTAATGTCTGATCGTTTAAATTAGTATTTTTTATCGTGATGTCAGTTTTGGCACTATTTTCAATTTCGTCAATAAAATAATTATTAAATTCATTTGCAATGTCACTGGGAAGTGTAAACGACAGATTACCTCGGTTTACGCACATGATTGGCTCTTGTGGCAGACACAATTTGGTTTTATTTATCATTTGCCAGGTAGCCTTCGATTTGTTTTTGGCGGTGTTTATAAAGTGATTATTCTGTGCTCTTTGAGTTAGTTTCATAATTTTTCTATAAAGTTTTGAATAGTTCTTAAAACTTTTTTTACGCAATGAGTCAGAATTTAATATATATGACCAGAGCAACTGTCTTTGTTTTTTGCTACACATTTTTATTCCTCGAGATATCCATTTTGTTTCTTTGTTGGTTTTGATGGTGATAATTTTTTCCGGAAAAAACAATCCATAAAAAAGAGAGAAATCGTCCATGAAACTATCAAAAGCTTGGTTTGCGTCTTGTGCATCAAAAACTTGTACAAACGATAGACAACTAAGATGTGTTTTGAAAGTTTCTAAATTACTCCTGCTTATGTCCTGCTTTTTAGTTTTCCAAAACTGAAGTTTACAGGTTTTGTTAACTGGTATTTTATACAATGTTGTGTTCATAGGAGCTCTGTAGCTAGGTTCTGCTCGCCATTTTGTTCGTTTTTTAGAAACATTTTTATCGTAAGGCACTCTGTAATAGTGTACCTTTCCATCAGTGTATGATTTGTTTCAGTGCGTGTTCCCAGTGATTACATACGGAACCGTAACGTGGTCGCTCACAATGGACCTCATCAGAAGGGTTAAAGTCACACAAAGGGCAATGGAGAGGGCTATGCTCGGAGTTTCCTTGCGTGATCGAATCAGAAATGAAAACATCCGCAAGAGAACCTTGAGTAAATGTTGGCAATAGGCAGGGCACATTCCTCGCAGAACATGGCCGATGGGGCCGAAAAGTTCTGGAGTGGCGACCACGCACCGGAAGGTGTTGGAAGGCCGCCTACTAGGTGGACAGATGATCTGGTGTGGGCTGTGGGAATCCGCTGGATGCAAAACGCACGGAACCGGTCAATGTGGTGACACTTGGGGAAGGCCTATGTCCAGTCGTGGACGTCTTTCGACTGAAATGATGTTGATGTTTCAGAACAAGGAAAATTTCTTATTTTAATCCAAAAATAACCTGCGAACATTGCGAATCTTTACAATAGTGCTGATCAAAATAACATTTCAAAAACATTAAAGCAATTTATTTGGAACTATACTAACTCCTTTCTTAAAGGAAACGAACTTCGAAGTTTCTTGGTAAATGATTTCAGTTCTAATAAATAGTGCCACACGTTATCGAAAGTTTCCAATAAGTGTTGAGTTTGAAGTTAAAACTGCGCAATAAGTAATGACAAATTGTCGTCTCTTAACTCGATAACAATCCAGACGTAAACTTATATGTTAGAGGTGTAAGTTTTTACGTTACGTTTTGACTCGGGAAGAACTTTTCAATTTTGAAGTCAATCTTTCAAAATTTTTATCGTTTTTCTAAACAGGATTTGAATGTTGATGGATTGAGAGGGAGGGACAAAGAAAAGATAGATTAATTGTGAGAGGAATGATATGAAAGAGAAAGGAGTAAATTATGCCGTGACGTCTGACGGGGAGAATGAAAGAAGAATACGTGTTGCGCTGACCCCAAATAGAATGAGATAAGTGTAGAAAGACGATGATGATGATGACTAAAGTGTATTTGTCGATTTACCTATAGTCACCAGTCAGTTGGTACACTCAATACATAGTATGTTGTGTGTTTCGTACCATACGTGTTTCCGAACGCATTTCTTGTCGTTCGAGCATCTGACAGTTTGTTTTTGACGTTTGTCTCTTGTCTTTGATTCCTTTCGAGATTACATCGAATTTATTGATTGATTGAGATAATTGGAAAATCCAAGTAAATCTTATTTGTTTGCAAGATTTTGGTTTTAATTCAGTGTTAATTGGACTAAACAACCCCATTTGTACCAGAAAACGGGTTTATTTGTTCATTGTCAAACGCTGCGTTTTGTTGAGGTTTAATAAGTCACCCGCGTGCTGTGTAATTGACAATTATTGTGAGAAGTGTTGACAATTGTGCCGTTTGAACTATTATTGTGCTGCATTCCGACCTGTTACGCGCTACTAAGACAGCGTCTGTTGAAACATAGTCGGATCTGCCAATTCTGCCATCATCCACCCACATACATAACACTATATACACACACACACAGACATACAGCAGACCCGGCGTGACCAAGGACTGGTCACCCTCTTCAGCCCACCGGCACCAGGTAAGTCACTTTTCGTAAGGGCAACTTTAATTTGATTGTCTCCGCGAATCGCGGACAGTTCGGTCACCACAACTTGCCCTGGTTGTAGACCGAACATTGTGGATGCATCAGATAAGAAGAGTAGCAGCTTGGTATGATTCACTCACTCAACGACAATCATGGCTTCAGTCAAATTCAATACATAAAAATAGGCGTCGAACAGAGCCCTGCCACTCCTAATAAATTATCTCCAGCCTTGACATAAAAATAAAATTATGAACTTTTATTATCAATTTAATATCTTGAGATGCTATCTTAAATAAGATAATCTTAAATAAGATAAGCTGTAAAGTACTTGGAATTAAAACATTTAAGTTTTTTGAAATGTGGAATAATTTATGTGGAATATCAAACATTACTAAAAAAGTGATGAATATTAATGTTGAGGGATGGAGAGGAAGAGTAAAGACAAAGAAAAGATGGGTGGATTGTGTGAGGAAGGATATGAAAGAGAAAGGAGTAATTATACGTGTTGCGCTGACCCCAAATAGAATGAGATAAGTGTAGGAAGATGATGATGATGATGACTAAAGTGTATTTGTCGGTATACCTACTGTGACCAGTCAATTGGCACACTCAATACGTAGTCTTTTTTAAATGCATTAGATATGAAGAGTAACAGCTTGGTGGGTAACTTGGTTTCAATGAAATTCAATACATAAAATAGGCTTCGAACAGAGCCCTGCCACTCTTAATAAATTAGCTCCAGGCTTGACATAAAAATAAAATTGTCAACTTTTATAGGTAATCATTATCATTATATTATTGAATATGGCAAAAGCGTTTAGAATTAGAAAATTTCGATATTTTAATGAACCCAGCGCATTACTTTGTATAATTTATTTCATCACTGCTGCTCCCAAAACGATGAAGGAAAACATCGTGGCTTGTCTTAGAACCAAAAATGTGCTTTTTCTTTTCTTTTCACTAAGTATCAAAAGTAAAACAACACACTATATTCCTCTTCTAATACTCCAGAAAATCACGTCCTACCATTTACAGTGACACGCTCCGAACAAACTATTTAATAATTGTAACCCAGACAGAATTCTCGGAACGCACTACATTTCGACTTAATAAAGGCGTCTTTCCCCTCTGTAAGATATTCCTGGAATAATATGAAAAACTTTTGTGTTACCATGTGGATGGGATTCCTGCTGTTATGCCGTTTATCGGGCTTTATTGTTATTCTTTGAGCGATTACATAATTTTAGATAAATCTTACAAGTGCCAAGGTCCAATCTAATTTTAAAAGTAGATAGGGGCATGGACATGGTTTACCAAACTGTACCTGGTTTTAGTTTCCCACAGTTTGAGTGTTTTTCTAAAGTCAAAATTTGAAGTTATTAGGGAAATTGTAAAGGCTTGTAAAACACCCACATCTCAACCTTTTCTAAGAATTTCAGTTGTGATTGAATTTTAAAAACTAATTTATTTTCTGGATATGCTGGCAGAAATTCAAAAAAAAAATAATACCTATAGTAACATCACAAAAAAGAACTTCAAAAGTTCACCAACCCACCAGATATTACTCAAACCACGTCCACCATCATTCGAACTACAGACATCAAAAACTGCAAATTAAAAGAAACTTCATAAACTTATCAAAACAGCGGTTGACTTTAAAAAAAAAACTAAAACCCAAAAGGAAAATAATCAAAGCATTTTAATTAGGGGCTTTAAAAATCCAAAGACGGCGCCCCATTGTCCGTTGAAATCTGAGTCTGGATCTCGACATAACTGCCTACTCCAAGGTGTAAAAGCGAATCAGAACGTTTGAAGTCTTAGCCCCACAAGGGGAGTGCTGTTGACTCTCCCAGACGCACTCGTGAAGGACCACTCAACAACATCAAAGGTAGGATTTCATACGCGCAAAGATAGTCTGTGGTACACGTTTTTATGCGACGCGTAATGATGATGTTTTACACTTTTTGACCTTTGTATGGATAGAGGCTATTTTCTGTTTGACAAATGTGTCTCTAAAACGACGGATGGGTTTAAGAATCTACATACGTAAGGATAAACTTTGATATTATGATATCAGTCCGACCCTCCTACACCTACTTAAATGAAATACACAGGGATTCACGGATAATTTGGGGTCGAACATTGAACGGTCAGGATTTCTGAAACAAATTTTCCAATTTAAAATTGGAAACTTTACAAATAAATAAGAGAGTAGGTGACAATCTTTGGCAGCATATTTGGGGCGATTATCTAGCTCGGAAGTTCTAAGACAGCTAAAAGAACTTAAATATGATGAAAATTATGCTACTCGGTTAAAAAAGCCCTAAATAAATATTACCAACGAGCAGTTATACAGGTTGGAATTTTTCAATGTCAGTCGAGGAAAAGTACTCTAAATACTGGAGATAGCAAATTTTACTCAAAGGAAACACTATTTCCTTTATTTTTAAAAAGAAACAAATCTGTATTCACGGATTTTCGAAAATTATTTTGCCACACTCTGGTTCTGGCAAAAATTCCACCCTGTATATCGTTGCTATAGGTACACATTTCATTGAGTACACTGTATTTATTCCAATTGCTATGGTTGTTTGTGCATGTGATTTGTGCTATATTGGCATTTACAACAGAGGGGTTCTCGTGAGGGGTCGTAAGTGGAGTAGGAGGTGTATATTATCTGCTTATTGTCCCTTTCTAGATGTAAGGGGCAATTGAGTGAACTTGATTGAGGTGAAATGAGTTGTTTACTGAGCGATCTTAACTAAGAAGTTCAAAGGAATGCAATCTCAAGTATCTTGTGATTATGAAAACTTCTTAGATTTACATTTTTTTTTTCAGCTGAATATGAAATCAAGTTCTGTAATTCCTCTTTTATAACATCTTCAAGCTTATAGAAATCACAACAGATTTGAGGAATAAAAAATCTAACTATAGGTATTAGCAGAAAAGACTAGGATATATATTTGGACCTTTTACTGATTCAGAAAAGGCGCAGAGATAAATAAATAAGTTTCACTTGGAGAAAATAGGTATTGTGAAAATAGAATATGGCCGAAACGGTAGGACACGTAAAACTTGATTTGGTCCAGAAATGAGTAAAGCGAAAGTGCCTGAATCTAAGCCGATAATTCAATATTTGGATTATTCTTTATTTTCCTTATATGGTTAAAAGATGTTGCATTGAATTGCAAAATGTGTTTGTACATAATTATATCCAGACTGCGGTTTTCCAACTGCAAGGTAAAAGTCTATTTTAACTATGTTGTTATACGAGTAACAGACTACAAAGGCCATTGTACAAGTACATAATTATGAAATTAAACTCAGCGTGAGTTTATTTACAGTGTTTCTCATATGGGTACGAATTCATATGATCCTTCTATTACTAGCTGACGTCCGCGGCTTGGTCCGTGAAATTTTGATCCGACTTCAACCAATATCATTATATTTTAGCCAATGTATACAAACACTTGACAGATGATATACAAAAACCTTCCACAAGAACCACTCTATCCATTGGTGATAACAACACGAAAATCGGTGCAGTATTATTTGAGTTTATCGCGAACAGACAGACAGACGTGGCGTAAGACTTTGTTTTATAATATGTTGTGACAGTGATTGGCCCAAAAAATTGCCACTTCAACGCAGCGTGGTTCTTACAACCACTCTGTTTGCTTCGTCCATGATTCTTCGTCCTACTTCATATTATAAATGCGAAAGTTTGTGAGGATGGATGGATAATATCTGTTACTCATTCACGCAAAAACTACTGAAAAAATTTGGATGAAATTTAGCATTTAAATAGCTTTTAACTTTGATCAACGCATAGGATACTTTTTATCTGGGTAATAAGATCTCGTGGGTCAATTATCGCACTCCACACAGGCAAAGCCGCAGCATTAGCTAGTTTAATCTTACACACACATCATCATCATCATACATCATTTTAGCCGAAAGACGTCCCTTGTTAGACATTGGCCTCCCCTAAGTGTCGCCACTTTGACCGGTCAAAGTGGCGAAACTTAGGGGAGGCCCATGTCAGTCGCACAAGACCGGTCTCGTGCGACTCGAATCCAGCGGATTCCTGCAACCTTCACCAGGTGATCGGTCCACCTAGTGGGAGGTACACACCGGTCGAGAATACTACGCAACAGAACTTCTGAAGAATATTTCGGTCATCTAGGGTGTCCCTTTCTGTAAACAAGACAAGAATTAAAACATTTTCAATGGTCCTTATTCTGTAGGTACCTATTTGTCAAAAAGTGTTCAACCTCCATCTTAAGAAAAGCTTCAGACGTTTGCTGTGCAGGTACTTGAGTTTTTTGGAACCCAAGTACCTTACTGAGTGGTACTTGACAACTTCAAAGAAAGTATACCTGCTGGTAGAGTAGTGAAAACGTAGAATTGTCACATCCCTTGAACACAAGAGCCAATTGAGAAGAGGGAATGATGGAAATATTGGGCTGTGCAAAAAAATGCGATGCGTCATTCTGGCCTGAATTCTTGTCTGTACACGACCTACCGTCAGCGTGAAAAGAATTCAGACCTAAAACGTAAAACAGTCAGACTGAGATTTTACATTTTGCTGGACATTGTTCAACAAAATAACATTAAATCTGCAATCCCGGAAGAATTAAGGAGAGGTGTACTTATTAGTGCACCCAACGTTCGCCAGTAATATTTATCGCATGTTGCTCCTTATTACATGCCAGCCAACTGGGAGCAAATCCATACTCCGTGGGGAATTCCTGATGAAAAAACCCAGTAACACTATGACCCGACCCGGGAATCGAACCCAGGACCTCATGTTCAGCAGTCACACTTGCGACCACTAGACCAAAAAGGCAACGGTTATGATACTAGGTAGTTGCAAATTGAATTAAATCCTATTCAGTGAAAAGCCTAGAACTAGACCAACTGAGGAAGTCACTGTACAAATCATAAATGACGTGTATCAGAATTGGCAAGTCAGACTTTAGTCTTCAATTATTTTTTTAAGTTATAAGAAGACATAATTTCAAGTTGTTATATAATATTTTATGTTGTTATAAATAAAGGACTGACCCTTGAACTTGGCACATGTTTCGATATCACTTCTTTTGTCATTGAAGTCAGCAACCATGGCATATTTAACTTGGCTCCCATTTCACATTGTGTTTTTGATGAGATTATCACTAACACAAACTCACTTCATATAAAAAACTCAAAAGGCTACAAATTAATTTAGTTTTTTCTTATGTAACCAAACTATCTATATTAACTTCAAACGATCTACAAACATGAAGCCGAAAATTTAACATCGTAATTTTAGAAAGGAAAACGTCTGAATATTCGCACCTAAGGCAGCCCTACAATTCCATCACCCCTTCAAGTGTGGAATTCCGCGGCAATCCCCAATTATCATTCCAAACATCGGTGGATTAATTAAATTTCGCGTTACTATGAATTAATTGCTATGTAGGGGAGTCTAATATACCCCAGAGACACAGACTGAATAGATGCAGAAGGTTGGCTCACGTCGCGTTAACATTATTCCACCTTTGACAGGAGTAACCCAACAACAACCAGAAACCAACCAAAATAAAGATCTCATTGCTTTGTTTGACAGTGGTGCAAAATCGAGATCACAGTGAAATTGGCAGAGTTATCAGGAAAGCAACCATAATGTTATTATGAATATAAAAAAAACATCCCGAAAAAATGTATGTTATTATAGACTACATGTCATGTAAAAAATAGATTCCTATCTTCATTTTTTATTTATTTTAGATTTTACCTTTTTTTATTAGTGATTTCTTTACTGTTTTAATTCTTCTAATTTATTATTATTGTTGTTTATAAGTATTTTGTCTGAAATAGAATTCATTTTGTTATTTAATTCTCACTGGTTTTTACAGTGCAAATCATGGGTAAAATAATTATGGGCAAGCGAACTCCAGAGTGTTCTTTATTCAAAATTTGTTTTGTTATCGTACGTGTTTTTGTGTATGTGCGCCTGTTTTCACTCGTTGTATGGAGGTAACCTTCTGTATCTACCTACTCTGTGCCAGTGAGGCTTCACAGGCGCCAAATTGGTTTTTACACGCTGACATACATTTTAGAATCTGATATGCTTGTTCCCTCGTTAACGAGCGAGTTACTTTAATTAAAAATTGTTTCAATTATGCTGTGCTGTAATGGTGATAGGATTTTACTTTGTGAGTTTGATAACGTTGACTAATTATGTGTCAGAGTTGGTTGTAGCCTTATTTTTCATTTCTTTGGAGCTGATTTTCAAGTGGAGACAGATTTTTGTTATTTCTGTTCTATCAGTGTTTAGTTCTCTGAAACTGCAATAGGCTTTAGACACACGGAGACACGTCAAACTATATTTTTCCAGTATCCTAACATGGCGTCACTTTGTATAGATTTTCTGTATAATAAGAAATCTTCGTATTCTGGTTTTGTTTAGCATGATTGGTCGCCGTGTTTACAGCAACAAATGAAACATTGATTAAAAAATTATCCTCTTGAAACATTTTAGCAGTCAATTTAAAAGACAACTTATTGTAAAAAAAATGTTAAAAGAGAGATTTTAATCCGTTTTCCCCATGAAACTAAATTTACAAATGGGCATTTAAACAATCTAAGAATTTATTCTTCCTTGTAAAGTTGTGACGGTCGTTTCTTTTTATTTTGACAACAATGTTTGGGCAATTCGTGCAACACCATGTTGCTTCTGAACACGAAATAGCGAACATTGGTCATCAAAATAAATTATTGATAGACAACTAAATTCCCAAAATCTATATCAAAATGCAAATTTTAATAGCGTCTAAAAATGCAGCTGACGTAGAAAACCGATGATCGTCAACTTTGATTATACAAAGATCGTCAATATGCCTTCGGGCGAGATTTGGTCAATAACGTCATGAATCCCTGTTTGAACTGAAAAAGCGAACATAAGGGAGTATCCACATTTTATCGATGCGGAGGTCATTACGAGCTTTATATGCAACTAGCCGTTGCTCACGGCTTACTCCCGATATATACGGAAATTAATCGACCGACCGCGACGGGACGTTTTAAATGTAACCTAGATTGTTATCCTGAATTTTGACAAATAATTATTTCGACACAATTTCAATTCCGAAAAACAATACTTCGAATACTCATTTACCTTCGAAAAATTTCGGAATTGGATCTGTAGTTCCAAAGATTAGCCCTTACATACAAACAAATTTTACTGGTTTCTAATAGAAGTATGCATAATGTCAAAAACCACGTCATACGGCCGGTTTCGGTTCACTATTAATCATGGACATAAAACACTTCTGGACCGTCTCACGCAGCGATCCTACATCGGTATGTGTTTCTTTCTAATATTCATCCCCGTGCAATAGATGGTGTGGGTTCAAAGAGATTCCACGTATAATTTTATGATTGACATAGTGGATGAATGTCGATTGGGTTTCTGCGGAACGGGTCTTCGCTTTGCTCGCTGTGGGTAAATCAGTGTTTTGAGAATATTATAGAATATTCGAACTTGTGTTTTCATCCTAGGCCGTCAATCTTTAAGGTAAAGCAGATTGTCGAGGTTAGTCCGTGGATGGGTGACAATCCATTACTTACCACCTGTCCCCCATGCATTGGAAGCGACATAAACTCGTTGGTTTCGGCTGTCATTTGTGGATCTTTGACCATCTTGACAGGTAGCTAACGACCCGAAAGTTTGACAGCCATTCTTAATCATGTTACATAATACTGATTCGGTTGTGGATGTCAGAAATGTAGTCGTTCCACTCAAAATACTGAAATTCAGCTGTGAGAATGTGTAGGCATTATTAAAGCGTCACAGGCCATAGAGGTCAGGGAAGTCACGGATACCCATCCATATTCGGATACTCTCTGACACACTATAATACTAGAATGCCATTATGCTGTAGAACCGCACCAGCACAGTTGCAGCCCCGTGTTGCCTCGAATTTAGGGTACGGCTAGTCACCAGCGCGCTGACTGCCCGCCGTAAGATTTTTCATTTAGGCATTATGAAATATATTATACGACACACGACTTAATGCTCTAATTTGAATGACACATTAATTGCTATATTAGAGCGGTGCTGGCGTACGCAGCCGGTATACTGTGCTTTTTGTGTTAAGCTCTTCATCACCCATAGAAAAGGGAGGATCCAGCGACCAGACACCGGGTGTTATGTCTGGTGGGTTACTGCCCGACGGTTGTTGTCTCATGCTTGCGCGATGTAGGAATTCTGACGTATTTCACTGTTAGTTCATCATCTTTGTCATACATGGCGTTGTAATACTTCTTGTAGTGCCACTACAGTGCCATAATCATTACGGCACTAAACCGCAGCACGGTGTCAGTGAGTTCACTCACGTGTCTCTGTCTCTATGGCCTAAAGTCAATAAGAACGTAGTCAATTGATTTGAATACAGCCTTTAAAAAGGGTAACGTTAAATGAGCAAAACCTCAGGCATCCCAAATGATTTTTAGTTCAATTTACCTAATTCTGAGAGAAAAAAAATAGGTTTTATGAACTGTTTTAGTTTCCCTGGCAGATTTACTGGCAAGAACTATTATTATTCCGCGTATAAGAAAATTTTAAATTGGACGACAACCGTTTGTGTTTGTTTGTTTACTTATTTTGGCGGGTTTGCGCACGTGATGGCTTGACTTATCAATAAATAGACAGGGCAACATTTTAATGAAGATTTTAAAAAAAATGTGACTTATATTAAAAAGTGGTTCAATTCATTCTGCTCGTAATTCTGATCAAACTATTTTCAGGTTTTACGCATTTAACGTTACACGTTGTATAAATAGCTGTAGCTTCATATATGGCAAGAAATAATGTCACAAGATACCGTACTGATAATAAATATTATCTAGACTATAATTAATTACTGTTCCGGACATCACACATCTTACTTATACTTAGATGACAACTATTAAGGCTATAACGACCGAGCCCTAATGCGATAAATATGGCACACTTGATAAAAACCCATGTTTTAGTGTACACACATTTATTTGGGCACTATCACTTCGGCCGCGACTTCGTCCGCAAAAATTGTAATAGCTCGACTTGTATTGTACTGTATTGTATTGTACAACGGGCTGGTGTCCGCAACTCCACGTCAAATCGCGTATTTTGCGTATGGGCAAATCCACCACGCGGGCCCAGTGCGGGTTGGCATGTCTTCGATTTTTTGGTTCTAGGACATGCCGGTTTCCTCACGATGTTTTCCTTCACCGTTTTTGAGAGCAGTGGTGATGAAATAAATTACACAAAGTAATGCGCCTGCCTGGGTTCGAACCCACGACTTACTGTTCGGAAGTCGGGGCCACCACCACTGGGCCACCGCTGCTCTAGCTTAGCTCGACTTGTATGCATGATAAACATATATAATTTATAGTATAATTTATAGTATAAAGCACCAACGAACAATGTATCTTTCTATCCGTGATTATTTTATTTTAAAACTTTTACTGTCTCAATTAAATTAGGCAATGTAAAGTGATGGCCTGAAACACAGGTTTAAATAAACCTAACCTAACAAAAAAAAAAAGTAAACAAACATCAAATAATACACTTGCATTTATAACATTTTTGATTTGCGTAATGCAATTAGTATCATGAGTAGTGTCTTGGTTTAAAATAATTCCCATGAATTCAATTGCACCCTGTATAAGGCCGCTTCTAACGGTACACTGTTGATTCCGACTGTCATTTTAGTAACAGGTCGACAGTGGCCCGAAAGCATGACAAGCAGTTTTACCAAGGTACAGGGAAACCGTACTATCCAGTACTATCTGGTATCTGGGTTATGGATGTCAGAGAGGCAGTCGATTTGTAAAATACTGGTATTCAGATGCATCTGGTTAGACTGGAAACCAACCCCAACAAAGTTGGGAAAAGGCTAGGCGGTTGATCAAATAAAAGCGGCGGATGGTCTAATGAATACTTTTTCTTCCTTTCTTTCTTTATGACCTTAAATCACGATCCATTAAAGACTTACATCTATAAGATACATTGCCACTGAAAACATTTACATCTCAGCTGTTAAGAGGCCTGCGGAGCATGCGTGTTTCATACAAACGTAATACCAAAATAATTTGTAAATCAAACATATTCTTAAAGTAGTGTGTAGTTATTTCGATTTGATTACAGAACATCTATGTTCCCAAATATATTTTTTTAAGAGGACAATGATATAAAGACGAGATATGAGGAATTTAAAATTTCTATACAAAACTTATTTTTCTTATAACTCTTGTTAAAATCAGCGTCCAATCAAAATATATATTTGGGAACCTAGATATTCTGTAATTCAATCGAAATAAATACAAACTACCTTATGAATATATTTAATTTACAAATTATTTTGGTATTACGTTTGTATGAAATACGCATGCTCCGCAGGCGTCTTAAGGCTCAACAAGCCACCTACAACAATACAATTTATCGCCCTAAATATCAATGTCACAACGCTTGACAGATGAATTAGTGCTGGCAATATAATCCTGTGGGTGTGGGGCTAGATGCGAACCATATCAATATAAACCATGATAGTACAGATACAACACATATCGTGGGTCGCTACCTAACATTTAAAATCGACATTATACTTGCAATTAGAGGTTTTCTTTTTGTGAATTAAAAAAAGAATAGTTTCCATGAACTCGATAGATGGCGTCGATCAGACTACGTTACTAGCCAAAGCTAAAACGCTTGAAAAACCACACGTCACATACGCTCGTTGACTGACACTTTCGTTTGAATAAGCTTGCGAATATAAAAATTAGGTCCAAGTGAAATTATGTGACGTTGTGTTCCTTGCAGTAACATACCGAGATCAGCGCCATCTTCTCATCCAGCAGCGAGGTATTCCACGAAGCACACCCAAACGAAGCACACTCAGACGAAGCACACCTAAAGTATTCCACTTAGCACACCCGTAGGTGGGCTTCAAATAAAAAATTAAAATAATTAATTTCCTAGTCCACGAAGCACACCTACGAATATCACTCGCATAGTGCGGGGACTAAGAAATAAAAATGTCGATAGAAGAAAATATTTATTATTTAAAAGACTAACTTAAATTTCTGAAAAAGAAAATCCCTCATTGATCTATTTTAGTTATAGTTTACTTATAAGCACAAATCATACAATTTTTTAACAAGAAATGACAACACTACTGCACCTGTTTGTTCCGGATGGGAAATCATCAAATTAATGACTCCTCCCACTCTGGGCGGAGCGGGAGGGAGTGTCAGACTTTTACTGACTAAAAACCATACATGTTCCTTCCTCGCTCTTCACGTTCCAGGGCCGCGGTATCTCTTTCGAACAGTCCCGCAGCCCCGGCAGAACACTACACCTAAAGAGTGGTTATTTTGTACACTTTTGTAAATCCTACTTTTTAAATAAATTACTCTTATTCTATTCTTACACCATGCTTATAATCCCCATATAGGACACCCACATTTCGGCAGTTATGTTTAAGTCCCATGTAATAAGGGCGACCCCATTGCCATCAACCGGGCACAAATCCAGCCTCAGTAGCGAAATTCCTGAAGGGAAACCTAAGAACACAATATTGAACACTAGACTAACTAGGCAGTCTTTATCAGAGGGGCAGATTCCGGTCTGAAATTATGATAACAATACATCATTTAAAAGAGGACACTTTTATAATTTCTCACAAAAAAAAACCAAAAGATTTAAAACACTCGATGAACTCTGTACGTACTTAAACACAGAAAGCGTACTTAAAACCAAACCCATCCTATGCTGGACCAAAAATTTCTAAGCAAAATTCTCGACAATTTCGGGAGGCGTGTTATGGCGGGAAATTAATACAAACACAGTGGTTTGGCTCGAGCGTTTTATGGGCAACGTAAATCAAATGTGATTCCTTAAATTATTTATAACAAAATCTCTTTGGTGCCATAACTTTGGTGGCAAATTGAGTGGACAGTGTTTATTGCAGCCTACGTCTTGCCGAACGATAAACTAATTGACTAGTTAATACGGGAAAATGATCGTTATGATTTAGTACGTAATGTTTTTGTTTGTGCGAAAATGTTACTGATATATAAACGGGATGAAATGGAGTTGGTTCTCGAAATGGTTATGTAAAATGTCGTGGGGCACCGGTCCCCACATTTTCTTTCTAGGACATACTGTTGCATGACCTAGAACTAAAAAGTCGAGGATATGTGACATCCGCAAAATCTAACTGGATTAAAATACTTCACGCACTCTGAGAGCAGTGGACTGCCACTGCTCTCAGAGTGCGTGAAGTATTTTAATCCAGTGAGAGCCTATAAACTTATAAACTTTCTCACTGCTGGGACTGCCCAGCAGTGAGAAAGGCTCATTATTCAATATAGATTTGTGCGAATATACCTAACTACTTTACTTGAGCAAACAAAATATGGATAAGAAGCATTGATTTGCAAATGAAGCTGGCTTATAATCGAAATATGGAAATGAGTGTTGATCGCGTCAAGTCTATGTGATTCTGAAGGAGATTGGCGAAAATAGGGTCGTAAAATGGATGAATTCTGGGACTGTAATCTTTTTATAGACGTCACTTGTAATATCTTTAAATGCTACACAAAATCTTACTACCACTATTATAAATTCGAAAGTTTATGCGGATGGATTATGGATGGATCTTTGATATCCTTTCACGCGAAATTTAGCAAACAGATAGTTAATGATATGAATTATATTGTTTGCTACATTTTATTAAAAGCCATTCGGCAGTTTTTACGTACGTTACGTCGACGTTTCGTACGTTTTTATGTACTAATGTACGTTACGTCGACGTTTCGTACGTTTTTATGTATTAATGTACATATTTATGAAACTCTTTATCCCGGTAGTACAATTCCAGCCCGAACTCGCGGGCATAATATCTAAGACTCTATTTCACGACATTATATAAAATACGCACTCGTATATGATACTAGTATACCCGTATATTACTTCTCTTTTAATTTTTATTTCAATTATTTATTGTATATCCATTATTTTTGGTATTCCTTTGCTCTTATCGCCATACACATTCAGGTTTAAAAAAACATTTCACGACATTTTTCTCATACCTCCTCATCAAATGCCCATATCGTGGAAGCCGATAGATCTACATACTTTCTATTCAAATCAAAGTATCTACTATACACCGTTTTGAATAAAACCCTATTTAAAAACCCTTTAGTTTCTAGGAACAAACCCTACCTAAATTAAACCTACCACGTAAAATAGGAAAGGTCACCCTACTCCCGATAATGCATGCAACACTAACAAACACCGCCCATAAATATTTATTCCGCTTATAGGGTACCATGTCCATGTAACTAAGAACGGTCTCATTAAAATGGAAAGGGTAGACCACTAGACCCGAGATTTTCGGGATCAATAAAGAACTAATTAGGTAGGGATGGGCTTTAAAACTTTTGTGATTCGTGAGCTCTACAAATTGGGGATCAATTGAGACTTGTTATTATTTCACTTTTTATTTATCGAGAGGCTGAATTTTAATGGACACGGACGGACAGGAAAAAGGCGGGACTCGTGTTGGCGCAATAAGTGAAGATGGATGAATTTGGATGAATCGATTTGGCTAATTGTATTGAGATGGTAGGTAACTGACATTTTTTTGAGATAAGAAATTAAAACAAACAATAATTCTTGTTCAAACTTACGGAATATTTGAACAACGTTAACTATATTTCTGTTGATGTTAAATTGATAGTGTTTCATGTCGAATGTGTTTGTATTCTGTGTATTTTAACAAAAAAAAAACATATCAATTTTCTGTTAAAAACATAGTAAAAATTAATTTTATCCTGTAGTCACTTGAAGAGAGGTTATTTTGTACATTTTCCAAAGCAAAAACCAATAAAATCTGACCAGGAAGAAATTCAAAAGTCGTATATATTTGAAAGGGACCGCTTTTATTCAATAAACTTATCAGCGTTTCTATTTACCGCCACCAAGTTATTATTACAATCGCCTTATCAGAAAAACCAGATACTGTATTTTTAACGCAAAAAATCACGAATAATTCTCCCGAAATTTTTGAAGGCGGTACAAATGGCGTAGCTGTAAAGTAATTTAAAATTATAACGAAGTGCGTCGGACAGGTTAATTATTCAATTAAACAACCTGGGTCTACTCCTGGGCGAATTTGGAATTTGCATAAAGGTCAATCAAAGACCGATAGGCACCGTGATTAATGGGAGAGGAATCCGAGTTTACCGCATTTGAATAGGATTTTGTTTGAAATAATATATCCGAGTGTATGCAAGGAAAATACCTTATTAGTTTCGGTTCTATATTCGCATTTTCCTTTGACTATTTGATCCTCTTTTTGGGATGATATAAAGTAGATTGTATTTTCTTTGTTGTGTCATACCAAAATATTTTATAATATTATGTAGATGTGGAATTTGGGAGCTATATTTATTTCGTTAAGTAGCCTAACTTTATCCGACTTACTAGCCTATGTATACACAGGGCTTTACTCTGTTACCTTTTTATACCTTAGAAAGTATTGTAAATTCAGGTTAATAATAATATTACGCAACAAACATGTAGAGAAGTAGCAAAACGGTGGCAGAGTGAATTGAAAATTTAAAACCCGGTGTTGAGAGGTAAAACTTGAGAGAACCTTGCAATATGTGACAGTCGAATGAATGATTTATGCACCGCACAGAGATAAGTAAAAGCACAGGCAATGATAATTATTTTCAAACGCAAAGATGAGGGTGCTTGAAATAATCATCTACTAATAGTTAGTACTACAAGTGACAAAGCAGTCCAAATTCTTTAACACCACTGGTGTAAGAAAGTAACTGACACTTGAGTATTTTCACTTTTTCTCCCAGGAACAACACCTACACTACAAAATTTCAACTCTATCCATCAGCTGTGCTACAACTAAAACGTCTTTAAGTCGTGTTTCAGCCTTCTAAAAGAATTAAGTTTGTACTCGTATCTAAATAAATCTTCCAAAACAGACACGGATACGTAAAACTTGTACTTCTTCTAGACTTTAGATTTCATCAAGTTCATCTAAATTTCCTTTATAATCATTACCTAAAACTTCCGCTACAGAAATACTTACTGAAGTTCGCCGTCGTTACATAAGTTGTTATAAAAAATAATTTCGCCATCAAAATCTATAGCGATATTCGAATCGACGGTGTCGTAATGGAATTTTAATGAGAATTTCAGCTGTTCGCTGCTGTAATTTCTTTTTTTTCCCTACTGAAATAAAAGAACGGCATTTATTGGAATCGATAACAGCCATTCCGTCTCGAAAGATAATGTCGACAATCGTGACCCTATTTTTATTGATTGGTCTTCTTTTTCTCGTCAGATGTTAATAGACTTTTATGATCGTAATACTGTTACAAATTATTGCAATGACGTGGATTTGATCATTTCATTAAATTGTGGACCTTTTGTTATTTACAGACGGATCAAATGATTTAATGGATTTTATTTGTAAATGGATCAAATGATTTGCGTATTTCTGTGATTGTTGCGTTATCAACATGATTCGCTTGAAATTGAGTGCCCTAATTGTTTTTGTTTCCAAACAAGAGAAACTCAGTGGCTCTTGATTTGATTACTTTAAATGGTGATAATATCGAATGCCAAAAATTAATTGACCACTACTGTTTAACTTATACGGTTTCAATTCGCGTTACTGGTATATTGGTTTATTATGTTACTGGTATATGTGGTTTTAACTGGTACTGTTCGTTGATTTGGTAAAACGGGAAAAGCATTCTTATAACACATGTAATAAAGCACACTATCAATCACACATGTGTGCGAAGAATAATGCCTCCACACATTTGGCCTAGGGTAAATACATAATACAGGGTGAGATTTTTAGATTTTTTTTGAATTTTTAAATCAAAAATACTCGATTATTTCCACAATTTTTAGAATTTATTGTAGATGTACACGTGGATGGTACTGATTGTGTTTATTGCAAACTATTAAAGTTAAATGCTGAGAACTGTATTTTCGATTCAAAAATGGCGTATTTACTTTAAGTTTACTCTGAGCGTCCGTACTAGGCCTATTCTATTAAGAAAGAAAGAAAGGATTTGGTGTTCGCACTTAGTCCCTAGTGGACCGATGTGCTAGAGCCTATCCCTAGCACATTGGTCCACTAGGGACTAAGTCAGCTCACAATTGATCAGGAGCTCTCAATGCTGTTGATTATCCTTTATATTTTCTTCATAAATTATCACGGATTTAATTATCAGAAAACTGCTGAAAACACGGAGATGAAATTGTACTGCTGATGTTTTACATTTTTTCATCGCATGAACGTTTGTCCTATATTCGACTCGAGCGAGCGTTCGAATTTCAATCCTGAAAGCGAATTTTATAATGCTGCAGAATTAAAAAAAATGATTGTGATGAAACAATAAGGGTTAAGAAAAAATATTGTCAAAAGACGGGGTCAGGCTGGTAAAATCAGCACTTTTCTTCAAAAACTCACTTTCCACAATTCTTGCACACAATTTGTTTACTTTTCATTTAAAGATCAGAGTAAACACATTTCAAAATATACCCTAAAATGTATCAGAATCGGGTATTTTCGTAAGAGCCCCGAAAAAATCCGGATCGGAGACCCGACTATGAAAGTTGGGCCTCGACGTTCGCTAAAAAAGGAGAAGAAAAATGAAAACGCGATAAAATTGTCAACAATGGAATCCGTAGAGAGCTGAACACACAAAAGTGTTAAAATAAACGCGGGGTTTGTAAGCAAGCCTTATCTGAGAACCCCAGACGGTGATCCGAGAACTTAGCGATTCTTTAGAATTCATAATTAGGAATATTTTACTCGGTAAGTAATGGTTTTGGTATTATTTATTCAGTGAGTATTTATGAATAAAATAAGATATTTTTGATTTGCGAAGTGAACAGTTGTTTCGTTTAATAATGAAAACTTATCTCTAGGATCTTTCATAGGACTTCTTTTGTTTCTGAACATTTTGTATTTGCAAATTATGAGTCAATTCTATCAGTTTTGTCTCTGCGATGTTGGTATTGGTATAATAAAAAAAGAAAGAAAGAAAATATATTTGTCTTGCACAGGACTAAAATTATCTATAAACAAAAAAAAAAGCGAAAACAAGAAAAGCTTAAAAATCATCATTTGCCTGCCTATCTGACCTTCAAAACCCAGTCAGTACTGGGTAATATGATACCACTTGGTAAGGCTGGTTGTCAGACGTTTTGGGCCACTAACTGCCGGTAACGACTGTCAAAGATGGACACATGACAGCCGGGATCAACAGCGTCACCGAGGAAAAGAAAAGCTTAAAAAAAATAGGACAACATTAAAATAAAACACCAAAAAGGAACCACTTTGTACGAAACCGAAGCCAGTCTCACATATAGGTATCGTGTTGCCTATAACACGATATTTCTTTGTTGGACCGACTGTCGGAGTTTTGGGTTTCTGACTATCCGAAACAACAATGGTTTAAAATATTTTCCCAGACAACGCACTGATCTTGAAAACTGGGGCTAGTTCCAAATCTTGAAAAAAAAATGGTTTTCTGTCTCACAAAAAAAAAAGTTTCGTATATAACGACAATCACTTACTCACTAACAAAACGACGCTTGCCTTTTTTTAATTTATAGCACAAAAACTGTCTTTTAGTTCTCCGAAGCTGTCAATTCCGGGGTCGCGCAGCAATCCTTTCAAATCTTCACGGGTGTGTCTGTGGGACGCCGATAGTCTGTGGGGACTACAACTACTGTTGGGAGATTTATTGTTTAGCTTTATCGAAATAAGGGCGACTTTTGAATGAACACCTATACCTGAATAGAAGGGACTCGAACAACTGTTGTGGGATTTATTTGTTTATCTTTGTAATGAGGGCAACTTTTGTAGGAATTATATTGAACGTATATTTATAAGGTGTAAGTGTGAATTTGATGTGGTAACGTTTATGTAAGGAATGGGTGCAACTTGAGTTACTAATATTGATAGACTTTACAGATAAATTCTAGTGCATCATCGTCACTGTTCTCAAAAACAAAAACATATGGTGCAGTCTTTGCGGATTGCCGATAGAAGTGAAAAAGTACTCAACGCACCAAAAAATCTTTTTACTTAAAAAAAGCAGAACAGCAGACATATGAATTAAATCTTGTTTTTCGTTAGTCACTAACATAGTTTATAAGTAGTGTGTATTACTAACATCATATGGATCAAGGTCTGAAATAAAGTATTTTTTATTTTTTTATTTTTTTAAAACTGTAAAAGAAATTATTCTGCAGAAACCAACATGAGCCATAACAGAGACCAGGGGGTCTAAAAAGGCCACTTTAGCAGAATCATAATTTGAATCGCGTTAAAATTTAAAATTCTTAAAATGGACTTTATGATTATGAAAATAAGGTCCATTTTACCAATTTAGTTTTTTTAAGATGATTCAAATTATGATTCTACTAAAGCGGCCATTTTAGGCCCGCAGGTCCTCGTGATAGAATTATATGCCTATTCATCTCACAGTGAGGATGAATCATCATGATACTGATAGCATAATAATATCATAAATAAACATTTCACCAATTATGTTTCAGTCCCCTGTAGTAGGGGATTTTTTCAAATTGTAATCAACCGCAAACACGATTAACTGGAGTATGGAGTGTTATGCTCCAGGACGTAGAAAAGTGACCCAGTAAAAATATAGTGCCAGTTGTAGGTTAGTCAAGTGGAAGTTTATGAAGACATCCATCAAAAAAGTCTCATTTAGCTAAAGAGATCCATAAAAGAGAACCGTACCTTACTAAAACTTAACTCCCCTATCACGGAACTACTATAACCGGCGCACGTCTCCATAAAACAGATCAAAATACCCTCACGTATTCTATTTGAATGAAAATTTTCCATAACGAAATTTTACTGGAAGTCCAAAGTGAGATGGGAAATTTCGGAATCTACGGTGCATAAGTATTGGACCACTTGTCACGCGTATCCTGTGACCCAGGGGAGACCATCGCTAAATTCGACCTGGGGCTGTGGGATCCCATTTGCCTATCTCCAAAAAAAATCAACCGAAAACAATTTTAATAAAACATGTAAAGTTATGGCAGGTAACACACTTTATTTGGTACAAGATGTTCTATATTGTTTTATGACAGTTGTTGTATTTTGTCAAAGAGCGTTATTGCTATTTCAATCTTACGTCAAAAACTTGAAAGTCACATGACAGGCGTTCATGGTTTGCAACTACTACACATTGTATTTTAGAGTAATATGTGATGTAAAAATCCAAGATTTGGCATAAATAGAAGAGCAGAAAACGTCATTCTTTCATAAATCTGTCAATGACAGCAAATGGTCCCCTTGTGATGGATGAGCCGTTAACTCTCTCAACCTCTGAGGCTGTGAAATCTTCAATGGGACTGCCTTTAGCAATGTGAAAGGTTAGTAGTAATATATCTTACTCATCAATGCTGAAGATCTATGTAAATATCAAGGTATTCTATCGAATGTCATTTTATCTTTAACTAGTACTTCGCCTGCGACTTCGTCTGTAAAAATTGTGATAACTCGGCTAATTCGCATGATATCAATTTCAATTTAACGCTTATGTCAATTGGTATAAATGTAGCTTTATAATGGTGTAAGATATTTTAAAATCGGTTTAGTGGTTCTTGAATTAAATCATAACAAATTCAAAAACAAAAAATCAAATCTTTTCTCTTTACAATATTAGTGTAGAAAAGTGCATTTGATTTTTATTCTTGCTTTAGATATGCGTTTGTAAGTTACTAGTTTATTTTTCTGTGTACTTGTTTATCATCTCTTTCAACATCTTCAACTGGCTCAACTATCATAATAATCCCATTACAATCCATTTCATAAACAAAAATGTCGCATAAATGTGCACTTATTTCCTCAGTAATAATTTAGGAAGATGCGTTAGTATAATGTAAGTGTACACAATAAAAAGTAAATATACACATAAAATATTTCAGCTGCTCACAAATAACAGGTTTATCTTCGTCGTAAACATGAGCTAAAATTTAATGCAAATGGTTATACACTTTCGTATTTCAGGGATTTTATTTCTGCAAAGATTTTGCTTTGCGTTTGCTTTTTGATATTTATGGAGTTTAGAAGTTTTTAAGCGGCTATTTTTCTTGTATCGTTATTTTTATCCTTGCTTGTCTACTGGTTTAGTTCCATCAACCTTGTGTTGGGTCTACGCAGTAGTTTTCTGTTCACTCTCTCTCACGAAGAGGAGGGCCTGTGTCCCAGCGGTGGGAATGGTTGGTTATTGGCTTTTTAATTGCTAGTGTCATTGACACTTCATGTATTGTTGATTATAAAGCTCTTGTTTAGTTTACGGATAGTTTTTCTATTATTTTTTCAATCAATATTTTGGTTATATATTTTTCTTAAGTTATTTTTCTTTCAAGTAGATCTTTTTATTCTTCCCGTCGGTATTATTCTTTTTTTTTGCAATACCTCGCCACTTTGACGGCATTCTCAGTAGCTGCGCAGAAGACACTTAGTTCACCATTAAGCCATTTGATGATTTCCAAATTTTTATCCAAATCTATGTAAATACAAGCAAACTTATTGATTTAATTCGCAAAATTTGACAAACAATTCCGTGTAGTCAACAATATTACAATACGAAGCTAATGATGTCCATTGCAATGACAACGGGTAATATCGCTTGGCGGAATTACCTGGGTGTATGTTCATTGTAGACATGAATGGCAATGAGCTGCGTGCACATTGACCGTTTAAAATGTTCTAAGGTAATTACTTTCCTGCCATTTTCCCATCCTACTTGGAGTCGATGCAACGCGTTTTCTTCTTCTACTCTCCCCTGTCAGACGTCATGTCACCATTTACTCCTTTTTTATTCTATATCCAACCATCCATCTTTTGTTACGCTTTCCTATCCCTCTACAATTTTACATCCATCACTCTTTAGTAATTTTTATTCACATGCGTTTCATCCGACCTCATTACATAAAGGGTGTAAAAACCTTTAATCTACACCATACCTGGGTAAAGGTTCCCAGGTATGGTGCTAGAAGGCTAGTAACGGAGATATTGGGGGTCAAAGTTTCAACTCTTTGACAAGTTCTTTTTTAAATACAAGTTTTTAATGTAAGATTTTTACTTTAAACATCACCACGACCCTGTTCTATTCAATCTATCCATCAACACAATATTTTGACTGCGTTACCTTGAGTTCTACCACAAAACATTTTTTTTTTGTTACTCCCGAATCATTCATAGACCTAGTTTAGTCACTACATACATCGTATGAAACCCTCCTTACCAAGTACTAAGAAATTGAACACAATCAACCGAGCAACAAATGCATTTATAAACTGCTTAGTACATGCGTTGTGCGAACAGCATCAACATGTTAACCCAAGTAGCACTATTCCTTACAATATTTGCTTTTATAATTCTAGAAGATTACACGACAAATTCATTTAAAACGCTAGAAGATCTAAAGAAGAATTTGAAAGAGCACGAAAATGAACCTTATACTCGGCAAGATGTTTGGGTCGGAAAAGCTATGGATTTCATGTACTCAAATAAAACGATTATGAGCTTAATCGCTAGGGAGCTCTGGGATGTTGGGTCAAAGGCTATTGATAGAATCGTGGACATAAAGGACAAGAATAAGAGTAAGTTTATTTTAATATTTTGGCTTTTAATAGCTAAGTCATGATTCAAATCATAATCAACCCATAATCAGCCTATAAGGTTCCCACTGCTGGGACACATGTCTCCTTTTTTTAGAAAGGAATGGCCTACGATCCAGCACGTTGGCTCCGTGCGGGTTGATAGATGTCATATGTCTTCAAATTTTGGATTTAGGACATGCATATTTCCCCACGATGTTTTTCTTTACCGTGCAGTGCCGCTTGATTTTGAGAGCAAAGGTGACGAAATAAATTTCAAAAAGTAATGCGCCTGCCCGAGTTCGAACCCTTCAGTGTCACTAGTACCATTAACAGTTCCATGATGGAACTATTGTTGTTTTTTATTATCACTAGTTCTATTTTGAAGGAATCTGAAAATAATGGAACTAGCCCACACGACTAACAGCTTGTAAGTCGGGACTGCCACCACTGGGCCATCGCTGATCTCGAAATATGTTTTGTTTACCTGATATTCTTGTCCACTGCCAAACGATACGAGTATCATGATACCATGTGTTATTTTTGTTTTGGAGGTCAGATTCAGTCGTTCCATGTACTGAATACTACTGTTTAACTACATCTGGTTGAACTGACAACCAAGTTGGAAAGAGGGTACTCAGATATGATGGTGTAAATACGATGGTGGCTTGATATAACTATGTTCTTCTACGAATTGTAATACTTCTCTCCTGGTGTTTTTTAACGAATTGTTAAGGTGTGTACTGAAAATAAAAATTAAGACGAAACCTCTCAATATAAGTACTAGTAAACATAAACATCTCATTTTCCGCAAGAAACACGAAGTGCTGTTTCCTTAATGTTTTATTTTTATTTTTTTCAGAGATAGGAGATCTCACAGCGAATGAAAAAGTCTAAGTTAAGATACTGGATAATTTACTGCGAAATAAAGAGATTTCTGTTTTTAGTAGTTTATATTTATTGAAAATTATTTCCAAAAAAGTATGAATGATAAACTCTTCCACTACAGTGTTACGAGTACTAATTAACTTAGCAATGAATATTTGCCTCCACTGCGTTCATACATCAGGTCATACACTGAAGTACCAGAGTCGGCGGCGCGTCTGAGGTAACCCTTTGAACAGGAGATCCTAGCTAGAGAGGCCTAGTTTTGTACAGTGTTTCAACAAAAAAGCGGCCAAGTGCGAGTCGGACTCGCCCATGAAGGGTTCCGTAGCAGCAAGTAACATAGTATAAAAGTTACGATTTTACGATTTATGACGTACTAAAAAAAAACTACTTTCTAGATCTAGTTCAAACCAATTTTTGGTGGAAGTTAACATGGTAATGTACATCATATATTTTTTTTAGTTTTATTATTCTCTTATTTTAGAAGTTACTGAGGTGGGGGGGACACATTTTACCACCTTGGAAGTGTCTCTCGCGCAAACTATTCAGTTTAGAAGATCTATCCATAGATATCCCACACGTTTTGGTTTGATGAAAAAAATAATGTTTCAGTTCAAAGTATGGGGAACCCCAAAATTTTATTGTTTTTTCAATTTTTGTGTAAAATCTTAATGCCGTTTACAGAATACATCTACATAATTATCAAGTCTCAATAGCATAGCTCTTATAGTTTCGGAAAAAAGTGGCTGTGACATACGGACAGACAGACAGATAGACAGACATGACGAATCTATGAGGGTTCCGTTTTTTTTATTTGGCTACGGTACCCTAAAAATCGGGGCAGACTCTGGGGACTGCAAATAGAAGTGAAACCAAAAAGTACACAGGCCCCGCCGCAGTTGTAGCACTGTTACGGTTTGTCCCCCGCGTACGGTGGTGCTACGCCGTAGCGGATCGTCTCCGAGTGCTACAAAGCGTACGTGACGGTAACGCGAGAGTACACCCAAAAAGTGCTCAACTCGCTTATTGGAGTTTTCACTTCAAAAACACAGCCAGGTTTTACTGGTGTTGTTAAACTGGTATGCCTACGATACTGTTCTCGATTCAAAATTTATACTTGTCTTAATTCAAGGAGACCCAACCACTTAACAGTGAAACTTAATCAAAATAACACACAACCTATTATGTCCATCCCTTAACGTAACAAGCGTAACGCCACATACAATATTACACGACACACTCTACTCCGCATCACTTCCCGTGGAAAGCAGAACTGCCGACATCAAAGTTAAACAAAGCATGGCAAACTCAAAGGTTGTCTCGACAACACCCTAAATGTAACAGATTGCAAGCATACATTATTTATAAGGGGTGCTGGAACTAGCATAACATTTAATAATTTATGCTAATTAAATTGTGAGTATCAAGTGTGTCTCTGAAACTTCGTTAAGGCTGCATTTCCACTAGAGTGTGTGAAGCTAACGGGGTGTCCTGCGTGAGCGACGAAAACGACGCGACGCTATACGACACGATGGAATGAGAGGCGATGCTACACGCGACAAATGTTTTACGTGATTTTGGTCATTACTTCTCGAATAAAAGTACAGTTCAATTTTGCCTGAAAGTTCATATTTAAAGTAAAAATATCGTAAAAAAAAACAAAAAGAATCAACGGAATAAAAAAAAAATAACAAAAAAATCTTCTGATTGGTCGCCCTTAAAACAAGTACGCGTTGCGTCGCGTCTCAGCGCAGACTGCCTACAGGCCACAAGCAGGGTATGCCGTTGAGTTGATCGTGTTCGTCGCGCTCGCAGCGTCCCGTCGCGTCGCATTCGTCGCTCACGTAGGAAACCCGTAACCAATTACATAGAAAAGCTCAAGATCTGAAAAAGAAGCGATAACATTAGTTAGTTATGCGCACATCTCTCGCTACGCTCTGCCGTGCTTATCTCTGGTGGAAATGGGACTTAAGCCTGGGTCCATAGTATAAATGAAGTGCGACGTATCAAACTGGAATGGAACTATATCAAACTGTTTTGTCAGATACTTGCGACGCAAACGGTGGTTGAATGTGTATTATATACAGGAACCTTTGACTGCCTCGTTGGTCTAGTGGTTGCAAGTGTGACTGCTGAGCATGAAGTCTTGGGTTTGATTCCCGGGTCGGGCAAAGAATTATTGAGTTCTTCCATCAGGAATTTCTCAGTAGTAGTCTCACGTAATCTGTGCCCGGTTGGTAGCATAACTGGCGAAATATGGGTATACTATTAGCAACACTTCGGCCTAAACCCTCTGGGATTACAGGTGTGATGTTATGTACTGTAAACGAGCTAAGCTCAAACTGGACACATCCTTATGAATCTAAATAATGCCGAGGTATGAATTGTGTGTATGGTATTGATCGCGACGATAGGTCATTGTGGAGCAAAATGAAATGTGTAGTGGACTGTATAACATGAATATATTGAAGTAAAGAATTAAATTAAAACGGTCGGTTGGAACTAGTAATTATGAATTAAGACGCTAAGAAATGCGTAAGCGCAACCGTGCGTGGAGGCGTGCAACAGCTGACTGATGTGGTGCGGGCGCCCGCCCTTGGCCGTCAGCCGGCTGACTCCCCGCTGTCCCCGCAGCCCTCGTTCACTGGCGCTGGCGCGCAGCGATGTTGAGAGTAGCGGTCTCAACAGGTATTCATTCCTGTTTGTTTAGTTCAAAATCAATAAAATAGAGCACAATAGTCAACCCTTTTAGCTGATGACCAGGTAGAAGGAGATTATCAGAAACCAATTTGAATTTATGCCAGGTCGAGGAACAATGGATACCACCTTTGCACTCCGCCCATTGTGTGCACAGACGTGCACACAAGAACTTGCGCACGGTTTTCATTTATCTAGACTAACCGTATGATAGGGTACCTTGGATGTGCTGTGGTGAGCCTTGAAAGGGAATTGTATTGTATTGTATTAACGGGCTGCTGTCCACAACTCCTCGTCAAAGCGCGTATTTTGCATATAGGCTATAATCCACCACGTGGGTCAGTGCGGTCAGTTTGGTAGATGTCACACATCTTCAAATTTTTGGTTCTGGGACATGCCGGTTTCTAGATTAGATTGACAAAAACACTAAAATGCACAGCAATTCCGTTGTACGTTGTTGTAGGAACAAGTACGCTTTGAAAGCTATTGCGTCGCCTGGTCCTAGATGTAATAGACAGTTATTAATTAGTTCAGTAAAGGAATGTTAAGGAATGTTAACTACACACAATATCCATATATTGTGTGGAGTGGTAAGAATGAATATTTACGGATGGTCGATGGGGCCGAAAAGTTCTGGAGTGGCTATCGCGAACCGGAATGCGATGCTGAAAGACCTCCCACTAGGTGGACCAATGACCTGGTGAAGGTTGTGGGAATCCGTTGGATGCGAGTCGCACGGGACCGGTCAATGTGGCGACACTTGGGGGAGGCCTATGTCCAGGAGTGGACGTCTTTCGGCTGAGATGATGATGATGAATTATGAATAATCCGCGTATGTCAGCCATAGTAATTGCTAATGAGACTGTAGCAAAAGTTAGAAGGTCGGCTGAAACTGGCCTGTCAAAGATTGCAGATTTTCCCAATCGTAATCTCCTCACACTTAGTGCCTCCAAGTCTAACCACTGCTTCACCAAGAATACACACACTCAGTCACCACTCGAAATTCCAAATTAAGATCCACTGCTCTACCAACCCCCCAATACAGCTCATGAACGTCTGAAAATCTACTGGAAAACCTCACACAGTCTGTATGAAAAACATGCGATCTTGCTGCACATGTACATCTACACTTCAACACTAATACTATAGAGAGAAAAGATATGATTTTTTGGTTGTTCGTTAAGATTTAACTCAAGAAATTTAATAAAACGATTTAAAATTTCTTTCACCATGGGAAAGCTAGATCTTTACTAAGTATATAGCTACTTATCACAATTTTTGCAGACGAAGTTGTGGGCGAAGTGCTAATGCTAAATAAACTGGCTTATACGGGAAAGACGCGGTGTGACCTTACCTTTTACGGTATGACTAGACTGATTAGTTTTTTGGGATGTTGACGTCCACGTCAAAGGAAGGTGTAGTTTCATTGATAGATTATTGTTGAAACGTTTTACAATTTTTACGTCAACAATAGAACAATGCGAGGAAACCGTTATATTTGGAGGTGTAAACACACATTTTTGGTATAAATTTTGACTTAAAACACTTACACTCAGGTCACAGTTTCATTTCAAGCATTCAGCAATGTACTCGTCTTCCAAAATTGAGACAGTTATTCTAGTCGTTACAATTTTAACTTTGAAAGCTGACACAAGAAGGACCAGCATAAGACAAGAAGATAAGCCTGTTTCAAGAGACTATAGGCCATCGAAGTGGGTCGCTAACAGTGCCATGGATATCTGGTATGGCAACAAAAGTGTGATTGATATCTTTGCCAGGGAGTTCTCTGATATCATGTACAAGCTGACGTCGCGACCAGGTATTTATGATATTTTTGGAATTAAAAGATTAATGCTTTTTATTGCAACATCAGTGATATTATTGTACTGGATGTCAAAACTCGTAGTACGATGGAAATCCCCTTACACGACAATGAACTGATAACAAATTAAATATTGTTGTATTGTTGTGGTTTGTTGTTAAATTTTGTGAGATTTTATTTGGCTTTCGGTGATAAAAATGTCTTTTACGTACAAACTAACATATTATCATACTTGTATTTCTCGTTGAAGTAATTAGGTAGAGGTGATAGTATTAAAAGCTACACCAACATTTCACGTGAGCCCTTAATTGTAGCACAAACCAGGCACTAAAACTTTTACTTAATAAACTAAATTTTCTCTTCGCTCGGACTAGAGATTGAACCCATTTGTCTTTTTTAAACTTTCACGATCAGAACACATTATAAAACATATGACATCCGGGTATTTATCGCGAATTTACCTTTAAAAATAAAGGTAAAAAAAAAGGTAAAATTAAAGGTAAATTCGCGATAAATACCCGGATGTCATATGTTTTATAATGTTATTGAACCCATTTTACCTCAACTTTCACAGTACTGCTTTAGGCCCGGTTTCCACCAAAGCGGAGAGAAGCGAAGTGGAGAAATGTGCAAGATTCGACCAATCAAAAAAAGTATCTATGTAGCATATCAACTATCTGCGTATTTATTCACAATCTCGCTCGCTTTCGTAATGGCAAAAAAAGACAGACATAAGACTTTTCGAATCGGAATCGATACGAGCGTTTGTGAATAACTATGCTGGTATCCACGACACAAGCCTCGTTGCTTAGTGTGGCACTAGATGGCGCTGTGTGTAATGTCCACCGATATTTATGTTTTATTTATTTAATCGCATTGGTTGAAGTCTACATCGCGTCACTCGTCTTTCTTGTGATTGGTCGAATCTTGCACATCTACTTGCACTTTGGTGGAAGCCAGGCCATAAATATGGGCCTACCTAATATTCGTTTTTTTTTTTGTTTCAGTTCGTTCTGTACTTCAATACAGTTCCGAAAACGCAAACGAAACTTTTCCACAAATGCCTCAAGCTAAACAGATTTCCAGAGTTCACCTGAATTTTATAAGTTCAGATAATACCACATTTCATACGATTAGACTTGAACCGATAGAACGAATTGTCAACAACACAGTCATCAAAGGTTTTGAGCCCTTGTTAGGACTGGACTGAAATAATCAGTTTATTAGAGATTATATGAATTTTAGTTATCCTAAGAAGTTCTAAAAGGGGTTTGAAAATACACTGGACCGCAAAGAAAAAGGGTAGGTTGGAAAATCTTCAATATCATCAAAAGTACTTGACCTAGCTTCAAGAAATTTTGGGTGTATGAAGGTGTAAAGCTCTTCATCCCCCATAGAAAAGGGAGGATCCTCCGACCAGACGGGTGTTATGTCTGGTGGGCTACTGCCGCTACAGTTGTTGTCGGATTCTCGTATATATGCTCTTAAGTCGCGGAGAATGTTGCTTGCGCGATGTAGGAATTCTGACGTATTTTGCTTGTTAGTTCATCATCTTTCTCATAGATGGCGCTGTAGTACTTTTTGTTCAATGTAGCTGAAGTACTTTTTGTAGTGCCGCTACAAAATAAAGATTTAGTTTAAGAATATTTTAATGTGCTTAACAGATAATAACAAAAATGAATTCAAGCTTTTTATATTTATAGTTTTACATTTTATATATTGTATTTTTTATATTTTTACATTTTATATATTGTATCATATAATTACGTAACTTGAAATAATGTTTTTTTGTTTGTAAATATATAATGTTAAAATTAGAGTCAAAATAATGGTCTTAACTTAAAACCATTTTCTAAGCAAGAATTATGTAAATCGGTCCAGTAGTTTAGAACATATAAAGCCAACTAAATAGTAAACATTTCGTACATCGTAAGTTTCACACATAATGTTCTAGGATATTTTTAATATGCAATGTAAGGTGCAATATGATTGTTTTATGTGAAAATAAGTGCAATAAGCTATGCAAAAATGTATATATTGTAAGGTTTATTTCAATAAATAAAGAAGGTATGGGGTTTCAGGTTTCGGCTTTCGCGAAAACAAACGCAAAATTGGGTTCAAAACTCGCGGTTCCCGTTGTGGGTGGGAAGGGCCGTATATTAAGACGGGGCTGACGGCGAACGATGGTCTGTTGCAGCCAGCCATCGAGGAAGAAACACTATAAGGAAAAGCGAGATGCCGAAACCTGGGGAACCGTAATTGATGAAAGAAATCCGGGTTTTAATCTATGCAGCCCACCAACCCCCTCTTTCCACCGAGGTCCTGCTTTACAAAGTCGCCAGTACCCGACCTACCCTATATGCATTCAGGGGTGCGTGGAAGCGTGCGCCACCAGCAAGTACTGCAAGGATTGCCCGCCTCAAGTTTTTCAAGTAGAAAAACGCCGGTGCAAGTTTTTTGACAGTTGTCTGTTTTTTTTTTCAGAAAGGCATAGACAAGAAAATTGTTGTGATAAAATCTTATTTTTTTTAACGATCATTTCTTTTTTAGTGAATAATAATATATAATATATAGTTTTTGGCCTTAAAGCGTTTTTATATTGTTATAAAAACTTGTATTATAAAGATGTTATTGAAAAAATTGGATTTCAAAAAGTGGTAGTTTTGATGTAACCTCTATAGTTGCATGGTAGATTTTTGTTAGCAACACCTAAACCTATTGAACTGCCACAATGTCGACATACTATCGACACACTACTGAGACACCACTGAAACGTCACTGAAGTTTTTGCAGAATACCAAATTTGCAACAGTAGCAACATAATATCTATAGTGTGTCGATAGAGTGTCAATGGCGCGTTTCTTAACGCAAAGTTACAGAATCGGGGCCCAGGTCTCTTCCCATCGTCAAGTACAATTGATTCTAGGGCTCGACGAATAATACGACATAATGTCAGTAATGCTGGAGTGTCGTGCAATACAACCTGTGTTCCTGCAACAAAATAGGACATGGTGTCCATGGCTGTCGACAGCTTTACAGCAGAGACACCGATACTGAGCAACACGAGATGCGCCTGAACGTAAACATGTAGCAAGCCAAAACGATGCGTTACCTTTTTTTTTTTTTCAGATGGGAAATCATCAAATGACTTCTCCCACTCTGGGCGTAGCGGGAGGGAGTGTCAGACTTTTATTGACTAAAACCCATCCATGTTCCTTCCTCGCCCTTTATGTTCCGGGGCCGCGGTATCTCTTTCGAACAGGCCCGAAACCCCGGCAGGCTTCGGCCCTTGCGGGCCCCTCCCCTTATGCTGACATCTCTGAGGCGCGCGTGGAACACGAACGCGCCGTCGACACGGCCTGTCGTCATTAGACGGACTGTCCGTCCACCGGCCCGACGATAAGTTACCTTAAAAACTATGGCATGTATTTAATGCGGCAACTAAGTAAAATGAATATAGGTTTTAAAAAAAAATAGAGTGGGTACCATATATAATGGGTTGGCAGCTAATAAGGACTATCGTAATAAGTAATGGGTAGCATATTAATATATCAGTAATAAGCTCCGTTTTAATTTAAACTAGCATCAAGGTTTTCTTTTGGGAAAAGCGGAAACTTAATGGCGAAAATAAAATAGAAAATGGGCATTCATTACTTCTGGGTGGTTAAAAAAAAAATAACCACGAAGGGGATGGCGGGGTCTTTCAGACCCCGCCATCCCCTTCTAACCTAACCTGTCCGTGTCGGGGTGCCCCAAGGCCCGAGCTCGCTTCGCTCGCTCTTGCATCCTTAGTCAAATAAATAAATAAATAGTTGGTAATATATTATCTTTGCCACCCTACTAACATTATTAGTCGCCAAGTCATTATTTATAGCTCCTCGCCTAATATTTTATTTGACTGGTATAGTTTATTTGCTACCTAAACGCAGCTGCTAGTTTTTAGTTTTTATAACACCTTTAATTTTGAACCTTACATACTATAATTGTCGCGGAAATATTTAATAGCTGGCAAGTTATTTTATCTGTTGCAAACATTTAGTCGACTTTTAAGTTATTAGTCACTCGGAAAATAATAAGCTAAAAACTATTTTTAAATCTTGTTTAAGTTAGTTTATGAGGTGTTTTTTATTTTTTTTTATTCTGATGGTCGTTTGACTTTTGCGAACTGCAAACTATCTCTTTTGATGCATGTGTTTTATACTAACTTTTAATATCAACTTAAAATAATGACTGTTATCTCAAAATAATAGTGACGTCCAGATACTATTAGATTATTTACGAGTATTTATTTTATTTATAATAAGGTAAGAGGCCTTGGTTTGTCTTAAATGTTATGGATGTACATACTACTAATTCGATGCCCTGGACAGGAGAGTCCGTACACTACTGACTGCTAACCTGATGCATCACCCACGGCCATCGGTGATGAGATATTCCATCCTGCGGAAGACCGGAAATCGAGGCTTTTTAAAATAAAAAATAAATATACACTTCTTGACTATGAAAAATATCAAACCATATTCCTCGAAGGGTTACCATTTTGAAAAACAAATATACCCACCTCAACCATGAATGTGTATCATTCACGAGAGAAAACCAAATACTACTTTACACGAGCTGCAATCGAAGCCAGGATGTTTAGCATTTACTTAGCGCTTGCGACCTCTAGACCAACAAAACAAAACGAAAACATTTTGGCGCTAGACGTTTTTATGAATTGATTAATTCTGCGTAGGACAAAAACATATTTTTAATCTGTTTACCTGTTTCCTCAAAATGTTAATCCATTATCAACAACTTGGTAAAACCAATCACGAAAATGTTTTTGAGTTATCCAATAATGTTTAACCTGTTATATCATTCGCCATTAATTTGTTACTCTCTTTTTTCGCTGTTCTGTGTATTTTTGATATATATTGAGACTGACATGCAAATCGGAAACTCCGCAGGGTTGCCCTTTTGATGTTAGTAAAACCGTCACCGTGGTAAAGCGAATGATCAAACATTCTTTTACAACTCAGAACTATCTTCGTGATTGATATTCTCAATTTGTTAACCCGTTCTTGACCACTGTGCCAATTTGGGATTTAAACAAGTTACATAAAATTAAACCTCCCGACACGGGGTCATAATTTTATGGTTTTTTTTGGACGTAGTTCCTTACCGCGCCTTACGGGTGTCAAGCCCTTTTATTTGATACCCACATTGAGGAAGTTGTGAAAAATAATGTAATTCACCATTTTGTGGTGGCGGCCATCTTTGATTTGAAATTTATTATAGTGCATAGTATTCTACTAGTCAAGCCCTTACATTTGATACCCATATTGAGGAAGTTGTTGAATAAATATGTAATCCGCCATTTTGTGGCGGCGGCCATCTTGAACTGGTTTTGTAAAACATAGCTAAGAACACTCACGACTAATAAAATTCACATTTAAAACAAAATCATAATCAGTTCATTCGTTCCGCTGCTACGATGCCACAGACACACACACAGACACATCAAACTTATAACAGCCCATCGTTTTTGCGTCAGGGGTTAAAACGATTAAAAAAAATTTAAATTAAATTGTAATTCCGGGGAAATTAATATAATGTCAAAATACGGAGCTGACTGCTCCCTGACAGTTTGCCGAGGACCGTCCTTTACACCCGGTATAGCTTATTATGCTGAATTTGGTTGATAGTAAGTGGTCGCGGTAAAAGTTCGAGTATTATTTAGACACATATCTGGCTTGTCCTTTTGGGATAACAGACGTGATGGTAAGTACGTGATTTGTTGTTTAGACAAATAATCTTTAAAATTAATTTCGAAATCAAAGTCAGAGCAAAACAGTTAACTTTTTAGCTGACAATCGATGTTTGGTAAACAGTGAAAATCCGTGCTTTGTGAAAACGTGAAGTTTGTTTATTGTACTGTACTTCCTCTTCCAAACAACAGGCTTGTCAACTGAAAAAATCGTCAGTTAGTTTAACTGATAAATTATTTAATGTATACCCTTCATACGCAATCTCTAAGCTGCTATCCGTCAGAAAACTCCATATACTACACATGGTACTAAGATATCACAAAATTCTACCCTTTAGCCATGACAAACTTAAAAAAAGACGGTGTGATATCGTAGCCCCTACATACTCAGCACGTTCAATTTTTGCTAGTCGTCAGAATGTAACTCAAGCCCCACGCGTCTATAATAAAGTAAATCGCATACTTAACATTTACCCTATGCAGTTGTACGAGTGTAAGAAGAAATTAACTGAATGGCTCTTCACACTAAATTATGATGCCGTTGAAGGCATTTTGGCGACTCTGAGTTGAGCGTCATGCAGACTAATACTAACACACACACGCACACACACATACTTACACTCCAACACACACACACACACACACACACACACACACACACACACCAACTCACACACACATACACACTCTCCAACACACTTCCACACTCATTCACACATACACACGCCCACTCACACACCCACCCACTCTTACACACAAACACACACAAAAAACACATCCACACCCTCATGAACACACTTATAAACACGCATTTATACTAAACACACTGCCATAAACACGCTTCTCAATTTTTCTTTTATTCATTTTTCTTTTTATTGGTTTTTCTTTTTATTGGTTTTTCTTTTTAAAAATGTGTAACTTATACCTAATTAGCACAGATAAACAATTGTTAATTAATTCGAGGAATAGCGAGGTTTACCCCATCACAAGTATCTTCGGATTACTTTCTGGGAAGCCCCGGCAACTTAACTGTATAGATTTAAGATAATAAACACATTTTTATTTTTATTATTTTACTTCTATTTAAACTAGTAACTTGTAATGTTTTGTTCCTTGTTTTGTTACTATACCGAATTAACTTAAGTGCCACTAGTCTAATGTAATAACTAACCTATTACCGCGACCGAGGAAAACTGTTCCACCGTAATACAGTTTATACTAGTACGGGGAACAGGGTGAATCAGTTCTGTGTAAACTAACATCCTAATAGAGTTAGCTAGTGAAACTGTTAATAGAAGAATTTAAATGTTTGTGTTAGGTTGTTAGATATGTATGCGAATAAAGAAGTTTTTTTTTTTTTTTTTTTTTTAGTTTATCAAAAAATTTTAGACCCGGATTATTTCTTTTGTTACGTAAACCAAAATTGACGAAGATATAAGACAGATCAGCCATTCTTTATCGACATCGAGACTTTGCAAATAAAGGGTGTAACACTTCTTAGTGAAACCGAAAGGCCATACCCTACACCATACCTGGGAACCTTCTAGTTACGGAGATATTGGGGGTCAAAGTTACAACTTTTCTACAAGTTTTTTAGGGTTCCGTAGTCAATTAGGAACCCTTATAGTTTCGCCATGTCTGTCTGTCCGTCCTCGCTTAATCTCTGTGACTGTTAGCACTAGACAGCTGAAATTTGCTACCAATATGTGTATCAATCACGCCGACAAAGTGGTAAAATAAAAATTGAAAAAAATGTTATATTAGGGAAGCCCCCCTATATGTATGTAAAGTGGGAAGTGATTTTTTTTTAATTTCAACCCTAACGTGTGATATATTGTTGGAAAGGTATTTAAAAATGAATAGGGGTTTACTAAAATCATTTTTTGATAATATCAATAATTTCGGAAATAATCGCTTCAAAAGTAAAAAACAATGTGTCCCCCCCTCTAACTTTTTAACCATAAGTTTAGAAAATATGAAAAAAATCTGAAAAGTAGAACTTTATAAGGACTTTCTAGGAAAATCATTTTGAACTAGGATGGAAACAACAGTTTTTGTACAAAAAAGACAAAAAGTTGTACAAAATAATTTCTGGACTAAGTTTGTAGTATAATCGTATATGCAAGCATTTTTTTTAACTTCGTTTACATATTTTATTATCCTGAACGTATCTTTTTTCAAACAAAAAAAAAGAATTATTAAAATCGGATTGGATTGAACACTTATTGTGACGGACGGGAAACTACGGAACCCTACACTGAGCGTGGCCCGACACGCTCTTGGCCGGTTTTTTTTAAATACATGTTTTTAATGTAAGATTTTTACTTAAAATACTTCTACGACCCCCGTATTATTCAATCCATCCATCAACACAATGGTTTAAGTGCGTTACATTGAGTTCTACCACAAAACATGTTTTTTCACCCCAAAAAAAAAAGTTGGGTCTCAGCAATAATTTTTGCATCAAATTACTTAGTTTGATGTACAGAATGCTTGGTTGACGGCTTCGTGATGAGGTGGTTTTCACCCTGTATGAAACACTGTCGTTGTCTCAAGGGTGACCAACGGGACCCTTCTGTCCGTCCGTTCGTCCCTCCGCTTGCCTGTCAGCGGTCTGTTTCTCATGATTCGTCATAAGTAGACAGTTGAATTTTTCATAGAATGTATAGTTTTGTTGCCGATTTAACGAAAAACAAACCATTTAGTTATAAAAGTACCTAGAATATCGCTTATCTTAAAGTCTACGATCGGACACATTGTACAAAAGAACCAAAATACACACACAGCGGCACAATCACATTGGTTGAAATCTACATCGCGGTTCTTGTCCCTCCTGTGATTAGTCGAATCTTGCACATCTCTCCGTTTCGCTCGGAAACCGGGCCTAATGCGGGAAGACGCGCCCGCACAGAGTTAGCGATACCTTATACGTCATGACCGGACTGGTTATCTTGCCTTTCTGGCTACAAATATGTTTAGAATATTGACTCCAAGTCTCGTGTATGTAATACAAGACTCAAGTTTCAGTAACAGATTATTGTTGATCATCAAGAGAACAATGCGAGCAAACTATAACATCGACAAACAGACTCTTTAAATACACATTTAGATCCAGAACAGATCACAGTTACATTTCAAGCATTCAATAATGTCGTCGTCTCTTAAAATTGAGGCAGTCATTTTAGTCGTAACAATTTTAATTTTGAAAGCGGATACAAGAAGGTATAGTTTTTCAGAAGCAAGGCCGCATTCAAGACAAGATATGCAATCAAAGTGGATGGATGTTTGGGCAGGGAACAAAAGTTCGATTGATGTCTTATTCAGAGATTTCGGCGATATTATGTACAAACTAACAGCGCGAAAAGGTAAATCATATATTTTATGAATTGACAACTATAAAGGGTGTTTAAAGACTCTTAACAAAACCAAAAGTCACTTGTTATTCTAGCCATTGCGATCATTTTTAACCCCCGACGCAAAAACAGCGGGGTGTTATACCTAAGTTTGACGTGTCTCTCTGTGTGTGTGCATCGAAGCTTCCGAACGGAAGGACTGATTTTGATTTTGATTGTTTTTGTTTGAAAGGTGAATTAGTCGGTAGTGTTTTTAGCTATGTTTGATAAAAATATTCCAAGATGGCCGCCGCCACATAATGGCGGATCACATACTTATTCAAGAACTCCCTCAATATGGGTATCAAATGAAAGGGCTTGAATAGTATAATACTATTTGCTATAATTCAAATCCAAGATCATAATCATTGCCACCACAAAATTGTTTTTACCTTTTTTTCATAACTCCCTCATTATGGGTGTAAAATGAAAAGGCTTGACTAGTAAAGTAACGTACACTATATCGAAAGGAAATGATTGTCACCCCAAAGTCATTTCCCAGGAAAAAATGGCGTGATTGGGAATGATCCAAGATTGAACCCTTAACAATCGCAGTTGACTAACATCAATATGGGCAAGCAATCATAATTTGTTTTTCTATGTTCCAGTTCGCTCACCACTTCGGTTCATATCAGAAAAAGAGAAACTTAGCACCGAAATTCGTCAACCTCCGGTTTCCAGAGTTCAAATTAATTTCATTTATCCAGAAAACGCCACAGTTCATACGATCAGACTTGATCCAGTGAAACAAATTAACAATAACACAGTCATGCAACGATTACAATCCTGGCACTTATGAATGAAGTGGAATAATTTATAGTTTATTTTAGTTCCACTAAAAAGTAGTAAAAGGCATTTAAAATTTATTTTTGTATGGAGTCTGACCTAACTTTACTTCATTAAAAAATGCAGAAGCTTCAGGGTTTATTTTATTAATAATCCTTTCACAGTAGTACAAAACTACCGTTGCCTGTGGTAAGTTATTACAGCCTACAGTACCACGTTTAATAAATATTATAATTTCCTTATATTTATTTATGTCATAAATATTCCATCGTCAATATTAATGATGTTTTAAGTCATTGCAGGAGCTCCTTGCTAAATAATAACAGCCGCTCGTGATGATTTATAAGTACCTATGTTGAGCTGCGCTTGGCATACCGAATTCCCCCCGTACCTCAAAAAGCACGCTAAACCGTTGGTCCCGGATGTCATTTGTAGATCTTTGATAGTCATTGCAGGTAGCAAGAAATGGCCCAACGTTTACCCGTCTTATCAAAGAGTTTCGTGTTATCCTATACTAACTTGGTTGTCGCGGTAAGATAGTCGCTCCGTGTAAAATACTTGTATTCAGCTACATTTGGTTAGACTGGAAGCCAACCCTAACGTAGTTAGGAAAAGGCTAGGCAAATGATGATGTTTGAAGTCGTTGCAGAAACACGAAGAGTTTTTAACTGGTCTAGGCCCTCAGGCTAAAAGTTTTCTAGTGCTGAAAATAATATACGCGTCTATAATAACGTAATTCAGTATGCTGATTCTGTTCTGTATTTGTATTTACTGTTAAGAAAATAAAACACGAAAATTTATTTCTTTTTTTAATATGTTTACATGCCTATTTCAGTTCTTTTAATAACAAATCTTATGCTAGTTTCAAATAATTAAAGCGCTCTGCTCGATTTTCAAAGTTCGGATCGCCGATGAGAGTCGAAATTCTAACGGTGCAATAATTTGTCTACATTCTGTCGGATAACTATCTCTTCTTGTTTATTAGCAGATGCCTTTTATAAACTTTGAAACAAAGTCGCCAAAAATCCCGCATCTGAAACAAACATCACACATGAGTCAATTTAAAAAAAAGCTGTATATCTACAATCTTATTTGAATAAATTATTATTATTATTATTTAAAAAAAACACGCTGTGGACGTCTAAGTGGCAACAACTGACTGCTGCTTTGATTGGTTTACTGAAGTAGCGATATTTTCAAGTTTTCGTTGTCCGTCTATTATTATAAATTGTTCTGATTTTACACTCTCGCCGAAAAAATTCGAGGCAGAGCGAAGACTGCGAAGGTGTACACTGTGTACAGCCAAGTTAGGAATACCGAAGCTAGGCGATCGCTCCTATACATAATAATAATACCAGCCCATTACTGTTCCACTACTGGGCAAAGGCCTATTCTCATACAAAGCAGGCACGAGCATTGATCACCACGCTTTCTCAGGACGGGTTGGTGGTTTCAGACTCATATTAATTACTAGCTTCTGCCAGCGGCTTCGCCCGCGTGAAGTTTGATTATTGTCCCATGGAATCTTACTGCCGGGATAAAAAGTATCCTATGTTTTAATCCAGGTTATAAACTATCTGTGTGCAAAATTTCATCCAAATCCGTTCAGTAGTTGTCGCGTGAAAGCGCAACAAACAAACTTACATTCACATTTATTCTCCGAACTGCTAAGCTATCGGGAGTTACACGTGTTATTGTGAGTCAACTATAAAAGATAGACATATGCTGTCGTGGGATATTTTTTATATAATTTTATGTGGAATATTTCCGTTATACATGATTTCTATGTAGCTTTAACCATTAAGGCTGCACACGCGACGGAAGCTAAAAAAACCAAGTAACTTCTCCCGTTTTCCCAACATTTCCTTTCACTGCTCTGCTCCTATTAATGGTAGCGTGATGAAAAGTATACTATTACCTGCTCAGGAGTATGTAGAATAATTGTACCAAGTTTCGTTAAAATCCGTCGAGTAGTTTTTTTTTCTAAAAATAACATACAGACAGACAGACAGACAGACAGACAGACAAAAATTTTACTGATTGCATTTTTGGCATCAGTATCGATCACTAATCACCCCCCGATAGTTATTTTGTAAATATATTTCATGTACAGAATTGACCTCTCTACAGATTTATTATAAGTATATAGAGTATAGATAGATAGAAGATAGATAGATAAGTCCAGGTTCCCTCACGTTGTTTTCCTTCACCGATGTCTGTGATGTCCAAGATAAACTTAGAAAGTACATGATATGAATTGAAAAAGTAACATTGGGACTTTAAATCCACAACCTCATGTATGAGGGGCGAGGCCTTAACCTTAAGCTCCTATACATAGTTTAATAGAATTAGCGCAAAACCTCTACCTCTATACAAGTAAATTTTCCGTAAGGAAGATGTTTCGAAAAAAAAAAAATAATTTGAACTCTTCAGACTAATTGCGTCAGCAGACGCGATATTTTGAATGGGAATTCCAATTTTTTTTTGCGAATGCTAATCTGACCTCCGTAATCCAGAAAGAATGGTTATGGTATTTTGAGTCGTAGCTACTCGTAACAATAAATCGTTTTGTTATCTTTTCGGTGAACATGGACCTTAGTAGCTTAATTTTAATTTAATTTTGAAATACTTTTAATTTAGTTTTTATTACCTACTAATTGTTTTTATTTTATTTATATTTTAAATTACTTTTAGTTTACTTTTAAATTACTTTTATTTTATTTTTAAATTTCTTTTACTTTAAATTAAATTATCTTATTACCATATATCTTTACTACAAGATTAGTTCACTTTGTACCACGTTCGTTCTTATTTTTATGTACATAACCTATTCTGGAAGGCGCTGGTGTCTGTGATACAATGATTTTAATCATTAGTACAGGCACCAACGATTCACTTTGTCAGAAAAGTTCACTTTTATTTGAAAATTGTTTTATTGTGAAATTTCAATGTGTCTTTTTTCTGAAAATAAAATTATTATTATTATTATTATGTTTCCTTACGGCTTCGAGTCGTTGTTATTGTTGTTGTTACTGGATCCTACAGCTGCGATACTGAACGCATCGCCGTGAAAGGTGGCGCCTTCCACCACTCCGACCGCAATGCTGCCTTCAGATGCATGCGAGTGACCGCTGTTAGTTGCTGGAACAGAAAAAATAGCATAACAGTATAATCAAGCAAGGTGGGCTCCCGGAGACTCGCGGGCTCGAATGTAGGTGCTATTGTCACTAGTACTATTAACAGTTTCAAAAAACAACGGTAGTTTCAGTTGTTTTTTTTATTCTCTACTTCCATTTACAAAGAATCTGAAATTATTGGAACCAACTAATGTCGAATTTTTTACCACTAGTTCCACTTCGTTGGCACTAGTAAGATTAACAGTTCCATAATGGTACTACTGTTGTTTTTGTTAAACACTAGTTCCATTTTAAAAGAATCTGTAAATAATGGAATTTATGTTGATTTTTATCACCACTAGTTCCACATTATTACTTAAGGCACTTGTGAAAGGGGGGGTACCACATCATGAAGCTAGTGAGCGAACCACATATATAGATCGACCCATTGACCACACAAAAATGGAATCTATCCCCTCTCGATGGCAAGAGGGCATAGATTCCATTTTTGTCGCTACTGCCAATGGAAAAACACAATAACACTTTTTGTCTCGAACTGAGAATCAATTTACGATCATATGATCAGCAGCAGAGCTTCCGAGGCAGTCTCCTACTTCCTTAGCATCGTCGCAAATGGTATTTCCAAGTTGATAATCCACTTGTTACGTAAACAGGAAAATACGATCGAAAATGTACTACAAAAAATCTAAATCAAATAACCTGTTTTTAATGTGATATTTCTATATTGATTCAAATGTTATTTATTATTTTTATTGTAAAACTAGTCATAATAATATGCATATATCAAGCAGTTGAACTTGTAGACTATTAAAACTTGTAAAATCTTATTGTTGACTGGCGAAATATTACAGACTACCTACAAACTGCCTTTTTTCTTTGTTTAACAAAACCTGCTTTTTTTGTTTTTTTTTTAACTATGCCTCGCTACTTGTTCTGCTCTATGGTGTATTGTCACCTGGAGTTTGAGGATCCTGTCTGAAGCTGCCAACCTCGAATCTTCGATTATAAGATAGCATTAGAATGGTTTTTCAAAGAATGTTTATGTCAGTAATGTAGATTTAAAGTTATGTCATCATTCTCTTGCACTTATCCCAATTTATGTGGGGTCAGCACAACATGTCTTCTTCTTCCCTATTTATTTATTATTCTTCATCTCATCAGACAACTCCTTTCTTGCCATATCATACTTTACACAGTCCAACCATCGTTTCTTTGGTCTTCCTTCTAGGTTCTAGGTTTATACCCATCCACATTCATGCTCCAAGCTTTCCTCATGACATTTTCCTCATTCCTCCGCATCACATTAGATTCGAAGACAACTGACACAACGAAATCAAACTCCCTGCGTGGCGGATATTGGCCCACACCGTTTCACAGATAGGCTCTGTGAACTTTAAACAGTTTTTGTAAAGGACGATGGCCTTTCTGGGTCCAGCTGTTTACTACTTGAAATTATGTACCAAGAAATGCGTCATAAGAATTCAAGTTTAAACAAATACTTCATCATGATCATCATCAGCCTATTTATGTTCCCACTGTTGGGGTACAGGCCTAATCTCTATGAGAGGGAATGGGCTATAATCTACCACGCGGGCCCAGTGTGGCTTGACACATGTCTTCGAATTTTTTGGTTCTAAGACATGCCCGTTTCTTCACGATGAGATCCTTCACCGTTTTGAGAGCAGCGAGGTGTACTAATTTAACGATTCAACGTTGCGAATCGAGTTCCTTATTATTTAGTACGTATTAGTGTTTTTTATTGTATATTTTATTGTTGACGACTTTAGTCACTCGGTCATTGACTGACAATGACAGACAGATACTTGAAAAAATCAGCCAAATGCGCATCTCATACAGTGATAGGGTTCCGTTGTGGGTCAAATATTTACGAACGCACAGTTTTGATTCAATTGCCACAAAAAAAGTTTGTATTTTTCTTATGTTTTCTCAATAAACTATTAAAAACAAGTTATATCTGCGGTTGGTACTGAAAATATAACATATCTCTTTTAACTTATATTAAGGTTTTAAATTTTGCTTATAGGTACACTCGTACGTTTTCTCTCGTTCTTCTCACTTTTACTATATTCCATCATGAAACTCAATTCCTTGATTGCCAAAAACCACAAAAAATTCAGTGAGTGCATGGTTATGATTTAAATAACACCGGGGCCCAGGACAGAATTTAGCCGAGCCTTCTTTAAAACAGTTTTTAAAGAAAGCTTGGCTTTAAATTTTCAATACGACATGCCGACCGGGAGTTTTTAAAAACATAAACACGTTTAAATACGCAAAATATAGAAATAATTCATGCAATTAGTTACTCGTGATTTTTATTTTGGAT